>CM060466.1:25121074-25311074 GCA_030544235.1 Lepturacanthus savala
CTCTCTCTCACACACACACACACACACACACACACACACACACACACACACACACACACACACACACACACACACACACACACACACACACACACACACACACACTCACATAAGGCAGTGCCAGTCCTATAAAATCTGGAGTCTGAGTCAGCCTGAAAGACAGACGGTTTATAACTGGTGTCTAGTCCATCTCTCTATAGACATCGTAAAGACAACGGCAACCAGCTCTGCTGTGTGTGAATAGGCAAGCTTCCCTTCATGAGGACCAATTTAGCTTATAGAGACCGGCGACATTTTGTCTGGTCGTCTCTTCAAAGTTAAGAATTGGTCTAACAGTTTCAGTAGAATTAGGTTTAGCCTTGGTGTTTTTGTGGTGCAAGGAATGCACCAATAATGGATCTGTACATTACACAATGTGTGTGTGCCTGTGTGTGTATAAAGGGTGAAGAATTATCCAGCCTTCGGATTGATCTACCCACTTAGATCAAAGCAAACTTCCAGGACAAACTTCGGAATGTCCAGTGTTCCGGACGCTGCCTGGAAAATCCCACTCACTGGAAGACAATCACCATGGGAACCATCAGCCATTGTGTGTGTGTGTGTGTGTGTGTGTGTGTGTATGAGTGTGTGTGTGTGTGTGTGTGTGTGTGTGTGTGTGTGTGTGTGTGTGTGTGTGTGTGTGTATGTGTGTGTGTGTGTGTGTGTGTGTGTGTGTGTGTGTGTGTGTGTGTGTGTGTGTGTGTGTGTGTGTGTACATGTAAGGCATGAAGTTGGGTGTCCTGAGGCTCACTGAGACCTTTTATGTGGGTCACACTTAAAAAGCTCTTCTCTTACACTGTCATACACTTTGAACACACACCATCTCTCTCTCTCTCTGTCTCTCTGTCTCTCTCTCTCTCTCTATCACACAGAAATGCACAGAAACACACACACACAAGTAGTTTGTTGGGCGGTGGTTAACCAGGCAGGCCCTGTGGATGAGAGGCTTGCCATGTTGCTGTGGTGACTCTTGAACCTGGCCGGAGGTCACCACTCAAAAGGAGGTCAGCCTTCAAAAGGTCACTTAGTGCCGCTATGGGTAGTGGCGCTGCCGGTTCTTAAGCAAAGAGAGCGGCAGCCAGCCAGCATATTTTGGCCCATTTTGGCCCAACTCAAGACTGAAAGACTGAAAAAAAATGAGCGCAAAGCCCCTTTCACACATGAAATCTGTGATATTTCTGTGTTCACTTAATAAAAGCAATATTTGTCCTGTAG
The DNA here is from genome assembly GCA_030544235.1 of Lepturacanthus savala. Taxonomy (NCBI): domain Eukaryota; kingdom Metazoa; phylum Chordata; class Actinopteri; order Scombriformes; family Trichiuridae; genus Lepturacanthus; species Lepturacanthus savala. Next base: position 25,122,329 of record CM060466.1, read on the forward strand.
GGAATCCATGAGGTCATGTTACTTTGGTACCTATGAAACACATAATAGAAAACAATTTCTGCAAACTGTGGTAACTATGTTTCCCTACGACACAATTATCTCATCTCATATACCTGCTTATTCCTCATTAGGGTCACAGGGGTCAGCTGGACCCAATCCCAGTGCATTACAGTGAGAGGCAGGGATACACCCCAGATGGTCACCAGCCTATCATGGGGCACACACACCATTCATGCACACATTCACACCTACAGGAAATTTAGAGTCACCAATGAACCTTAGCATGTTTTTGGACTGTGGGAGGAAGCCCGAGTACCTGTTGAAAACCCATGCAGAAAGGTCCCAGACCCAGGACCAAGGAGGTCTTGAACCTGCGACCTTCTTGCTGTGAGGCAACGGTGCTAACCCCTGCTCCACCGTGTTGCCCTGACACAATTGTTATTATTTATTTCATATAACTTAAAGAAGAAAAGAAGGGTTTGTCTTTCATTGTGTTTCCAGTTACAGTAGCCCCCTGACATGTGAGAATTTGGGTAATATTGGAACTGGTTAAGTAAATAAAATACACCCTAATTCCTCAACAACCCCTGCCCCGTTTCCCCCAAGCAAACGAAACACATATTGACTCTGGTACATCTGCCCAGTGGCCAACATGCTTATATTGAGCAGCTTGTGTGCATGGAACAAATTTGAAGCAGAGCATCATTCATAACAGTCAAGCCAAAATTAAATAACATTTAATGTGTTGTTGATACTCAGCTAGTAGCTAAGAATCAAATAACTACGAGTGTGCAGTCATATTAGGGTGTCTGGGAGGTGAATGACGTACTATAACATTTACTTCAGTTAAATCAGCAGATATTCACCTATTGTATGCATACCCAGCTGCTCATCCCAGTACCTGTGAATCCCTTTTTACTCAGACAGTGATGTAGTCAGTTGAAAGATCTCCAGTGGCTGCTGCTTAATGCTCTGATGTTGTTTAGAAGTAAATTAGCTTTTTCTGAGTTAAATTAACTGTGTGCATCTTTCCTTGCACGTAAATTCACTTTGCTCTGCAAATCAGTCTGGACACCAAGGACCCCATTTTCCCCTCAGTGAAAGAGCCAATCACAGACCAGAGGAAAACAGCAAGACAATGATGAAACATAGAAGCAACATTATTGATAATTGTTGCTCTTACATAGCAGCAGACAGAAATTCACCTTTTGATGCAGCATTAGAAAGTGTTTTAAAGTAATTTAGAACGCAAGTTTATTTTGAAAAATAAGCAACTTTTAGCACCAAACTATTTCATTATCATCGGGTATCAGGTATTCATCAGGAATGTTTAATAAGATTGCCAATAACCTACGTACAGACACATTTGATTTGTAGCACTTAATAAACAGCTCTGGTCTTTCATAAACCATGCATCCAGATTGAACAGATGGTTCTCAAACCAAATATCAATCTAATTTGATATGAGGTCTGCTGTTAGCTAACTTTGTACTTTATTCACAGAACAGTGAGAGGGCATAATGCCACCTAGAACAAGCTATAAAAGGGGGAACACCTTTTATAGCTTGTTCAAGCTATAATAGGGGCTATTGATATATAAACTAAATAGTAATGGTCTCAAGATTTAACCTTGCAGTAATCCCACTTGTCCAGTTTGGACAGGTGACAGGGTAGAATCGGATCTCACCCACTGCTCTCTATGTTAGGGTTAAAAAGGTTAACCAAGCAATTGCTTCATCGATAAAGTGAAATAATTCAAGCTTATTAAGGATAGTTTCATGGTTAAGAGTATCAAAGGCTTTTTTCAAGTTCAAGAATACACCACTACATTTCCTTCATTGTTCTGGGAGATAACAGTTTGCCAACTCTGTTGAGTAACTTGTTCTGAACCCAAATTGTTTTAGGTTCAGTAAGTTGTTATTTTCAAGGTAATCAGGGTTTTGTCTAGCAACTGCTTTTTAAGAATCTTTGAGAGCTCAGGTAAGATGGAAATTGGTCTTTATTTAGAGACCAGATCAGATTAGCTCCAGACTTGTGAGTAGGAGTGATAATTGCTTTTTTCCAGGGCTCAGGAAATTCATTACATCTAATAGAAGAGTTAAACACGTGTCATTGACATTAGAAAAACAGAACTGTGTGTTTTAATAAATAAGTGATACAAACCAAAAAACTGCATTATATCTTTGCCATTCTCAATCTGATTTAAGTCAACACTTAATATAAAATCCACCATTTTGATTTGGTTTGATTTTCATTTTATTTGCACACATACAAAATGCATAATACAAATCCAGTACAAAAGTTATAAAGTGGATGTGCAGTTGAGGTAAAAATCCAGGATCTTAGTCAGGGCTTATATTAAAATCTCACAACAACTTAAAAATTGTGATAATTAGTTCAGCAGTAGTTTATGGTTCAACAATGAAAAAAGTGTGAGCTACACTTTACATCTGTATAACATTTAGTATGCTGCATTGTGCATTTCCTCCCCAAAGGCAAAATTGCAGACTTGCTTCAGCAGAGTATACCAGATGATTGTGTTTGATAGTTGTGTGAGAGTGAAACTAATGAATTGGAGAACAGAGGGTGTATAGAGTGCATGCAGATCTACGGGGAGCTCTGTCAGCCAAGGGGAACGGAGGAGACGGAAAACCCACCTTGAATTTCAACATGCATTCACTGTTGCAAATCGATAACCTCACTGTCAGCATGCACTTACTGTAAATATGAAAAGGCACACACATATAGACGCCTACACAGCCTTATACACGAATAAACAGTGGGAGATTTCAACAAGGAATCTCTGATGTGAACGATTAAGGATGCAGAAGGGATTTCAGGCTGCGCATCAATGCAGAATGTCAACACTATAATAAAAAGTTTGATTTACTTTTTTTTTCACCTTCCACTTTTCAATCAAGAATCTCTCCTCTTTTCTATTTTTAAGTCCAAAGTATGCAGATAGCATTCACATGAGTTCCAGATGGACGTTAGTGGAACCATGTGTCAGCCCTCCAAGCTCTATCGATTCCGCCATCAGAACATATTGAGGTTCTTCAGTTATCGCTTTCCCTTTAGGACAAAGAAGTGCGCTGTCCCTGGAGGGCATTTGATCTCTATGTTGCGAGGAAGAAAGGGGATGAAAATTGGATCGGAAAGAATGGGAATAATCTTCTTGGTCCAAAATAGCTTTATATCTTGTTTTTTATATTCTCAAATGGTGTTTTGCTTTGATTTTGTCTTTTGTTTTTGCCCCAGTTAGGCACAATACTTGCAAAAAATTGAAGGATAAATGCAATTTTCTCTCTCTCTCTCTGTTTACCAGATGACAAAAAACAGCACAAAAATGCCATGGAAATTATCTTAAGGGGGACTTTAAAGGGGATTTTCTGGTATTTTTGTACTGACATCGGAATCAATGCAGGGTAAGGCAATCGATGCAGTGGTAAAGGGCTTCAACCAAGTCAAAGGAAGATGGAAATAATTAATGGTCAATGTTGCTCCTTGCGTAATGAATTCAGTGACATTCAGAGTATCAACGTCAGCTTAGGTCAAACTGACCAATGGAACCCTGGGGGAATCGGCCAATCAGAGCCTTGACTGACTGTGATTCCCTGTCAGTCAGTCAGTCAGTCAGTCAGTCAGTCAACATGTCAGTGTGTCTGACGGATCCGTCCTGGACGCTCTCTTCTTCATCAGTCTGATGCTGTATTCACATCAGGATGGCATGAACAGACAGGAAAGGAGACTGGAAAGTCATTCTGATTAGTAAGGCCTGCATTTGTGTGAACAGACAATAAAATTTTATCTTATCTCACCTACAACACACACACAAACATAGCCACATCTCTCCCCTCTACACTACTGACATTTGCAGTTGCACTGGAGGCGGTGGAGTAAAGGCTATGACCAGAGTGAAAGGCATTGTTTTATTGCTTGCATTCAAATGTGTATGTGCTCTCTCTCTCTCTTCCTCATCTTTCTCACACAAATTCCGTTCACACCCATCCCAGTATCTAATACATGTAGTAAGAGGAAAGTGTCTCCAGCTTTCTGGAAATCGATTCTTGTAATAAGACTATCACTTGCAATTTTGTTTCATATCACTTAAAAGAACAATTCACACTGAAATTCATTATCTAGTAACTGTCATTTCACATATTCACTCTAATGTTGAAAACTCTATTGATGTTCACACACCCCCCTCCTCCTCTGCCCACATTACATTAAGTACTGAATTAGCTGTAAGCCAATTTGACTCACATCGCAATCGTTTGGCTTCAAGACACCTTGGATTATACGCCATGAGTTGTTTAGAGAAACATAATTGTCCTTTTATGCCTTTTTTGGTGCTCACAAAGCCAGAAGTGTGTAACTCAATTGTTCAGGAAAGAGGCCTGTTGCACGTTTATTTTTTTATGGCTTTTTGACTGCGAAAAGAAGAGTAGAAAGAAAAGAGATCTATTCCTTTAACCATTAAACTACCTTGCCTTTCATTACCTGTTTTTTCCAAGGTCAATGGACAACGTGACCTCTATGTGTTCAGACAAAAATTTGATTTTAAACGCAACCCAACTGACATAAAAAATCATTGCAAAGATGAAAATTTCGTCAGTAGTGCTGCAAATTATGAGTTGAAAACGTTTCAACTTGTGGAAAAGATTTCTGTTTCCTGGGGCTTTGCAAATTGGTTTTATAAGCCTACAGAAAGAAGAGGGGAAAGGAGGGAGACTGGAAGGAAATAACAGAAAGAACAGGAGCCTCTGGTGAGTTCTGAGTTCAGATAGAGGCTGAACTGACCACAAACACATAGACCCACTCCAATAGACACGCTCATTGCATGCATTGCTAGCTAGCTAATAGTTGATATCACTAACCGGTTGATTAGGTTGCATGGTGTTTGGTTTCTGGATCCTTCTATCCCTCTGTCTTCTAGAGGCCATCTGCCTCTAGCATTAAAGTTAAAGTTAGTGTATAAATCTTGCAAAAGTTTCCCAAATTGTCCCTGCACCCCAGTACATATAGTCTACCACCAACCAGACTGACTGGGTACTTTGGCTGATTGAGGCAACTTTACAAAAGGATCAAGTGTACAAATAATGATGAAAGGTGAAAGTTAGCCTCATGTTCTGTCTTAACACACCTTTAAAACGCTCTGAAAAAAGGAAAATTGGACATTTACAATTCCATAAAAACTAGGGCAACTCCTTGCAGAATAGTTACTAATGGTCCTTGCGGTGAGATTATTTTGTCAACTGCGGTTTCCAAGGTCAAAAATACAATTTTAAATCCCAACTACTTAATCATTTAAAGATATATATCCAAACCAGACGCACTCAGAAAACTTTAGTGTTGTGCCAAGTGATCACGAGGATTATTTCTACCAGACGTGATGGACTTTAATGTCTCATTTTTTAGCGCAAAGTGAATTTGCAGTACACGATTATACTGTAAGACGTTTTTGTTGGTTGTCTGTATCCTTTCAGGGTCCCAGCCCGTCCAGGAATTACGGCTTGATGACAGGATGGACCGGCAAATAATAAATCCTGTCAGCACACACATGTGCACACACACATACATACAGCCATGCACACGCAGCAGTGTCAAAAGGGTATGCTGCCCTCCTACTGTGTCGGCAATCCCTACAGGATGTCTCAGCAACTGTGGTAGGAACACATGCATCACACACACACGCACGTTGTACATACATACCGCACCTCCAAGTAACACAGGCAGATAGTACTCGGACAAAGTGCCAAAATAATCTCTACAGAGATCCCCTCCCTTCCTCCAGTCGAACTAAAAAGAATTCTCACTCTTAACCACACACACAGACACACATTTAAAAGAAAGACACTCCATCCTCATTTCCTCCAGTCCTTCCTGGATAGCATGGTGGTGAGCTGGGAATCTTGAATGTGTGGGACGACATTGGCAGGATTTAGTCACTCACACATACACACTCCATCAGTCACCACACTCGCTCACACACTCACTGAAAGACATTTCCAGCACTATACCATGGCATGTGTTTTTTCTAGTCACACAGACCCACATCCAGCATCGTACAGCAAAATGATTTCTTCAGTGTCACACGCACACAACACAGCCCAGCTTTATCTAGTAGTAACTTCAAATCATTATTTCTTATGACCATATAAAGGAATGCATCGCAGTTGCATTATTTTCGATTCTTGATTAAATTACATCTATGTGGGTGGGGAAGAAGGGCAGCGCTGCTGTGTGGTCTATTATTGTTAGCCAGAAACACACCACACACTTAGAGCCAATCATGAGTCTATGCACCACACATTCAATATCAATTAGCTGAAACATCTGTGTGTGGATGAGCTTATGTTCATGTGTGTACACGGTATGGGTGTGTGTGTGTGTGCGTGTGTGTGTGTGTGTGTGTGTGTGTGTGTGTCTGTAAATCATAACCGATTTAAAGTGAGAAACTCTACTTTCCCTCCCTGTGGTGTCTCTTTGTTGGCCAAGAGTGAGGTGTAGTTCCTTCGCCAGGTCTGGTGTTCCCACATGCACCTAAGTACACGCACACATATTAACAACACACACACAGAAAGAGTTCAGAGTCTGTGTTAGCTTCATTAGAGCAGGAGGTAGAATGGGCACATGGCTATTGGCATATGGGTTAGATTAGCCAGGCCTGCCGAACCTTATAATCCTTGCTCTATTAGTGAAAGAGAGAGGCGTGTGGGAGTGGGGAGGGTGGGGGAAAGGAGGGGGTCCTTTATAATATATCTAACAGAAAGGAATATACCGGAGAGACAAGAGCATGCCTAAGAAGGGATGGCACAAGTTTCCACCAAAGACCAGAGACAAACGGGCATCACTGAAAGTGGAGTAGGGGAAGGCATGATGTTCGTGTGGAAAATCACTTATTTTTCTTAAAAGAATGACACCTCGGGGACCGAGCATTAACAAGCACACACGGACTGTATGGACACACACACATGCACAATAAAAAACAGTGAGTCATCTCACTCTTACAGATACTGTATATACTCACATTAAGGCACAAAAACCTATTATAAATTATAGGCATTTATCACGCACTGGATGAGGCCATATTTGCAACTCATGGTGTGTGGGTGCACGCGTGTGTCTTTAGTTTAGTTTATTAGGATCCCCATTAGCTGCAGCTACTCTTACTGGGGTCCAACACATGTGCATACAATTACTTAACACATAAAATAACTAACATCAGCATAACAAACATATAAATGACCAAGTAAAACAGAATAAGACAATACATTTCACAAATAATGACGCTTGTCCTTTCACAATTTAGTTTCACATTGTAAGTGTGTGTGTGTATGTGTAGAAGAGTTATCAAAATCGTATATGATTCATGCAGACAGCTATTAAATTGCTTCTCCCTCCATTAGCCTCAGATTAAGACCCACAGACCTTTTTCATGGCAGCCACACTGATATGAAATAGTAGGTAAATACAGGTGTTACTAATGATGCTAATTAAGGTCAAACAGAGTCAGGAAGCTGCTATTGTTCATGTTGGCCCACTGGCAAGTCTCTGCTGCACTAAACAGACCAGAAGCTTAATTATTGTCATTGGTAACACCTGTGTTTTCCCACTATTTCATGTCAATATGGCTGCCGTGAACAAAGTCTGTGATTGCAGCAGGAGCTGAAGAATAACTCTTTAAACATAATCCCTACAAGTGCAGCAAAAGTGAAGCACAACAGTGGAAATAAGACAACAAGATTGGACTAAACACCAGGAATGAAATAAAAACTGAACTAATGAGGGATTGGGGAACAGGAAGGGGCGAGGAGCTGATTGGCTGGGGAAGACACAGGGAGCAGGGAAGGGCTAACAAGGCTGATGTAGGGAAACCACAGAGGGAAACGCGGGCAACAATAAAACCAGACAGGACTGTGACAGGACCGTGACCCTTATGAGCTTTTACTTTGCAGTATCACATGCGCGTGCATTTGTGAGGTCAGAAGAGAGTGCTGCTTCAGCACACAAAGGTGCTGGCTGGGTATTGCATCGTAGGCACTTTGACAGTACCATCTGGGCCTGCACACCCACATAGTAGGTGTTTTACGACTCTGAGTCCCCAGAAGGTGATGAAAACTGTTCTGCCAGCAGCATTTGTCTGTTGCTAGTAGCAACCCCTACTGGCACAGTTCCATGGTAGTTGCAGTTAAAGTGACATCGTTGCAACCCTAACAACCACCATGTTACATCAAGTAACATATCAGGTCTAAAGCAAACACCGACAGACATCTTTCTATCTATCTAGTCCCCAAATGCTATTGTTTGGTACGTGTTTGAATTGTTCCCAGAAGATAAATCTCGCCAACATCAGTGATCGTCTGACTTTACCCCGAGTGCCTTGTGTAATGTCTTATTAGATCGGCTGCCATGACATTTTATACACATATCCACGGTACCCAGAGGATGAAGCCTCACGACATGAAGGGAACCTCTGACCTTAGTAGCACGGCCAGTACACCATGTTTTCACTAAAATGTGAGTTTAGAGTTACCAGACTGTGTATCCTAATGATTTAACTGATACAATGTTTTCCATCAATGTTGCTCTCCTTTCCCAACTTTTTTTCTTTACATTCATGAAGCAAATTCATAAAGCAACCTAAAGGATGACCGACACACATTTTAACTCAAGTTGAAACGTGTCTTCGCATCAATTCGCAAATTGAAATTCATTTTGCGTTGTGTTTGAGCACACAGTTGGATATCCTTGGCCTAGCTCTTATTTACAGTATCTCAACTTTTCTGATTTGTAATCCATATAATTTAAGTTATTCCAACACTGTTTCCACAGTTTCACAATTCTACTAAATCCTGTCATCAACTTTTTAGACTAAGTGGAGCCTATTGAACTTGTTATAGAGCCATGCACCATATAATGAGGACAGAAGAAATACTCCTTTTTTTATAAAAGACAGTAGTTGAAGGTTCGTGTTTTACAAGCTACAATTAGTGAAATGATGATTGGTGTGCTGGTATACTTACACTCTGGTGGACGATGTGAGACAATTCTACTGCTACTTATCAGTGATTCACAGCTATTATCAAAAACAAGAGTCACACAGAAGATTCATAACTGCAATACATACAGCGGACACACACGCAGGCAGTCAGCTGTCTGAATTTATGACTGCTCTGTGAGCATTGGCAGCTTCAAATATCAAACTACTATTTCATTTCACTATCAATAGACACATTTCACACTTGAATGGAAATGCAGGAATCATAAGGGAGGCTGTGTTTGTGTCTGTACGTCTTTCGTCACATTGAAACATGGTTATAGTGATTCTCGTAGATAAACATAGGGCCATTTCAGACCTCAGACTTCAAGTCTCGTTGACTCTTCCAATGACTGGAGAATTCAGGGTCTGGCCCAAGCTGCAGCATTTTTATAAGATGGTTGTAAATAACAGAGCCAGCTGATGTTTCTTGAACATACATCAGAGGGATAATAAATCAGATACAAGGATTTAAGCTTTGTATTTGCTTTATGCCCTGTCTACTCTCAAAGTACAACTGAAAGGTTTATTTTCTTTGAATTTTTCTTTCCAATTTTTGAAGATCAGCGTGGGAGCCTGTGTATGTGTGTGGTAGTGTGTATGCATGCACAGAACAGAGCGAGATAGAGAAAGTAAAAGAATGATGCAGGGAGGTTCTTGCAGATTTTATGTAGTAGATTGTAAAAAAAAAAAATAAAAAATTATAAAATAATTATATTTCACAGTAATTACTAAAAAAAGAATAAAACAGAAGGACATGACAAAAATATAGAATGTATAATATATATAAAAAATATACACTGTAATATTTCAAACACATTTACAATTTCCACAGATCTGCAGCCATGATCTTTATTAAAAGCACAATCTCTTTAAGCAATTAAACAGCTTTGAAATATACTGCAATCCTAGTGGGACAAAATCAATATATATATATATATATATATATATATATATATATATATATATATATATATATATATATATATATACTGTATATATATATATATACTGTATATATATATATATATATATATATATATATATATATATATATATATATATATATATATGTTGCCTCACAGCAAGAAGGTCGCAGGTTCAAGATCCTCCTTGGTCCTGGGTCTGGGACCTGCCTGTGTGGAGTTTGCATGTTCTCCCCGTGTCTGTGTGGGTTTTCACCGGGTACTCCGGCTTCCTCCCACAGTCCAAAAACATGCTGAGGTTAACTGGTGACTCTAAATTGCCCGTAGGTGTGAATGTGTGAGTGAATGGTGTGTGTGTCCCACGATTGGCAGGCGACCATCTGGGGTGTATCCCTGCCTCTCGCCATAATGCGCTGGGTAGGCTCCAGCAGACCCCTGTGACCCTAATGAGGAATAAGTGGGTATAGAAGATGAGATTATATATATATATATATATATATATATATATATATATATATATATATGGTCAGAAAAGTGCGGGACAAGGGCACGTAACAGGCAGACATCAGACTGAATAAAACATAAAAGAGAGGTAAGTGGGGAAGCAGACAGAAAAATCCAGACTGATAAGTCTCACAGCTACAAGGCTCTATCCTTTGGCTTTTTCCTGGTTAATATGCGAGATGAAGGAGTACACTTGACCTTGCATATGTTTTGAGTTTGGTGATTTCCTCCTGCCCCTTGCTCTCCCTCCCTCCCCCGTCCTCCCCGGGGCGAGGTCTAGCCCTGTGCATCTCCACTTAAAATGGCCCTCCACCTCACAGTCCCACCCCCCCTCCTTGCCAAAACTTGTAAGTGTGTGTGTGTGTGCATGTATGTGCAGGCGTGGGCATTTGCCTTCAAAGTCAAGTGCATTATTGTGTGCAGAATTAATGGTAATCCTCCGTGGTGCTCCTGTGCTGCATAAGCCTCTTGAGCCTCTTTTTTACCTTTTACCTCCGGAACAACACACGTCGCACTGAGCCCTGGTCTTACCTAAACCCCTGCCCAGATGCACAAAAGACAGACAGCTCAGGCGGAGAGGGAGAGTGAAGGGGGTCAGTTAAAACCAGCTGGACAGAGCGAGTTATGAAAGACCTCCTTAAATCGGTGGTGGCTCAGCATCTCCCTGCACAGCAGTGCAGCTCTCCAGGTCTCTGGATGCATGTCCGCACACCCTCCTGCACCGTTTAAACTCCTTTTCTCACTTTACTGCCCCTTCCTCCCTTTCCTGTTTACCTCCCCGTCTACTCCACCAGTTCTGCAGCTTTATCGTTCCAATCCGGCTTCTAAAATGCAGGATATATCTGTTAGGCCAGCCAGAGCTTTAAAAAGGAATGTGGAGAAAGGTTCTATCACAAATAAATATTACCATGTCACACAGCGACCACCATCTCTCATTTGAAGCCAGGAATTCTAAACAGATGTCTTTATGCATTCACTTGCACAACAGCGAGCGTAGCCGTGTGTGTGGACATGGGAAGCTGAAGTGAGGGTTCACAGTGGATTCTGTGGGGACAAGAATACTGCACCTCTGTAGTAATCACAATGGCCATGTTCCAACCATAATACAATCCTTAGGACTCTATCACACACACATATGTACATGAATGTTGTACATACACGGACACTCAAGCACACGGTCAGAAAAGACCCAGGTAATCATTTCCATATTTATTTTCTTAGCATTCGTATTCCTCTCCCCTTCATGTGTTTTCATAAAAACATGCCAAGCTCACAAAGACGGCTAAATAAGTGTTTTTCGGAAATCCCATTTGAAGGGCCCTGCTCGGAGCGTGGTGGGCGTCTGTAGCATGTCAGAAATTATACGGGAGGCTGTAGCCAAAAACACAATGAGACCCTGAACCACAGTGACTGTGGTTTCACCCCAGTAAAAGGCTCATTTTGATTCATTGGATGTATAAATGATTAAACACACTGGATCCAAGTATTAGCACAAATAGCATACTCAATCCATCAACGGTCACAAATCACCACCTTCAAAACAGCCAGGCCCCTGCCGTAAGCCTGGGCTTTTAGACTTAAGCCTTGTTGGAGTGTTTTTCTAATTTACCGAGCCCCATCTAATTAAACATGATCCCCATTGGTTTGTGCACACCACAGGGCAGTTAAATTACATCTATGTGAGAATTCTGATGGCGTGTGTGGAGGGGGGGGGGGTTGAACGCTACATGCAGAATACCTAAATGTGCAAAAGGCTGAGATTTTTTACCCCTTCACGTAAACTCAGCAAGATGCCTTTAATTTAAGCCGAGATGAAACCAGAAAGAAAAACAAAGGGAAACATGCGTCGCAGTCAGATCAAGGGTACACAGGGCGAGGAGAGTGAGTTCATACCAAGCCAGAACACTGAGCCACTTTAACTGTTAGTGTGCACAATAAAACCCTACTAACACCAACTAAATGCTGTTCATATTAAATATGTGAGGTGTTTCTTTTATATGGGGAACTGGTTCTAATCATCTTCAAAAAAAAAAAAAAAAATCTATGGGCTCATGGAATGCACCTGTAAATTTAATTGACCGAAAAAAAAAAGTTTTACCAGTCGTTGCCTACACTGCCCCCTTCAGGGAACCGAGAAACTGTATAGCGATTGAGCTGTGGTGAAAAAAGTGAGAAATAGGAATTAGTTAGGATAAATAAGATGGTTTGGTCCTCATCGAGCCTTGGTTATTTTGAGGATATGTTTTAATCTGGGATGTAATGACTTCTCTTGATTTCTTCATCCTTGTGGCTATATTTAATACCTGGTAGTTTGTCAACGCAGTCTATTTCTGGTTGTTGTGTTTGGACTTGTTGAGGCAATGAAACTGGAGGAAATTAAAATGTGTAGCTACTGTGCCTCTCTTCTAAACTACATAACAAGATCCAGGTGCACTCTCAGTTACACACACAGACATACACACATACATACACACACACACCTCTGAGTGTCTCTAACTGCAGTCAGGACTTTGTGGTGTTGCAGTAATGAGATATGGTGTCAGCTGAGGTGTTAAAAGTTCCTCTGGGCTGCTGCAGAGGGACCACAACCCTGATGCTAAGCTACCGCTCTTTTCTTAATAACTCCATACATGTGTTGTTAAACTGGATATAAACACACACACGCTCAAATGCAAATACTTAGATGAAAGTTCACATACACATACACACACATACACGCACACACTGCTCTGCAGTGACCCTGCGTGTAATCACGTCTGTCCCCCCAGGGCACTTCAGGCTGTATGCTGTTGGTCACGCTCCGGCCCTGAAATGCCGTTTACCAGACTTCCATCTTTCATCACCATCTCCACGGCAACCACTGTCTAAGTCACCGTGACAACGAATTCCACCTGGGCTAGTGACACTAGCTTCCTCCTTCCTGGCTCAACATTCAATCCCATCTCCCTCTCTGCTCAATAGCCTCCCATGGCTCCATTTAATTTGTTGCCCACTCTCTGTGCATTAGTGTACACACATGGCCATTACACAGGGCACACATGGCACCCCAATTATATTTTCTCTAGAGACACAAATTCCTGGCCCCAGGGTGTGTCAATTTGTGTGATTTAATCTTATTTGGGAATATGCACCATTTAAAGACAAAAAATACAAACATACAGGGGGCAAACACAACACAGTACACAGTCCCAGAGAGGAGGTTGAGGCACAAATGAGACTGGTTTGTGGCACCACAAATCCAACACTCTCATAAAAACAAAATATACACCAGTTTTATTATAAAAACCCAACAAATTATCAGCAGGCTCAATTCAAATCATCAACATATATTGTGCTGCATCATGCATTCAGGAACTTAATTTTATACTGTTTCAGACATCAGAAAAGTTAGCGGAAAAAAACACAGCTGTACGAACTAGGGGTGGGGGATTAAATAATTGATGTCTATACAATTATATTTTGGCTGAGTCTACAAGAAAATACTCCCAGGTAAACTCAGAACCTAGCTTACAAGCTTTAACATTTCACTTACTGTTGTGCTGTGATGCATATTCCTGGAAAATTCTGCAACTGTCGCATGGGGAACCTGGGTGTTTTGGGGCATCTGGAGGTCTGGAGCTTGGATTTCTGGTTGGAAAACGACTCTGCAGAACAGGTAACAGGGGATGTATTGGACAGTAAGATGAGGGACCATGAAGCCTGTATTATCAGGTGAATTCGCACTTGTGTTTATTTTTACCTCCATATCTTAATGAACATGGAACCTAATTGGTATATTCTGAAAAACCCAAAGTACTCTGCTGCCCCCATGTGGCTGCTTTAAGGAGGAGCTGCCAGTCCATTCAGATATTGTCAGTATCTGCTGACGGGTTATTTAGGTGTAATAACAAGTTTGTCTTTATTCTGAATCAGTACCTCAAAATGGTTATACGATGTACAGGAACAATGATTACAGCAAGGAAAACCTTTCAGTGTTCATATGGGCATGTGTATAAAGTGACATACTAAGACCCCTTCAGTTATGTAACCTAGACTCAGGCCACATGTTGGGTGCAGTGGTTTCCTTTTACCAACATGTGCTTGTATACATATTTACACACATGTTCTACCTTCAGAAGGTTTTTTTTTTAATTTGTTTGATATTTAAAGCCTTACTGGTTGGTCAGACAGGTCGCCAATCTGCCATGGGGCACAAACCCTAATTACTCACACACTCACACCTAAAGACAATTTAGAGTCTCCAATTAACCATGCAATCGTTCCAATTAATCATGCAAACTCCACACAGAAAGACTGAAAAACAAATTTTAGTCAAACAATCCTGTTACCAGCGATAGCGCTGCAGATACTTCCAGAAGCTGCAGTAAACTACTACTGCTAAAACCAATGCTACTGCTTCTGTGAAAACAAATATCATATGCAATTCATGTGCAATAATCTACTCTACTCACTGTAGTATATCTTGTGTTATGATGCATCTACATTATCTTGTAGTTTTTATATAGGCTGTGTGCATATCACTTGTACTGCCTCTACTGCTGTTGCAAATGCAATTTCCCTGCTGACAAATAAAGGTTTATCTTATCTTATATTCCACAGTGTTAGCAAAGAAGAACAAGTATAGAGGGTTCCGTTTTATTTCACAGATCATACAAGCAAACATTGGTAGTTCTCCCATTTACATCCAGGTATACACAGATCTAAAAGTTCAGATCATTAATCACTTTCATTGCCCCAGAATTTCACATCAAAATGGTAGAAATGGTTAACCAGGAAATGTTTTCATAGGAGAACTACTTGCAGCACTCTCGGCAGTACAGCAAATATAGGGGAAACATAAATTGCTCAGACTCAAGTTCAGCACTAAATAGTTTTAACCAGGTCCACACTCCACACCAGCTGGTGGTGGTAATGCACCAATTTGTTGTTTTCCAACAGCCAATGAACCTCAAAAGAAGAAGAACCTGAACAAGAAGAAGCGTTCATGGTATATTCAAGCAGTTTGGTTCCTGCTCAGGTTGGTGTTGGAGAGAAATGAGCAGGTGAACATTCTGGCTAAATTAAGCAGGTAGATCTAGACGTACCAGAAGAGAAGATGAAGTTAATACATTCAAGAGGACATATACACAATCAACAATGCAAGAATATTATAAGAATATTGTGAAACTGGAAGTCTTCTATAACAAAGACATGTTGGTGAAGGGAATTATTGGAAGAAAACATTATTACTCATCTGAGAATAGGCTACACAGGACTTAGTCTTACATTACATTTAATATGAAAATGCAACATGTTTTACTTCACTGCAAGGGAATAACGATATCCAAACAAATCATCTTTTCCATTAAGGAAGGTGAAACACCTTGACATCTCACTGACTAGGCTACTAGGGAAAACAGCAGGCGAGAAGCGCTATGAAAGTTTTTGATAGAAACCGGTCGAGGCGGAAGGCGCTTATGCAGCTCCAGGTCGTTCTGCAAGCCGCCAATAAACTGCACAGAAGATGGAAGAGCTGCCGCTGAACCAATCGCTGCAGCCTCCCCCCCAGCGGCGGACCGGCGGTATGACGGCTGTTGTTGCTGCGCGATAAACCGAGAACGACCGTCCACAGCCCCGCACGGAGGGAGAGAGAGAGAGGGGGCAAGACGCAGAATGGCGACGGTGCTGTGCTGCAAATGCACGACAGAAAGAAACGGGTTTCGACGGGAACTTCATTCATGGAGA
Organism: Lepturacanthus savala; assembly: GCA_030544235.1. Taxonomy (NCBI): domain Eukaryota; kingdom Metazoa; phylum Chordata; class Actinopteri; order Scombriformes; family Trichiuridae; genus Lepturacanthus; species Lepturacanthus savala. Next base: position 25,138,523 of record CM060466.1, read on the forward strand.
CACAAACTCATACACTGCGTTGGTATGATCCATATGCAGTTTTATATTTTGTGGTGAATAAACGGCTCGGGAGAGAGATGTAGCTCCGTAACAAAGGGAGCGCTGCCCCGGCTATGTTACATCGCTAGCTAATGCTAGCTAGCCGGATAGTAGCTTTAGCGCTGACAGGCTAATATTTACCAGCTGGCTAGCTGTTCAGCTCATTCTCTTTGTCCCTGCTAGCTAGCTCCTGACCGCTACTGGCTCTTTCCAGCCGCCTCATATGTTTGAGATAATCTCGTACATGTCGCGTTGAGGCGTAACGTGACCACGTTATTTGTTGTTATGCTCGTTAGTTAATTAATAGTTGCAGCGTTCGCGTTGTTTATTGACATATGCTAGCAATGCTAACGGCTTGATTCAACAGGGCGCGTACGCGGTGCGATCCGGAAGCGACGCGGCAGCTGCAGCCGCCCGCGGCCGCTCCGGTCTGCCGCTGGTCTCCTGTCACCAGACTGGAGCGGTGCGTTTCAGACGCGACGCGACGCTAAAAATACGCGCCGAGTCTATTTCTGACGGAGCGGCGCCGGAGCCGCGTCAAGCCGCACAGAACAGACCAGACCGGGAAGGCACAGCATCCGGTCAGCTTTCCAAAATAAAACGCCATGTGCAGACTTCCGCCAAATCACACACACACACACGTTAGAAGCACAATAAAGTAAATGTAACCGAATCAGCAGCAGTCCATCACCGGACAGTCACCGGAACCGTGTGTTTGTGTTGTTATCTTTATACAACCGCGGCTGTTGCACAGATTATCGCGGAATCTCGCGATTCTCGCGGGTGGCGCGACAGCTTCAACGGTTCCCCTCCTCCCGTTTGCTGCTTTGAACACCGGAGTCGTTAACGTTAGCTACAGGAACGGCGGCGTTTAATCACAATGATATCAAGCTGAATCAGCACAAAAACGGAGCTTAGTGGTAGCGCTGCCGCTATTAGCAGGAGAGTTCTATCTGAAGATGTTATGTGGAGCAGGCTGTAGCTGCGTCCTCATCACTGTGCTGCCGTCAGGCTGCTGCGGTTCTGTACAACAAATGGAAGAACTAATTGTCCCCCAGATGTGAAGCCCTTGAACCATGCATATCTTGTTCCTATATCAGTACAAAGAGATTGATTGTGTTAAATGTGTCTTGCAGGGTTTGAGAGCATTCTGGAGGGAATCTATGGCCCCTTGCTGATGAGAGACCTCAATTTATTTGATGGTGGGTTTTTGTGACCAGTTTTCATCACTTTCAGTAATCGTAGATGTTTCAAACATTTATGTCGAACTGAAAAGACTGGCTAACAATAGTCTGTCTCTGATGACCTTCCAAGTTGTCTGCCCTGTTTGTGGCACATTAATGTTCCCACATTATATATCTTTAACATTTCACAAATATTCGTTTCTTTTCTTTAAAGCGTAAATCAATTCCCAAAGCAGCAGTGCACTGTAGTTTTTAGGATATATTAATCAAATAGGTGTAATGGGTGGATTTCGTAAATATGCCATTTCCTATTATTATAAATATACTTTATCTCAGCCACATATTAATACACATTTGGTGTTCTACTTAGTATTTCTGGCAGCAGGATGGAGTATGTGGGCTCAGTTTTGTGTGGCACATACGTTTTAATGTTTGACATAGATCTAATGTTGCTAAAGTTATTTTTGAAGTTTGACTGACCAATGCAAGATATCGATGTATGTTCCTATTTTCTATTATATTTGGCAGCTGTGCCTTTCTCCTAAAGATTATGGATAAGTATCCTCCAACCTCCACCTAGCATGTGAGAACACAAGCAACTTGGATTATTATCTAGTATTTTCACATCTTTCACACACTTTGTAAACACACTGACTTGATGAGGTCATATCTGCTCTTGCAAGGACTGAAAAGATTAACCATTGTGTATCAGAAACTTTATTTAAGCTTAACTTAAATTTACATAAAGTTTAAAGGTCTGTGTCACTATTTTGTCTACATGTGTCTCTTCAAAAAATCAGTTTCCTGACAGAAATCACATTTAGAAGAACAACAAACATTTTGAGAAAATGGTTGTATGCTAAACTTTTCGCTCTGTTATTACTATATACCACTGGTACCACCAGTCCTGTTGCTCATTGGCTTTCATATGTTGAAAAACATACTCAAGTCTTTTATTCATTTGGAAAAGAACATTGAAAATATTTTTACTTGCACTAACGCTACTGTCCATTGGCTCAGAGTAGCTGGTTCCTGCTTCTCAAATATGAGTATTTACTGCTTGTCTATGTTTTAAGTTGTATATTTAACTGAACAACTTCGGTTTAGGAACAAGACATTTGAAAATGTCACCTTGCGCTTTGGGAAATCTTTCACTGTTATCCAGTGTTTTATAGAGTGATTTAATAATAATCCTCAGACCAATCAATAAAAATAATCATTAGCAGCCCATCTTCCATCAACCCAATAATGTCATAAGGTAATTCTTATTGATGTGTGTATATACACAGCCTGGCCCACAAAGTCACCACCTCAATTTAACTAAGTGAATAGAGTCTCCTATTAGATAATTTCTACATGAGTGATAATCTTTCAGCTGGCAATAAGATCTTTAATGCCAACTGATGCAATGTCTAGCTTTTCATTTCTTAAACAGCCATGTGGAAAGACACATCCCGTGGTTGTGGAAAAGGTGTTGGTCTGTTTGAGAAGAGTCAAATCAATGGCATCAAACAGAGAAAACATCTAAGGAGATTTTAGAATCCAGGTCATCTCTTTCTTGTGGAATTTGAAGCAAAGTAACTGGACTTTTTAGTTGGTTTGAATCATTATTGGTCCATTGTTGGTCCAATGCATTATTTAAAAACTGGAAGGACAACAGGGAACCACAGTGATGGAGCATCAGGATAAGACGAGGAGTAGATGAAAGGAATGACCAGGTTATCCCATCAATGGATCGTTTCTTCCCTGATGGCGTGAGCGTATTCCAAGATGATGATACCAGGATTCATCAGGCTGAAATTGTGATGGAATGGTTCAGTGAGCATGAGACATCATTTTCACACATGGATTGGCCACCACAGAGTCCAGACCTTCATCCCAATTGAGAATCTTTGGTGTGTGTTGGAGAAGACTTAGTGCAGTGGTCATCATCAATACAAGATCCTGCTGAAAAATGAATGCAGCACTGGATGGAAATAAATCTTGTGACATCATAGAAGCTTATAGATATAATGGTCCAAGTGTGTGTGTGTGCGTGCGTGTATATGTATTTATATATATATATATATATACACACACATATGTATATATGTGTGTCACAATTTTGTGTCATACAGCCATTAGGAATTCTAAAGAGCAACAAATTTATTGTGATGTTTAAAAAATAGTCATGTTTTGGATGGTATACTATGAGAAGATGGATATTTGTCAACAAAATATATATACTTTTTATAAACCTGTTGTATTTATATTCTGTTGCATTTTTTGGAATCGATAGGTCTTTTGTCTTGTAGCCATAGGAGGATCCTCTTCTATCATTTATTAACATATTACTGTGTTTTTCAGACTGTGAACCTGAAGAGGTGGATGACTGGTCCCCAGAAGCAACCTGCTCTCACTGTTCATTCTGCAACCTTCCCCTGGACAAACTGAGCGTAAGATTTGGAGTCAAGTAATGTTCTCTCTATCTCTGTTTTAATTATATTGTGTAATATTTGTTGTGAAGTTGTTATATATTCTAGTATATAGAACATTGGCTCAACACGTGTGGTTGTGTTGGCACTTTTTACTAAGCCCCCCTGTGCTCTGTTCTTAATTTTCTTGTAGTGTGTTAGTAAATCTACATAGTTTAGAATTCAGTAATATTCCTCTTTTTACTTCCAGATCTAGGTCTTGTTGACTTCAGCATATTGAAGTGGTGTTAAATTACTTCTGTTCAAGGCTCATTTTTTTCCTGCTGCTGCTGCTCCAGATTAAACGTTATCTACTGGCAAACCAGCAGGAAGTGTTTGTTGTGAAACGTCTGTGTAGGAAATGCAACATCCGATTCCAGTCTCATCAGGGTTTTATGTTCTTGGACGGAGCCCTTGTCAAACTCGACAACCTCTCCTCTGTTTCACACATTATGTCCATCTGACAAGTTCTATATTTCCTGAGCACTAAATGATTTAGGGAATCAAACATTCTCACACTTTGCATCTATTAGTTAAATGTGTTTTGTCTTTTTTCTTTTCTTGTAGGATCAAGAACCTGCAGCCACGTCGCCCCTCTCCTCCCCCTCTGATTACTCTCCCTGTCAAGCTCCAACCATCTCTGAGAGCAGCCAAACAGCGCACAGGTTCCTCCAGGCTGTGTTTCACAAAAAAGGTGCGTCAGGTGTCTTTCAGCTCATGGAGCACAAACCTTCCAGCCGAAAACTCCTTCCACGTGAGCACAGCTGTCAGCCTTCTCTTTGTGGTTAAGTAGCCGTAACGATGTTGCATCGCTGATGATGTGTTTTGGAAAACTGAGCTGTCCTGCTTTGATTTGTGTAGCTTGAAAGGCTACAGTGTGCGTCTGTGATCTCACATATCCACTTACACGTCTGTGTGTTGTCATGAGCTCAGCAGGCTTTCATGAGCAACTCTGACTAGTTTTAAATTCTTTGCGGGACTGAAATGAGAAAATTAATCAGTGACTCAGATCAGAAACTTTCAGATTTGTACCTATGCCTCGTAGTCTACAACCTTGGAATTAATGGAGTTATTTTTATGAGAAAGGACTGATTTCCATCTGTACATGATTTCACAAAGTTTCGGAAAATGTTAAATGTTGGAGTGGGTTGCTGCTAATATGTTAAGACCTGGACAGTTTTAGTTCAAAACAGATTTTATATAAAGGAGAAAAATAAGTTTAAACATCATAGTTGTTGTAAATTTACCTAGTTGAGTCGTTAAATAATAAATAATAGCTTTTCTTTTCCCTTACGGATGTCAAAGTATTCCCACTATGTTAGAAATTGATTGAACTCTTTTCCTTCATCAGATGTGCCCCTGGGCTCTGATTCCAAAATCCCTCAGATTGCTAGGGAGCTGATGAAGAAGATGATACATCAGTTTGCAATGGAGTATGCGTCCAACTGCCTACTCCCCACTGCTACAAACGGTGTCACAAGGACCTCATCACCTTCGTTGAAATCATCAGACGCCCCTTTAGACCTCACAGTGAGCCGCACCCAAGAGGAGAAAGAGATGGAACCTGAACCAGGTAGTGAATGGGTTTATTTCATTTGTGTGTCATGATTCACTTCAGAACTGTCTAATCTCCAAACCTTCAATATTGTCTCTGTTGCTCCCCCCAAAAAAGCAGCCACTTGTCTTCTTTGAGAATTAATAGAAAATAACTGTTGTGTGCATGATAAAACAGTGCAGTATGCTGCACTGAGCTCTTGCAATATGTTCTTTGTTTTTTAATACGTCAATATGTTCCTAACACGTTGAGTTTTGGATTTTTTTTTTCTCCCACATGTAGGGAAAGCAATTCACACGCTGCGAATTCAAAGCCAATAAATAAACGTTTCCAGCTGCCAAGGTTTAACACACAATAATGATACTGACCGTTACCTCTCCAGAACCTTATCTTGGTGCCCTGGAAGTACCAAATCACTTTAACTCGAATTATTGTATCTTCTTGTAACAGATGGCGTGCTCGACCTCTCCAACAGGACTTCTGCCTGCTCAGCAACTTCAGCACCATCATTCTCATCTAATCACAAAGCCTCAGGGTAAGAGTTTTGTTATTCTTGCATTGCTTCGGTTTATAAACTCTGGTGGTATTCAGCCTCATGGAAAATGAGGAAGCTGTGTTATTAATACTAGTTAAAATGGGGGCCCTGCATAAATGGAATGATAATTCTGCATGAGCTAGGCATTTTTGTCTAGAAGAGAATGAATCTCCAGTAACCCCTCTCCAGCCTGAATGGTGTGCATATTCCTTTGTTTGGTAGTTGGGTCAGTAAATTGTTAGTCATTCTGCTGAGTTAGGTTGTTTTTGGTGTTTTGGTTCTATGGGGTTGACTCTTTTATCTCTTGAGCGGTAACGTCACAGCAATGGCACCGTACTGTAACATTTGCCAACAGCTCAGGATTGTACAATGAGAAGAATAATGCAGTTTACGTCACCACGATTTTACCTCCTTTTTTTATTTTTTTTACTGATCCAGTTATGATTGTGATTATGATTATTTAACCTTCACACATGTAGGACTGTCACTTAAGGATATCACAACACTACAAGGGTCGTGTGTGTGTGTGAGCGCCAAAGTAACCCCAGCCATTCACAGACTGTCCCACCTGGACGTGAAGAGGCTTTGCCACACAGAAAAATTGTGTGTGTATGTGTGTGTGTGTGTGTGTGAGAGAGAGTGACTGCGTGTGTGTGTGTGTGTAAGACACACATCGCGGCAGCAGCAGTGTGTGAGGGCCCAGAAACAGTCTGAAAACAGACATGAAACTTAACAGTCGCAGTGATGTTACCAACACAAGGCATAAAGGAGTGGACCCCTCGCTCTCCACCCCCTCTGTCCCCTATGCCAAAATCAAAACCCCCCTCCATCACCTCCATCCTGACCCTGCTGTTTGGTCCTCCCATCCCTAGGAGGCAGTGCAGGCAGAAGGAGTACATTGAGAGGAGCTGGGAGCTGTCTAAGGGGCTGCTGTCCAAGGCCTTGAAGGATATACGTTCAGGGAGGCTGCAGGAGCAGCGGGCTGCCATGCTTTATGGGATACCCCTTCACATCCTGAGGCAAGGCCTGACTAGCTCGCCTGAGCGAAAGCTGGGGATGCTGCACCAACTCGCGTCAGGAAGCAAAGAATTCAGGGACGAAGTGGCGTTGTACGGCGTGATGTCATCAACGCTGGGCGGCGAAGCACGCCTCGTTCTGCAGAAGGTGGCGGCGTGGGCCGAGCGGGCGGAAATCGGAGGAACCGCCGAGGAGCATGGAGACATCAGCGTCCCGTTGTCCTCTCTCACCTTTTATCAGCAGAGCGGTCTACAGAAGACCCTCCCCCAGCTCAGGGATGCTCTTCAGCCTCCACCAAGCCCCACTCTCAGTCTGGAGCCCCCCACACCCCTGCGTATTCCTCAGGTCCGTTCCATGTCTGACCCAATCAGGTCAGTCCCAGCTGAGAATTGCAGCATGGCCGAAAACCCGCATCAACGTACCTCCCCAACCGAGGGCGCCGCAGGTTTATTAGCTGCTGCTGCGAGGCCCTCGGCTCTCTTCAAACTCCGACCTCCTTTCCTGGCACACGGCTGTGCAGGAAGTGCCAACCAGTCACCTCATCGCCTGGGACAACGCGGGTCCTCGCTGGATGATTCAGAGGAGGGGGCAGACCGCCGGGACAAAGACAAGCAACCAAGAAAGAAACGAGGGCGATACCGCCAGTACAACCACGAGCTGCTGGAGGAGGCTATCACCATGGTGATGGGAGGCCACATGAGCGTGTCCAAGGCCCAGAGCATTTACGGGGTCCCCCACAGCACACTGGAATACAAAGTCAAAGAGCGCACTGGAACACTGAAGAATCCGCCCAAGAAGAAATCTGCCAACTATTGTTCATCCAATTCCAACTCGTGTGGTTCTGGTACCGTTACCACTTCCACCAACTCAGGGACTCTCGCCTCAGCTGCTGCCGCAAAGAGGTTCTAGGCCGGGAAACACCTCTAGGACTCCTCAACACTTGAACTCATCACCTCTTACAAGATAAATGTTTTCTGGAGACACTTATTAAAACACAACACATGCCTTTTACAAAATATACAGACTTTTAATATTCAGGTCTTTTAACTGTGTGTCTGTAATGTGAATGTCATACTTTCTGCTGTGTTTCTCAAACTTAGTCCTGGGTTTTAATTAAAGCAGCTACAAGGTGCAGCGTATTATTAAGGGGCAGTGGTGCTCATTGCAGGTTTTTTCTACAGCTGCTGGCGAATAAAAAAAAAAAAAATCCAGGAGTTCACACAGTTTACATCATTAAAGCTAAAAGATCTTAAATGATATGAATCGTGTAACATTATTGTTTGTCATTATAAACAAATCAAATAGAAAGACCAAATTTAAAAATCCCCAAAAACTGTCCTGCCATCAGGTTTGCTGCCAAAGCCTGAGTGATGTTTAAGTGGCCATGTGTTTAATAGTTTTCAAGGAAGTACTGGATTTCACACTTCTATGTGGTTTTTATCCCAAACAATAGATTTGGGAAGACAATAGTTATAGAGTTATGTATGGCATAGGTTATATCAAGCTAATTATTTGATAAATTAGTTATTAGTTCTGGTCTCTTTCAAGGATTTGTTGATGGGTCAGTGACAAATAATGTTTGGCAAGATGAGAAAGTCCAAAAAAAAATTAAAATACAGTTTTAAGAAGCATTCATCAGGTCTCTCAAAATGTGCATTGTGTATTCATGTTGGATTCTTATTTAAAAGTCCATTTGTATTTAAAAAAAAAAAAATCACAATTTTTTTTTTGACACAAAATGTCAAAAGGTGTAACCCAAAATGCAAAATATTTAATCCACCTAGAATGCAAAACTAGTTGATAGCATGTGTTTTTAATTTTTTAAAACCTTTTTAAGAGAGTTGAACTATCCGTTACCAAGTTACACCACATGACATTTTTGTCATTGACCCTGACAACAGGACAAAATGAAGCCATACATATCCTTTAAGATCTCCTTGACTTAACTATTTTTATTAAAAAAAAAACAGAAAAAGTGACACTGATTGCCCAGGATGAAATGTGCGTGAAACACAGCTGTAGAGCTGAGAAACAAAGTGTGACTCTTATGTTTGCCAACTGTTTTTTGGGGGGTTATGTCATGGAAATTTACCTCTTGCACTTGACTTAAGTGATGAAAAAGACAACCCTTAATTTATTGTTTTGTCACACTTTCTTTAACGCTCAGAGCATGTCGCACTTGATACAGACATACGAGCTGCTGTAGAGGAGTGAGCCCCAAACAGTGGGGCCAATACTTCTCAATCTGTTTCACACCAACCTCAAGGAGTTGTTGTGACTACTCTATGCATGATTATACCCAAACAGACATGACAGGATCTGTTTCAGAATAAACAGATGTTCACACAGGAACGTACTGTTCAGACGCACAAACATGATTTCTATGACTATCACTAAGCATTTTAATCTTTTACAAGTTCACACATGCATTAACACATTAATCTCCCTCACATTTATTCAGGTTTGATTCAATTCCTAAAACTCCTTTGTTTATGGAGCACTAATGATTGTCATTTGCAGCTTTTTATCTCTCTAGGTATTTTTCCTAGGCTACTGAAGTGACTTAGTTATTATAACGTATTAAAAATGCATAACTATTGTTAAACACCTCTACAAAAAAGACGTTTGTACATTATAAACTGCTGTGGTGGCGACATCTTCATTATGGGTTTTTTGTTAAGGAGATTAGCTTAAAAAAGCCATTTTTGTCCACATAGTTTCCCTCTATTTGTACGAGCTAGTCTGAACATTATATTGAGTGTAGTTGGAATGTAACTGTGCAGCATGTTTTAAAATGTGCACGGATAAGCTTGGGAAATGTACGTTACTGTGTATGTGTATTGTTTGTGAAAGATGTTCTTTTATTATCACAGATATTTACCAATTTCTGCTACTGTAGCTGTATTACTGTAAACCTCATACATGACTGCTGCTTACATTTTTTTATTTTTTTATTTTACGGGACTGTCTCCCTGGCACAAAGAAACCTAGGTAAAACAAAGATGCTTTTTTTCAGCTAATGCGATTCCAAGGTGACATGCAATGTAATGTATGAAGCCTAAATGACACTAGTATTTAGTGCATGGATAGGATAAAATGTTATTGTTGGTTGCTTTTGAAGGCTACTGGAGGTTACAGTAGTTTTTAAGATTTTGGAGAAAAGTCGGTAGTGTGACAACGGATTTGAGTCAGCACAAGGTTTACAGGCTTCTTTGTCTGTGTCTGGAGAAAATGCTATATGTTGCATCTACACTCATGTCTGCCTCTGAGATTGGGCTTATTTACATTAACAGTGCTACTACCAAAGCAGCAGTTCAGGGTTACCAACACAAAGCTGCTTCTATTTGTTTTGCTGTGAAGTCAGCTTGCCTCTCTCTCTAATTTTTCTCTCTCTCTAACCTCGTTGCCACATATACCTCTAAACTTCATCTGCCTATAGCCCCGTGTCAGGTTTCACATCAAGGCCTCGGTATTATGATAATGAATATGCGGGGTTATAAATTCCTGCTAGCTTAGGAACATGTAAGAGCTCTTTGTCTCTCAAGGAACAACACCCAAGTGTAAATTTATTGCCATCAGCAACACCTAAACTTCTGCAAGTAAATGATTATAGGGTTAGTCAGACACTTGTTGGAGTGTGAAAGAATTTTTAAAAATCAGTTTAAATTAGGCATTTACAGGAGATTTGCCATGTTCTTAGCAAAATATTTGTCCTTGTTGTTTATATATGTATGTGTTGTTTGTAATTTCGAAGCTAAAGCTAGTTTATTTTGTCAGATTCAGTGGCATTTCAACCCTTTTGTAACTTTGGCAACTGATGTCTCTGCTCCTGAATGTCTCTGCTTGTACCAGTACACACTTTGCCTGTGTCTGGAGCTATAGCATAGTGCAGCATGATGTCTCTTCTCTGGGAATTTCCTGTTATTTATATCAAAGGGCAAGTTTGTTACAAGCCTAAACACCTCTTGAGAAAGTACGAAAGATTATTATTACGTTGTATAAGTTAAATTGCAGTATATTCTGGGAACACGCTTAGGTTTGTTTTCCAATTGAGCTTAAGGCTTTTTTTTTTGTTTTTTATTGAACTGCTTGTAAATCTTTAAAATGACTTAACATAAATCTGCTATTTATGCATAAATCTGTTATTGCACTATGATTTATAAGAAGCATTTTTATTGTAAAAAAAAAAAAAGGAAAACTTTTTGTGTGCTGCATACTTATTGATTGCTTCCAAACTGTGATTTTACTAGTTTGATTGTTGTAGTTCTTGATTTGTAATGGGGCACTTTGATGCAATGTGAAACGTGTACTCCCACAACTGCATGAACGCTTTTAAATGTTACCCTCTATAATTTATTAAGTCCTGAAATGACACCTGATTGTTGTAGTTGTTTAGTGCTTTTGTTAAGATTAAATTATTTAAGTGTTTAAAAAAAACATTTAGTTATTAAAACAAAGTCATCAGTAACTTTCTTACACTGCATCCAGTCCACACTGAACCCTGAGGTTTGAAAATACTGAAATTGCTGAAAATTCTACCAGATATCAAACACTTAAGCAATTTTAATGTTATTAAAATCAATAAATTGCTTTCATAGTGAAATATATCACTCACAGGGACCTGATTTTGTTGTTAATTGATTTAAAAGTTATGTTTTTTGAGCTGTTAATTTGTTTATGAAGTGCTGTTGGAAAAAGACATTTGTTTAGCGTTTCTACAATCGCTCCTTCTGCTTTTAGCAGAATGTTATTGTTTGTCTTCAGCAACTCATCAATAAAGCAGTTCTCTAATATCAGTTGCCTGTCCATAATTTAAATATAAAACATATTTGTTTGCACTTTATTAGGACAGTTGTCCATTTGTTTTGTTATTTCACATTGTTTTGACTTAAGCTTGTTTGACAAACCAAACTATGGTGTTCATGTCAACTTGCTGAATCCAGTTTAGAGCATGTGGAAAAAGACCATTTTTCAGTAGTTATTTTATCAGTCATACATTTCTTTCATTAAGAAAGGCTACCAGTCAGTGTTAACTTTCCTTTTCAAGTAATAATTCTTTTATATAGGATATTATTTCCTACCGGATGTTATTAAAAACAGACAATATCATGAGCTGCAGTGTGTGCATGCTGCAGACTACAAATGGCTTTTATTGAAAATATAAAAAAACATTTATTCATTATCCAAATACAGACTTCAACTGTGCATTAAAACATTTCTTTAATACTACGACCAAAAGTTGGCATTAAGAAATCTCCAAATTTTGCCTGAAGGCTATTTAATAAAATAAGAAAGATTCCCTCCTCATTCCGATACATCATGGGATCCTATTTGAATAATTTTTTTAGGAAGCTGATAAAGACAACTGTTTTTTTGTTTTTTTTGTCTCACAGGCCCCAAGGTTTCAGCATATATTAAAACAATATATTTAGGCCAGTAGAGGCATACATAATCAGACTTAGTTGGTTCTCTGTGTGTAATTGTTATTAGTATTTCAAACTGGATTGAGCTATGCGTAAAACCTCCTAACTCAAATCTTTACGTTTCCCCCCTAGCTGCCTGTTGCCATCATTTTTAGAAGAATTGGGAGATCCAGGACGACGAAAGAAGTGTCATCAGAACTCTCCGTTGGAAGCTGTTTTCAGCTCACTTTGCCCAGCACATCGCTCTTTACTCTATCAGAGCCTGAAGCTGGCACGCCAGGAAAAACAGAGAAGATCTCTCCTTAATTGCAGCCCTGTGGGTCTAACTGAATCTCACTGCTGTCCCTGTGGTATAAACCCACAGGATAACATTACCCCACTTCCAGTCCCATTTTGTGAATGTAAAGCCCATAACAGCAGCACATACTACCCTTTAACGGATTGTGATCATCAGGGTCATGGCAGCACAATGTACGATCCAGGAGATTCCAAGTCCAGTTGTAGCATCCATCAGTACGTGGAGTGTAAAAGTGACGCTCCTCCGGACTCAGGCTGCTGCTGTATGCAGAGGTGCAGGATGGAAACCTACACTGTTTTGTGCCCCAAGAGGCTCCACTGCATTTCATGCCAAGACCTGACTGTAGATTGCATTAACAACAAAATGTGTTCATTTACATCCCCTCCCTCATTATCCAAATCCCCTTCACTGTGCACTCCCTCCACTAATTTAGTCCCTGCCTCATCGACCTGCTGTAACCATCACAACCCCGACCTTTGTCCCTGCTATTCAAACCATGCCTGCCTGGCACAGATCAGAAACACATTAGAAAAAACGGTTGGGGAAGGGGATCCTCCATGTCCTGTCTTGAAGCGAGAGCAGAGTCCCTCTCCACCCCCTCTTTCACCTATCCCTTCAGACATCACTAAGAAATCGGAAGAAAAACCACCCTCCCTCCTTCACCACAGACAAGAGGAGGAAGCTGGCCTTACGGTTAAAAATGGCCTCCATGATGCAGACGTGGATACAGCAACAAAAGAGGAACTCAAGTATAAGACCCCAAGAAATAGTCAGGCTGGGCAGAACCCAAGTGGGACTTCACTGGAAGATGTTATGAATCGCTTCACTGAGACACTGGAGACAATCACACCTCTAGAGAAGGACCCACCTCTGGCCTCCACAGCCACTTATGTGTCTGAAAAGGAGCAGCCACAGTCTCCCTCAACCAGTCAGGACAAGCAGTTTCATGCAGATGCCCATTTGACTGAAATCATCACCACGGTGCTTCACACAGGTAGTGCTAGTGATTACAATCTTAGTGAGCTGTTTAATCGCCATGATAGCAAAGAGCCCAAGTCACCTAATACCCGCTCCCGGCGTCGCCAGGAAGTCCTTGCTGCTAGGGCAACACCCACGGATGATGCTTCAAGCCGAAGGCATACCTTACAAATTAAGCGGGAGCTTGCCATGTTCGACCAGTCCTACAGCAAGAGAAGCATGCCATTAGCAAAGAGGACAAGATTGAAAGATGGAAATAATTCTACTGTAACCAAATCAAGCACTGCATCAGACCCAAACCTATTTAAAACTACTTCTAAAAAAGAAAATGAATTGGGTGTAGATAATAAAACAGTTGGGGAGGGACCACTGAATATGCTCTCTGTAGAAAATGATAGGGGTGAATTAAAAACAGAGATACAAACCGTTAAAGTTACAAAAGACTTTCAGATAATTAAAGCAGAGGAGAAAGAAAGGGAAATATCCAGTGAGGAAAAGGATTCAACATACACAGGCACTGAAGTACCACCCACCCCTGAGCTGCAGAGTAAGTATTGCAAGGTGGTTGACACTGTGCACTTACAGGGTACAAGACTGAATACAACCTCAGCAACACAGTGTGGCAGACCCTGTAAAAAAGATGTTAAGAGTAGCATTGCTGCAAGTAATGGGAGCCAGGAATTCATCCCATCAGATCTAAGCTCTGACAACAATAATAGACCAGATAAAGGTAGCCATAGTCCTATTAGAGAGAGGCAAAAATATCGATCAAATCACTCCAGGAAGGCAAGGAAATCCGGGAGAAACATCGTCCCCCCTCAAAGATTCTCCTCCTATGTCACAGAGCCCAGAAAGATGTTCTTTGTTGCATGTTTCTCTGAAAGCATTTTTAACCAGAGAACACGACACAACAAGGTTTTAACGTCTAGCACTTGCGACGTCTCATCCGAAAATCCAGATACTAAAGATGATCAGCTTGAATCAAAAAGTGATGCACCTTTGTCCTCACATGAGCCTACGGGAGAGCATTCCTTTGAATCAGCACATAAAGAACAATGTGGAACATCTTCTACAGAGTCAAAAGATCAAAGCCAGGTCTCTCCACAAACTGTAGCTGCCAAAGAAAAGAGTAAGAAACACTGCTCTAATAAAAGGATATATGGCAGTGAGTGTGCTGCCAAGCCTTTTGGAAGGCTACGAACATCTCCAAAAAGACTACAGGTCTCAAAGACGGTTTCAAGAAAGCCCAAAAAAACATCAAAAATGGGTGTCACCATTCAGTCTGCCACTGTCGAAAGCTCTCCCATCTCCCAAGTCCAGTACACAAGTCCAATTAAACTTATGTTTGTATCACAGGTAAAGGATAAGGAAGGTGTCAAATATAGTCTCAAATCAGCTCGCTCTGGCTCTAGTGCACAAGGAGAGGAACCTTTTGACCCATGTGAAGAGTCTTCATGGTGTGGGACACCTGAGAAAAAGAAAAGCCAGAGCAGAGAGTCTGCTTCTCCACGTACGAAAAATATCTCTTCACCACTTAAGTCTGCTACCTCACCAGCCAAGTCTGCTTCTTCACCAGCCAAGTCTGCTTCGTCACCATCCAAGCCTGCTTCCAAGTCTGCTTCATCACCATCCAAGTCTGCTTCCAAGTCTGCTTCGTCACCATCCAAGTCTGCTTCGTCACCATCCAAGTCTGCTTCTTCACCATCCAAGTCTGCTTCATCACCATCCAAATGTGCTTCATCACCATCCAAGTCTGCTTCCAAGTCTGCGTCGTCGCCATCCAAGTCTGCGTCGTCGCCATCCAAGTCTGCGTCGTCGCCATCCAAGTCTGCGTCGTCGCCATCCAAGTCTGCGTCGTCGCCATCCAAGTCTGCGTCGTCGCCATCCAAGTCTGCGTCGTCGCCATCCAAGTCTGCGTCGTCGCCATCCAAGTCTGCGTCGTCGCCATCCAAGTCTGCGTCGTCGCCATCCAAGTCTGCGTCGTCGCCATCCAAGTCTGCGTCGTCGCCATCCAAGTCTGCGTCGTCGCCATCCAAGTCTGCGTCGTCGCCATCCAAGTCTGCGTCGTCGCCAGCCAAGTCTGCGTCGTCGCCAGCCAAGTCTGCGTCGTCGCCAGCCAAGTCTGCGTCGTCGCCAGCCAAGTCTGCGTCGTCGCCAGCCAAGTCTGCGTCGTCGCCAGCCAAGTCTGCGTCGTCGCCAGCCAAGTCTGCGTCGTCGCCAGCCAAGTCTGCGTCGTCGCCAGCCAAGTCTGCGTCGTCGCCCAAGTCCGTTTCTTTGTCACCTAAAATAGGTTCCAGGAGATCAGGTGAAAGTACTCCGACAAAACGTGGAGCTATAACTGAGAGCCAGAGATCACCAAGTGACTTTCTATCTTTCCATGAAGCCACTCCTCCAAAAAGGCGTCCAGGTCGGCCAAAGAAGCTGGGACCACAGTTGGAGCAAAAAGCAAAAAGGCCAATTGGTCGCCCACGTAAGGAGAAGGCTCTGGATGCAGAAATAGGGGCAAAAACAGTAAATAGAAAATCAAATTTGGCACCTGAGTTGGACGAGTCTGTAAACAAGAACCTCAAAATAACAGTAGTCTATGGACGTTCAAGAAGAAATAAACGGATGGTGTCTGAGAGCTTTGACCAACTGCAAACAGAATTTAATGATGCTTGGCAGTCAGTGGGCCTTAAAAGTGACTTGGGCATTTTAATGCACAACTCTAAGATCAATCCAGGTAGTTTAAAAAACACTTCAACAACTTCAACAGAATCATCTGAGGATTTAAATTTTGTCAGTCCTGTGAAAGAGTCTGCTCCCCATTCTAGTAGTAACCTCAAATGTCAGAAACGGGATGATGGTATACCCTCAAGGAAACCAGGTAGACCTGCAAAAGTTAAAATCTCTGGAATCTCAGTCACAGTAACCACAGTGTCACCCAAGCAACGTAAAATTCAGATAAATAAGGATACTAGGCGGTCTCCTGAGTCACTAATTCATAAGAAAACACTCCTACGGGAATTCAGATCTGCCAAAGAGCCCTGGACAATCAGTCATCAATCAACAAACAAAAGAAGTCAAGAAGTGGAAGGAACAGAAACAAAGGATGAAAGTAAAGACAAAGAGCAAACTCAGCCTCTACCAGTGCGTCATTCAATGAGAGTGAGGAAACCTTCAATTTACTTCCTACATGCTGTTGCCACCTCCACCTCTCGATCATACAGCCACAGTAATGCTCTGCTACGACGCTCTAAGCAACTTCTGCTGAACAAGGCCAGCAATGAAAGGAAACAGGGGGAGCAACAGAGTAGTGTAGAGACATCAGGGGAGAAAAGGCAACCTTGTGGACAAGAGAGGAAGAACATCTCTCAGGACCTAAACAGAGTGGCAGGGGTGTCTGTAGATTCAATCTATACTCCAAAAGAGACACTAAGGTGGTGGGCAGCATCAGCTCAGGAAAACAATATGAACCAGGAGCTTGCTCGACGGATACGACTCATCTCCGACACCTGGGTCTCTGACTCTGTGGACAACCAAGACGAAGTAGGCACCAATTCTAAGTTGGGCACTGACGGCAGCAGTTCTTCTACCAGGAAATCCAAACATTCATCCGTGGTTCGATCTCTCTTCGACTGTTCTCCTAACAAACCAAGATCCTGTAGCATGCAGCAGCTACGCTCATGGTTTATGCAGACCACTGAGACACAATCCTTAAGTATTGTCAAGAAGGCAAGTTCACGTAATCCTTATGAACTTATGCACTTCCCACGAACAGCCAATATAAAAAGTGTCTGTCACAGTCCTCAGGCAGAGAGACTTCGCAAACACATTAAGAAATTTGCCAAAATCGTGCCAAAAAGTCCTTTCCAACATAAGCAGGCTCAAAAAAGGTTGTGGAAGAGAAATAAGGCACCTCTATCAACACATAAATTTCGGCAACAACTTTTCACACCCAGGTTTGCAACAGACAGGCTCAATCAAGGAGCCCAGTCATTGAAAAGTGGAGCATTCAAAAAATATCAGGCCATGCTGTTTAGGGCAAGGATTAGGTTCCTAACCCGCAAGGAAAGGGAGAGGTGGCAAAAGAGGCAGAGGAATAAGAAAAACATCAAACTAACTGCAAGAAGTTCACATGGACATAAAGTAACTGGACTAAAACCCCAACGAAAAGCATTATGCAGTTTTGCCAGCAGTTCTGTCAACCAGACTCAGGAGCCTGTGGCTGTACCCAAAGAGCAGAACGTTTGCTCTAAAGCCTGGAGTCCTGAAACACTGAAAGAATGCCGTGTTTTTCTGAGAAAGATCAACTCTCCAGACAACGAATCAGCTGAGGAGGAGTGGGACTCCTGTACTGTGACACTGGATGATGGGTCACCTTCTACATATGTGTTTTCAGGAAGGGATAGTGAACTTGTAGGAGTTGTTAAAACTGTGAAAGAAAACAGAAAAAGAATGAGGAGGACTGCCTCTGGAGAGCTGGAAGACTCTGCACTTAAATCAGTCCAGGAGCAGGACGAGGCTCCAGTGGTGAAGCAGAAAGGCAAATTTAGCAGTCCTGGGGTTGTGTCTACTGAACCACCACAACCTCAACCAGCGAAAATGTTGAGACAATCGCGAATGAGAGGCTTAACGGGGCCGAGATGGTGCGACTTCGTGTTTGGTAAATACTATGCTTTTTTCATTGAATACTGCTTTTTTTTTTTTTTTTTTTTTAAAAAAGGACCAATATACAGTTGTGTTCAATGTAATAGCAGGGTGTTTAAAAACATGAATAAAGCCAAAGTCCTTAGAATATTTTTTCAATGCATTGGGAATACTGCATTTTATATCCGAAATCAAAATGTGAAGAGAATGTGTCAATTTTTTAATTACTTTACAGAAAATGAAGAAAAATTTATATTAGGCAAATCAAAAACAGCAGTGTCTGCATTTTTCTTTACAAACTAAAATATTTATTGTATAAACTAAAAACATTTCAGGATTTGGCATTCCTGCGAAGTTTCTTAGACCTGCTTCACATTTGTGTTGCATGGAGTGGACCAACTTTTGGCACCTATGAACAGGTGTTTCAGCCTCTCAATTCCCACAATGGGATTAAGTTTGGGGGTTGGGTTGGCCACACCAGAACTTTCATTTTGTTGGTTTGAAACCAAGATGCTGCTTGTTTACTGATGTGTTTGGGGTCATTGTCTTGTTAGAATTCACATTTTAATTGTATTTACTCTTCAGCATAAGGCAACATGACCTCTTTTAGGTATTTTGATATAGGCAAATTGATCCGTGATCCCTTATCTTCATGCTGTAGAGGAAACAATTTGCCAAAGAACACATCAACTGGCCTAAAGAGAAATGGAGAGACATTTTGAGGACTACTGAAAATAAGATTGTTCTTTTTGGGTCCAAGGGCCTCAGGCAGTTTATCAGACAACCACCAAACACTAAATTTAAGCCACAGTTCACTCTGAAGACAGTGAAGCATGTGGTGCAAGCATCATCATTCTCTTACTATGGTGTCAGACCTATTTATCACATATAAGGGATCATGGATCAGTTTGTCTATATCAGAATACTTGAGGAGGTCATGTTGCCTTATGCCGAAGAGGAAGTTCCCTTGAAATCTTTGTTTCAACAAAACAATGACCGCAGGCACACCAGTAAACCAGCAGCATCTTGGTTCCAGACCAACAAAATTAAAGTTCTGGAGTGGCCAGCCCAAATAATCCCATTAAAAACTTGTGGACTGACATCAGAAATGCTGTTATTGGAGAAAACCAAGAGGAACCAGAGGAATTATGAGGCTGAAATACCTGTCAGTAGAAGCCACAGGTTGGTTGACTGCATGCGACACAGATGTGAAGCAGTTCTCAGAAACCAACTAAATATTACTTTAGTGATTCACAGGAATTATAAATCCTGAAGGTTTTTCAGTTTATACAGTAAATATTTGAGATTGTAAAGATTTAGGATATTTAATGCAGTGGTTCACATGCCTCGAAATAAAAATTATAAGGATTTTGACTTTACTCATGTTTTTAAACACACTGCTATTATGTTGAACACAAGTGTATGTATAAAAAACTATATGGGATACTGTGTGCTGTTGCTGTCAAGGAACTTGTTCTAAAAATGTTTGTAAAAAGAGATTTACTTTTATAAAGCTTCAGTTTCAAACTGCCACAAAATAAACTTGTGTTCTCTCTCTTTTCTGACAGAAACCTAAATAAAGCATGAGGCCTCCTCCTTCCTGGGAAAGGGACTATGATTTAACGTGGTGCCTTTGGACATTGAGCTGACCACGTGGACTGACCATCCCACTATGGTTCAGTCTTACCCTCAGCAATTATGTAGCAGTCTAACTTAACAAAAGCTTGATGTTGCACTATTTTTATCCATGGATATGTATGTACAGAATGTTTGATTTTTTTTTTTGTCAATGGCTTTTATTTTCTGGACATGTATAGTAGATCAAATCATTACATCAACTTGAGTTTTAATGGGATACGTGCTCCTACATTGAGCCCTTTAGAAGTGGCTGTATTGGAAGGAAAGGTAATGTTTGAATGCATAAAAGATAATCTGCCCCAAAACATACCTCATTTTAAACTGACCTTTTTAAATCTTAACATCACACCAGTAACAATTTAAACTAACATTATCTCCACCATTAAAGTATACAGCTCTAAAATAGAAATAAAAGTATATATTTAAATATATAGTCAACAACTTTGGCACTGGTTAAGTTCAAAACTCCTAATTTAATAATTTTTGTTGTATTTTAGTTTTGAAATGTAATGACAAACGTTCTCTCAATCCGAGCCTTGTTTGCAATATTTAGTCTTTGACGCTACAGTCACTGTTGCAAGTCATTAGCCAAAAATGTGCTTTGAATGAAGGATTGTTATGGATCAAACACGCCACAGTTTTACCCTAAATCTCCCATAAAATATTGAGTTGAACTAATTGGCTGTCAGCCTGCGCTACAACCAAACATTTTATGTCCTCATCAAACATTTGCCGGTCTCAGCACCGAACCACAACTCGCACAAACATGTTCTAAATGATATTATATATATCATTTATTATATATATTTAGCCCCTCAAAATGTAGAGATATATGTGAAGTGATGAAGGAAATGGCATTATGCAGTTGTAGAAAGTAGATTCTGATCGATTTTATTATTTTGTCGGTTTGTGGGATCTATGTTGTTTTTGATTTAGTTACCTTTTATGTAATTGTCTCGTTTTCACCCAAAGCATATACTGTATGTCGGTGTCAGATCTACTTCTTGCACTATTCCATCTGAGATTATTAATCCCACTACACAGATTCCTCCCCCCATATTTTTGCACATCCCATGTCCCACTACCAACCCCTACTGTAAAACTAGAGACTATTTGGTGCAATACAAACCCAGATATTTTAACAGTATGTAGTCATTATTTTATTGCTGGCAGACGAATGGATGTACACAAGTACCAATGGCCTGGAATGGCACTTCAGTCGTTTCCATTGCCATGTAATGTGATCTCAAAAGTTATTGCTAAACCACCTGCCCTCCCCCAACCTGCTTTGTTGACCTCAGTGAAGCAGAACAAGTTGCAGGTTCTTAATTGTTATTATAGCATTATGTCATCTTTTCCTAAATGTATTACCACCGTTTACTGTTTAAATGGAGGTGGGAGATGTGTTGCTGTTTTAGATTTTCTGTTTGTCTCAAGTTGCAGCAAGAGACGCCTACCTCCACTGGGGCTCAGCTAGGCCTCCTGCTCTTATGCTAATCATCCATGTGATAGGCAAGGCCAGAGAATTAATCAGTAAACACTAATCTTGGATCAATATCATGTTCTCCTGCTGTCTGTTTCAAGGGCAGGTGGATCCAAGATGTCCGGCTGTAGGTCAATACTTCAACCTGTATTGTGTGCCTGACTACCCGTGTATGTATGTCACTACGGTTTGCCGTCTCAGCACGAGGGGGGGGAGGTGGCCCGGTCATGTAACAAATAACCCTCTGTTGAAGAACCTGGTGCTAAACATCTGTTGTATATTTTCCTTATGTCTTTTTATACTGTCCTTTGCAGATACAATAAAGAGGTGTCTGTGATTGGAACAATAAAGATTCTTTTAAAATACCACCTGAGTAGATGATTTATAAGAAAGTGAAATGTAAAAAAAAACAAAGCCATACAGTTTGGACTTGGAAACATGAGATAAGACAACATAGTAATCCCTTTAATAAAAAAAAAATCCATGTTTTATCCCATATTTTACATTGACAGCTGCATGGTCATGGAGGGGAAGGCAATTAATACACAATCACATTAACTCATTAACAAAGTTGGGTCCCTGATGAATCTGTCAGGTCTCACAAGTATTAAAGGGATAAGAAAGAAAAATAGATTAAATTAATTCACTTATTTATCAGGGACATCACACATTAACATCAATATGATAAATGTCTTTAAAAGCAATAAATAAGCCATGATTCATACATACCTCTTGGATTGACTATTGAAATTGATGTTTTAAAATTATTGCATGACTTTCATTTTAGCACTTATTCATTTTGTCCCCTCTTGAATCGCAAGTATTTTTATTTAAAATATGACTACTACACTTAAAACGTCATTCATTTTGCATTGGATGAGCATGAGCATCGTTTAAAAAAGTGCATACTGAAAACATGTCAAATAAAAATTTGAATTTTTTTGTTTAATTTTAGTTTTTTTCCTTGTATAAAAGATATTTGGTTTATTTTTCTTTGCACAAAAATCATTTGATGAAACACCTGGAAAATTCCCTCCCTCTTTAATTAAACTGCTCTCAACTCATGGGGCTCAGGCAAATAACATTTTTTATTTTATCCTTACTCTGCAGCCTGATGGTCACCTGTTGTGTGATCAATAGCATAATGAATGCTATTGGTGGAGAATATATTGGTCTACAAGTGATGTTACATGGTCACCTGCTACAGAACTGATACCAACTACTGAAACAGAACTTCCTGTTCCAAAGTCATTAAACCTAAAAAGAAAAAAACAAAGCCATGACATTATAATAAACAGAGTATTAACTTTGCTTTAAAGCTGTGTTTTTAGTTTAAAACTTTGCTCATTGCATTTTAATTATATTTTTTCTTTTAATGTGTGTCTGAGCACCTGCTTCTTTGCATTTGGTTCTATATAATATGGAACAGGTCTGAATCAATCATTGTTAATAAGCACATATTTTATTCATACCTACAACTTACAAAATAGATGAATGCCATAAATGTTCTTCACTGAATGTGCATCTTAAATGAAGATCTGGTTCTTGAATGAGGCCCCTTTAGACATACACACACAATAGCCATATCATTTGAGTGGAGTCACAGGTCAGCTTAGTTGTTTTGCAGTTTCCAAGGGTCAAAAAAAACATTATGAACCAATGAATGATATAACCAACTCTTGCTTACATGAACGCAGGAGGCCAATGACTGATCATGTGATAATCAAGACAGAAGCTTTATTGACAGTTATTTTTATGATTAAAATGAAAAAACATGACACAGGAAAGACAGAATACGCAGAAAATGACTACAAGAGGTGATGCCACTGCAAGTTATATCAGCATCTGTAACATTAAAAATGAACATTTTACTCAAACTTAAAAGTAAACATTTTCACATTAGGAAAAGGATTAAAAGTCAACTGTATTTGAATGGGGTATTTGAACATTCGTTGAAATGATCCGTTTCCATACGTATCCATCCGGAACTTTCCATAACTGCATTTTTATGAATATATTTTTATGAGACATTGGCCTCCTGGTTGATGAGGGGGTTAAGATCCAGCTTGGTCTTCTCTAGAGCTGCAGTCTTGGCTCTCCGTGACGGACGCACCACAGGAACCGACTCTGGAACATTTTCTCCATCACTGTAGCAAAGATAAAAACAAACAAAAAAAAAAACAAGATGAGAAAGTAAATACCATGAAAGTATCATATAGGCAGGTACAGATAAATGCATCACATGTCCTGCTTGCACTGACAGAATGAACTGAAATCTCACCTCTCCTCCGATGACTCTGTCCTCCTGCTTGACTTTCTGCTCCCTTTGGCTGTGCAGACTTTCCTCTGACCTGTACACAAGTGCTCAGGTTACCTCACAATGCTGAGTCAAAAACAGAACTGATCTAAAAATACAGAGGTACTATGCACAACTGCATTTCCGATGAGTCCCTGCATTACCTCTTTTGGCTCTCTTGGCAGATTTTGTTAGATCGTCTGTTGCAGCCTCTGTGGAAACAGCAGACAGAACATTATATTTTTATAGCCTCCTCTGTCTGCTAGCTGTATCCTTGTTTTTGACAGGCACTGAAAGGACGACGTGTTTTAACCCACATAGCAACAGTCTGGTAATAAGACATAATTCATTTACAGGATTATGTACAGGAGTTGTCATAACAGAAACATACTGAGGAAACAACATTTCTATTCCTGATGCTCAGCACGTTTGAGGTTGTCTTTCATAGAGAGTTTGCATATGTACCGTCTGCATTGACGTCCAGTGGCTGAAGTGCAGTAGCGTTGAGGACCTCAGCTTGTTCTTTAGCATCCACCAGCTGATGAATCACCTTCTCTAGAGCGCGGAGGCAGACGCGGTCCTTCACCACCTGAAGACAAACACAAAGGGGTGGAAAGGAGGGGGAATTAAAAACAAGGCTCTTCAAGGAGCAGATATACAGATGTGTTAACATATAACTATGTGTTTTCTATCTGTCTGTACCTGTACAAGCTGCTGCAGCAGTGTCTGCAGGTCCTTCCTGACCGTCTCCTCTCTGCTGAGCTCCAGGTTGCTAAGCGTCTTGGCATAGAGACGCACCTCTGGGGCTGTGGGGTCCTTCAGCATCTCCCCACATATACGCACCGCCAAGTAGTCATGGACACACACCTCCTGAACACAGATACATAGGATGGATACACTCCATTAGAAATTACTTCTGTTTTTTTCCCCATTGTTACATCTCTGAAAATTCTCAGATCTCCAACTCGACCAAATGAATTAAAAAAGAACTATCAAAAGTGTATGGCTTCAGTTATTACTTTCATTATTTAGTATTCTTTTGATTATATAAAACCTCAAATACTAACATGTCCAAAACCGTTTCCTAGATCCCAGCTGAAATCATTAGATATCTGAAAATCATTTCAAAACCTAAACCATCAAACTAAATAGGTGCAAATGATGTCCCGTCAATCTTATTACATTAACTAATAAGAAAAGTTTCAATGGAGACAAAGCAGACTAGTCACTGACTCTGAAAGTTGTTTTTTTTTTTACCTCTGTGTTAGTTGGAGGTTTCATAAGTGTTCTTGAACGGGTCAGCTCCACAAGAAGCTCTACCACATTGTTAACATCCACCTCAGCTAGTGGAGAAGTGGCTGGGGCGTTCATCAGAGTCCGAACAGTCGGCAGGAAACTCTCCTCAATGACCTCCTGGTGGACCCTAATACACATAGAGACACACTACATATGTTATATAAATTATCACTTCAACAAGGCAAACAATCATACTACTAAAAAAAGGATGGCAAACACACACAGATATGATATATCATCAGCCAGTTAAATTAAGTACTTTGCTTAAAATTCTTGTCTATATAAATAATTAAAGGGGACCAATTATGCACATTTTCATCTTTCCATTAAATTCTGGGACAACAGTAGAGTAGCTTTGCATGACTTAGTTTAAAAACACCTTTTATACTGTATACTGGCCCTATATGCAGCCCCCACAGCCTGTCTCAAACAGGCTGGTTTAGCTTCTGTTTCTAGAAAAAAAAGTGGCACATAAAGGTGCAGTGTGTAGTTTCTGGTGGCATCTAGTGGCAAAGTTGCAGATCAACATTATACGTCAAGATTGTAGGAGAACCTACAGTGGATGTGAAAAACCCAAAGGACAATCTCTAGAGCCATTGTTTTGCCTGGCAGGGCCCATGTAGATAGAAAATCCACATCCACAATCCACAACGATCCACATCTATCAATTCTGTTCTGCCGGATGCTGCTAAGATGCTGCTTATTTGTTCATGTATGTGTGCATGTATGACCTGCTCTCGCGGGCGTAGAGCTGGAAGAAGACACCCAGGCAGTGTCGTAGGCGCGTGTCGTCCTCGGTGACGGGATTGTACCACAGCAGCACCAGGCGGGACAGCATCTTAGCACTGGACACGCGGCCAGTGTACATAAGCTTCGCCAGCCCCTCTGCGGTCTCTGTACGCAGGTCAGACACCTGAAAACGATGGAACCACACTTAAATAAAAACCCAAGAAAAATCAGACATATAATATGGTTTGAAGTAAATGTTTTACTGTGACGATCACCTCATTGTCCAGGAACTCTGACAGCATCACAACAATACTCTGCGCTGTGTCCTCCTGTATGCTTCCTTTCTCCTCAGCCAGTGGAGCATCCTCGTCCTGCCGCTCTGGTGATTGGGAGGCTGGGGCGGACTGTGTTGCAACTGTTTCAGAGAGCAGCTGGAAGCCGAACAGCAGCAGCAGGTCGATGATGGCCCGTAGAGCACTGATACGTATCTTTACCTCGTCCAGCTGGGCGATCTGAAAAACAAGCGCACACAATTCTAGTCCTGGCAGCTCATGTCTGTTTAATTGGGTCAATGCTTCAAAATTAAAGTAACATTTCCCCAATTTATTCCTAGTAGTATCCAGCCATAAAAGGTGTGTTTAGGTGAATTTTAGATAAATAAAGCTGTGCAGCATCACCTGTAGCAGCAGGACCATGTGAGTTTTGGCCAGCTCCTTGCTGTGCAGAGTGCACGTTCCCAGACAAACCACCGCCATGTTGCGGACAGTAGGGTGAGCATTAGCAATGCTGGGTAGGACCTTATAAAAAAAATAAATGGATTTTTACATCCAGAGGTTCACCAACATGTGAAATTAACAAAGAATGATCAAATAATCACAGCTGAATGTAAGGTTTCATCAGAATGATCCTTAATAGACATGATCATATGAAGAGTTTCAAAGGTTCAAATAAACAGGATTATAATCTACAAGCCAGAATCCAGTTGAATCTTTTCTACATCTGTGGCATTTCCACATCTATGGTACCATTGGTGAAACGGTGAACAAGGTGTTGATTTATACCAGTGAGGACATTAAAGCACTAATGGTCGGGCCAATCCGAGTCTTCATGTTCATCTGCTTCAGTAGCTCAGAGCATATTGTTAGACACCTGAGAAGAGTCTCTGGATCGTTCTGAAATGCAGAAAACAAACACAAAAATTAGTGGCAATCTTAGAAGAAATTCACATTTATTTAGTTTAGATATATTGTACACTTTTTATGAACCAATTAGAAGTTTCGATATCCCCAAAGTTATATTTCTGGTTTTAAATACCAAAATATAGCTGGACTTTTTAAATACAGGTTGTGTGTGGATTGAGTGAGTGAATGCGGGAAACACCTTAAAATCAAAAAGCAATTCAATTCTCACTTTCTATGATATGGGACCTTTAATAAAATGTAAAACAGGGAGGTGGTGCTACTTGTGTATTTCTGCACCTTCTCAGTGCGGATCTCCTTGTCAGCCGGCTGACTGCTCTCAGTGATTTCCTGGAGGATTTGGTTCCTGAGGTTCTCCAGCTCCGTGATGGAGTCCTTCAGCTCTGCTGCACGGCTGAAGTCCTGAGCTGTGATACAATCCTCCAGGGCTTGTTTAGCATCCAAGATACGCACCTTCACCTCCGCTAGCTGGATGGAAGGAGGGAAGAATGAGGTGTGAGGGTCATAAACATAAGAGAGGAGAGAGCTATCCTCAGGCAGGAACACACTCTAGTGGATTTCTGACTGTTGACATGGGCAACTGAAGGCCAAAACAACAACAGCTGAGCCTGTGGGCCAGGTTACCACCCTCTAGAGTCTACTGCCTCTACTCACTGAAAACGTAGGGATAACAGGAGGGAGCAGGTACACAGAGCAGACAACTCCCTCTGCTTGGTCTACAAGATCCAATATCCCTTCTGTTTATTCTAAAGCAGGAGATTGAGATTTAAAGAGACGGACTGTTGATCATGACTGAAGTCCAACGCTATGAGGCAGGCACTATTTGTCTTCTTAGATAACCACCGACTGTCACTGAGGTTGAGGAGGATCGTGAGGAAAAATGTGATGAAGAAAATTTACTCGGCCAGGCCAAGACAAGCTTGGCGTACACGATCCCCATTAGTTCAAACATATTTTGCCTCCAAATAGCAACTGTCTGCCAGCTGGAGGAACAGAGGGATGAAGATAGAAACAGACATAGAGGGAACATAAATAGAGTGCAGAAGAATGTAGTATTTCTTTCTTTAAAAACATAATTTTATGGGAGAACCTTTCCTGAGCTTACTTAAAACTTTCGAGTATTCATCTTGATTAATTTCACACAGAACATCTGTTTATAAAATCCAATAAAAGCAAGGACTGTCAAAAGGTCATTATTAGATTAATGCAGAGAAGCGAAGAGCGACAAATCAAATTTAAAATGTTTTTCTAATCTCACTTTTAGAATATTAAAACCTTTCTTTTTTTTAAATATGTTAGGTTCCCCACCTGGACCTGCTGCCGGCGGCTCTCCTTCTCATCCACTGGCTCACAGGCTTCCATGATGGGCTCTCTCACATCAGAGATGATTTCTGCCACCTGTGCGTAACACAAAGCCAACTCATTTAGAAATCAGTTTCAGCAGTGGTGACAGTACCGCTGAATGGAAAATGGCTGTCATTTTGTGACATCTCAAACAAAAGAGCTTTAGTAGCGTTCATTAAAGCGTCCATCAGTACAATTGTTATTCCCGCCAAGTGTGTACATCTGGAAACCTTGATAAATCATTTCTTTTTTTTTTTTTAGATTTTCATTTCTGCCTAATTGGGCTGTCAAATGGGTTTATGGGGAGTATTTATATATGTATGTCCCTTTGTGTGTGGAGTGGAGAAAATCGGCATAGTTTGGATTAAAATGCCACTCAGTCTGCAATGGTGGGAGAGTTCAGATTCATATGTCAAATGTAACTCGCCATCTGTATACGTCTGTGATCATCAGGGATGAGGGTGAGGAGTTTCTCAGAGAGCAAAGAGACCAGCGAGGAGGCCGTTTGTGGCAGAGCCAACATCTCCTGCAGCACAGTCAGCACTCGCCTCCTACAGAGACAAAAAGAAAAGCAGAGTGAGTAAAAATACCCCAACAAGATGAACAGTAAACATAATTTATTGAATTACTGACACTATACTGTAATAAATTAATACATATTGCAATTACAATACATTGTTTGAATATTGTTAAACAAAGCAATATAAGCAATGCTGCTTTCAAAAAGCTTTTGTAAATGTTTGTGGAAGGAATTGCATGCAACATATCCTTCCTACCAGGCCTGGAATTTCATTTTAGGGGCAAGGCCGCTTGGCCTTTTGTGTTGTCACTATTATTAAATCATTACCTTTTGACTTTTAATTTCAAAAGCAACACTCATGTCAGATATCTGAATTATTAAATTAAAAGTACATTTTCAGAACAAAAACACTATTAGGCCACAAAATATTTCCCACAAAATTGAAATAAAAGGCTAGGGGATATGGACAAATTATGGGATCTCAATATTAAAGCTAAATTACTCTATTGATACGATGTGATTATGATTTCACACTTTAGCTTTTGATTAAGTCTCGTGGTTGGGTGGTGATAGACTGGTGTCTAGTTGTCATGATAGGCCTTTCCAAACACACCCACTGATTATCTATTTTTTTTCTGATACAACGCTGGTCTTGATGCTGTGTTGGCAGAAAAGAGGCAGACTACAAAATTGCAAAATTAACAGAGGTAGGGCATCAAGACCAGTGTGGCCTTCTGGCAGATTTATTTATTTTTTTTTCCAAGGGTACAAAGGCAATTTGAGTGGGCACCAGGGCCATGGCCCTTGTGAAGTTCCTTCCCTGCTTCCTACACAACCAACCATGTTTTTCCACGTCTTACCTGCCGCCCTCTTCGTTGGTGTCCAGACAGCCGATGAGATGGATGAGCTGCTGGGCGATGAACTCCTTGGTCATGACTAACTCCACCTGGTTAAAGTCAGCCCTCTGCTCCTCTGACAGCAGAGGCACCGTCTTCAGATATCTACAACAGTCAGAGTCCAAACGTTTTACAACTGAGACATAACAGCAGCTCTTAAAGCAGTCAGGCAACTCAGCTGCACACTCTGATGCAACAAAGCCAAAATTAATCTGAGCGATGGTGGCATTACGCAGAAAGAATAATATCAAATGCAACATTTTAGGTAGCTTAACATTTACTAGTGCTCATTTCAAGTAGCACACTCAGCCATATCAGCTAGCCACTCCTTATTTCATCAACATTTTATGAGGAGATAAGTGTTAAGTGCAAATCTATTTAAGGAGCATTTCACACATTTGGCAGGGGATAAAACGGCAGCGTGTTTTGACTGTGATAGATAAGGAGAATGGATTTAAGTTATAACATGTGTGAACAAGCATGGTAATTCCATGATTTATGGAGGAGCTTTAAAAGCTGTGCCTATGTAATTTTTTGCACTTTGAATAGGCCCAGCTTACTGCCTGGAGTGCATGAATTTAATTTGAACAGCTGTTTTTGAGTTTACAAATAATTCCTCAATAATACTGACATACAAATGCACTGAGCATCGTCTTTTTTTTTCGTAGAGAGTAAATGTCACAGGTTAAGTTAAATTAAAATGAGTTAGCCACACTCTTAAAGCAGTTATATAGTTAACCTTATGTCACACAGTTACATACAGAGAGCGCTCCTCTGAGAACACCGGACCTGCCTTCAGATTCCTGGAGTTAAAACATGGTCATTATGGCAACTGTGTTAGGTTTAAAAGTTCTGATCATAAAAATCATAAAACTCATTCTATAAAGGCTGTTGTCTTGTCCAAATGTACTTTACAACAGAAAAACACACAGTTGAGAGTGAGATATGAACGTGAGCCAGTGAGTATCTATCTCTTCTCTCACCCTGAGAGGTAGTCGGCATAAGTGGCAGCATCTGGCAACACTTGCTCCAGCATTTCTTCGCCATCGTCTCCTTTGGCCTTGATGAATTCACACAGAGCTCTCCAGTACAGCACATTCTCACAGCTCAGAGAATCCACTGGGATCAGTTTCCTGTTGATAACACACATTTTTAATGCCTGACGCCTCAGTTACAGTTTTACAAATGACATCCAAAGATGGCGCACCTGTTGTCAAGCTGCACTCTGTTCTGCAGCAGCTCTTCGGTGGGTGTTCCTTTGAATATGGCTTTGAGTGTGTCCAGAGCCGTTTGGGAGCAGTTCTCCACGTCGAGCCTGTGGAGCAGCTCTATGATATCACCATCCACCCGAAGCAGCCAGGCCGGCAGCAGACGAGAACAACACACTTCCCTCACCGCTTCTGCAACACACACATACAAATTGTGCATAATCTGATTTTTTTTTAAACTCGCAACAAGTACCATTAGCAATTTGACATTTTTCTTGGTGAAAAAGTAGCCGACAGACAAACTGATGTTACCTGATGTGTCATGGAGTCCCTGCTGCAGCAGACTCACTCTCTGTGCAATGGTCAGAGCTTTAACGTGGACCTTGTCTGCCATAACCTTAAAAAGGGAACAAAAATCAATTTAAAAGTTCTTTGGCAGTTCTAACAAACTTAATTTCACGAGAATCAATATGTAATGACTTCCTTCTAAAAGTCCATTTAAGCCATTGTGCACATGAAGGCTAGTACATTACGTTCATTCAGCAGTGCAATGGCAAAGCAGTGTGTGTGTGTTTTAACAACCAAAACAAAGGATATGCTGTGGCAACCCCAAATAACAACTTGAAACTAAAACTTAAGCTATGTTGGCTCCTACACAATGTTTAGTCAGATCATGAAGTCTGTTTATGTTCATGCTGGATCTTTTGGCTGCCTGTGTGGTTACCTGGAAGGCCAACTTGCGGACGCTCTCTTTGACATCTCGGGTGCGTTTAAGTACTTTGGGGAGGGTGCGAGGGCACATGGCGATGCAGGAGAGGACAGCACGTCGCACCTCAGCATTAGTATCATTTTCCAGAATCAACATGTAGGCTGGACAGAGGAGCGATGGATCATTCGACAGTAAGAAAGGAAAAGGAGAGCAATAACTATCAAATCCCAAACAAAAAACAAAGTGTTGATTAAAGACGACATTCAAAATAAAAGACAGGAACTCTATATCTCCGCTATCAAGTCAGTTTAGTATTTCTGTTATACAGATTTCTCTGTTCAAACATTTTTATTCTTTTTTCCATTCTGAATCCTCAGATTTGGTTATCAAAGAATTGCTGCAAATGCACTTTAACATATTGTGTCAAACTAACTCCATGATTCCCTCTGTTTCTCTCCAAATACAAACCGTTGATAGTGGGGCAGTCAGGATCCATTGGCTGCTGGAGGCGGGTCATTGCCAGGGCAGCCTGAATCCTTACATTTGGAAACTTGTCGGTGACACGGACCAGCATATCCTGGTGAATGCGATCGAAGAGGTCGTCATCGATCTGGGCGTTCTCTGCCATGCTGCCCAGTAACTTGTTGATCAGCTGACACACACGGAAACGCACCGCATGGCTGCTCGCTTTATGAGACTAAGAAGAGATGAAGGGAGAAAATGTAACAATTTATTGGAATCGGAGAAATAAGAGTGACAAAGAATTGGGGGGGGAAGAGAGGCAAAAAGTACAGGAAGAAGGATGGACATGTGTCAAAGGTAAAAAGACAAGCAGAGATAAAGCAGATAAAGAGTTGCATGTTACAGAAAAGTAGAGGTGAGAAACAAATGGAGTCCATCCAGAAGGAGAGGGGAGACAGGAGAAAATCAAATTAAGAGACTGCAGAGCCAATCAATCCTGTCAGATCTTATCTGGACAAAAATGCTTAATAACAAGCGAAAGCTATTGTTATCAATGTAAGAAAATTATTGGGTTTAACTTTTTTTAAGGCAATTATCTCTCACGAAGATTATTTTATGATTATCTATCATAAGCAGGCCTAAATAAGAATTCCCCTTACCCACAATACATAAACTCATGTAATACACTTACCTCCAAAAGGAAGTTGAAGATGAAACTCAAAAATGGATGATCATCCTCGTCTTCCTCTTCGTCCTCCTGCTGCTGTTGCTCCTCCTCTGGTGTAGGTGGAGACTGGAAACTTGTTGCGAACCTCGCGACAAATTCAATGACATTTTCAACGCAAGGTTCCCGCTTATACACAATCATGGCATACTTCATGTAGTGGATGAACTCCTCGTGGAACAGTGTCTTGTCCTCAAGCTGTTGGAGAGATGGAGGCATGTCACCATGGTCAGCAACAGGGATGCAAACAGGCAGAGGCAATAAAACGGGCAACATGTTTCTATGTAGTTGTTCACAACAGCTGAAAAATAAAGCCATCAGGATATATAACCATCCAGACCTATCAGGTCTTTATGTTTGTTCCTCCAGAGCAAAAGAAAAAGAAAAGTTGGTATTTACTTTGTCACCACACTAACTTCCACAAAACGGGTGGTCTTTGTTTGCCACTGCTTTTCATTGAGTTCAATGTTTTATTTCCTCTATTTCTCACTACAGTGTGCTTTTGTCTGTTTAATTGTATTTTCGAAGCTGCAACTAAAGACTATTTTCATTTTTAAATTGAATGTTTCTCAAATCAACTATTTGTAAAATATCAGACAATAATTAAAAAAACAACGTTGAAATACGATCCCTAAGAAGTAGTAGGGGAAGAAATACGAATCATCTTATGGTTAGGGCTTCAACAGCCATAACGAAGCCCTCTGAAATGAGCCATATAAATACAGCTGCGTTGCCAAGGGATTGATTATGACAAGAAAACATATTTCAGTGTTAATTTGGACCTCTGACTGTTGTTTCAAGACAGACTTGAAGCATGTGAACCTGGCCTTTTATATAAGATTAAGCTGTATATGAACTCTCACCTTGTTGTAGCGGCTCTTCAGACTCGCCACCAGCTTCGCCTTGTTGTTGTGGCCTTTCTGGGCGCGCTGAAACGCCTCCTTTATGTCGATTTCGTTGTCCGCAGTCATCTCTCCTTCACAGAAAGATCACAAGAAAACGTGAAATCAGTGAAACAAGTGTAAAAGCTTCCTTCGCTGATACTTTCAGCGACGTCTGAGCTCAGCCCCACTAACGGCAGCAGCCTGATTGTCTCTGGTGCCTCATTAGAAAACGAAGAAAACCTCGAGAGAAAAGCAGCAAAACAACGTACCGAGGCGTAACGCTGCAGCAGTTTAACGTTAACGTAATATCAGAACAGACGTCGCGTTATCGTGGAACAATGACCTTTGAACTTCGAACTTTAAAGTTTCCAAATGCGTTTACCTATTCCGCTTTTTGCTTCAGAAAACACTGCCGCCTGTTTTCAAATTCAACTGTGGCGTCGTCCTCGCGAGAACGGAAACGTGCAACGTCGATTACTACGTAATGACGTAATACGCTTAAGCCCTGGGTTCTGTCTTGTAGGCAACATGTAAGGCTCAATTATGCTTTAAAGGTTCCATACTACACAAATGTCGATTTATTCAATCCCTCATCGTGGAATTCACTTAAAAACGTTTTCTCTTATACAAATTTGAATAAAAAATGCTGAAATGCCCAAGACAGCCAACTCTGTACACTTGTAAATAATGTATTGTATCCTCTTGTGCTTTGTTATTTAAGTTTGCATCTGAGTTATCTTTTGACTTTTTATTTTCTTTTTAATAAAGCAAGCGTTAAAATGTTGATACTGTTGTATTGAAGGTTGACAACATGTGGTTTTTCAACATTTTTATTTAGTTTTTTGATTAATTATTTTATCAATAGTATGCAAATGTGTACTCATTACCTTAATCACCATTTAGATTTGTGAATCTAATCTGCTAGTTTCAGTATTGATTAATTTTTTAGTTGTTTCTTATGTATGTATATGTGTATGTACAGTATGTAAATGTATGTATGTGCACACATATGTAGAACAAAAATTAATTAAACAAAATATGTATGCGGTTGAGACACGGTGGTGCAGGGGTTAGCACTGTTGCCTCACAGCAAGAAGGTCGCAGGTTCAAGACCTCCTTGGTCCTGGTTCTGGGACTTTTCTGTGTGGAGTTTGCATGTTCTCCCCATGTCTGCGTGGGTTTTTACTATAATCTATACCGATCAGAGAGAAAATCTGTTATTCATTCTGCAATGAAATCCTTCAATATCAGCAGTAAATATGAGACTCTTTCACCGGGTACTCCGGCTTCCTCCCACAGTCCAAAAACATGCTGAGGTCAATTGGAGACTCTAAATTGCCCGTAGGTGTGAGTGTGTGAGTGAATGATGTGTGTGCCCCACGATTGGCTGGCGACCATCTGGGGTGTATCCCTGCCTCTCGCCGTAATGCGCTGAGATTGGCTCCAGCAGACCCCTGTGACCCTAATGAGGAATAAGCAGGTATAGACGATGAGATGAAATGTATGTGTTTGACCGATTGAATAGACCTACCTATACTTCCATTCATATGTTGCATTAATTCCAGCCCTCTTCACCCAAGTCTGACAACCTTACCTACAAGGCCCTAAACAACCTGGCACCACCATACTTTACAGATCTTATCCGCCGCCACTCCCCCACCCGCCGACTGTGCTCCTCTGATGCCAACCTCCTCACCCCCATCACCAAGTCCAAGCACCGCACCCTGGGAGACAGGGCCTTCGCCATCGCCGCCCCCACCCTCTGGAACTCTCTCCCCCCAGCCATCCGAAACTCCGACTTGCTGCCTTCTTTCAAAGCACATCTCAAAACCCATCTCTTCAAAATCTCATACAACACCTGACATTTTCCAGTATTTCCCTACCCTCTCTCCATTGCTGTCTCCTGATGTTTTTCTTTGAATTCCCTACCCTATATGTCTGTTTTTGTCATTATGTAATTGTTTTTGTAAAGCGTTTTTGAGCACCAGGAAAAGCGCTATATAAAACGTATGTATTATTATTATTATTATTATTACCAAGAACCATAAACTAACTATAAATTGCAAATTATCATTTGATTTGCTTTTTCAAGGGGGCACTGCATGAATGTATTCAGGAAAACGGTTCACAAATTAGTGTTGCCTGTGAGCAAAATAACAGAGAATATTACAGCAGCCAATGATTAAAACCACTTATTTCCATTTAGATTGCAGCAACCATATTAGACCATCCATTGGACATACCCTTATTATTATCATTATTTTTCCTCAATAATAAAGTTTTTTTTTTGATTGGAAGAAATCAGCTCCTACTCTGGATCATTATTTGCTAATATTTCATATCCATATATGTTGTGGTGTCCAAGGCCACAGCTGTCGGACAGCTGTGAAGGGGTCACAGCAGTCAGATCACCCATGGGAAGGACAGCACCAAGTATCTCTGCAGGCAAACAGGACTCAATGTATCATGAAAAAAAAGACAACAGCATCCATCTAGCTCTGGAAATCAAGGGTACTCTGGGATTATCAGAGGTATAGGGTAGAGTGTGGTGAGTTTACCAGATGTTTGTGGAGGCATCTTTAATGTGAAGGCATGACTGTCTCCAACTAAAATATGTACATGTTTCAAAATGCTGTGCATCTCTGAGAATAATCATGTTGACTTTCCAAAAAAGTGGTCTCTTTGGCGCAATACACTTCTTAAAGATAAAGTTTAAAATATACACTTTTTATAAAATATAAAAAGTAATTTTCAAAATGAAGAAATAAGGTAGCAAAATTAGTTGGGTTAAAATTCAGAAAAGCTTCCAATAACTTTGAACTCTAGCAACTCTGGATATGAAACAATACACTTACCATTATTACCATTATATACCATTATCAGCATGTCTGCACATCATTTTTTTGATTAGTTCATGGAATTAATTGCAGAATTTCAGCAATAAATGTCCAGGAACATTTACAAAAACATGAATCACATTATTTTTAATTTGGAATGAAACTACACACTTTAAATGTTTACTACATTAAACTCTATTTTTTCACAGCAGCCATATTGACATGAAATAATAGGTAAACACAGTTGTTACCAATGATGCTAATTAGTCAGGTTGCTGCTGCTGTGTAAGTCTCTGCTACAATAAATGGTACAGAACCTTAATTGGTTTTCTCAGTAACACCCGTGTTTATCTACTATTTGATTCATTTCATATAGTCAATATTGCTGCTGTGAAAAAAAGGTCTATTAATATAGTCAGAAGGCTAATGTGGATTTGGGATTCTGGAGGCTTTAATCGTTTAATCTTAATTAGTCATCCTGTCAATCTCCATGTCCTTTGACACCTGACGTACGGATTTCGCTTCCTGTCACTCTCCTGCTGCTTTATTCAAATCTACATGAGGAGTTGAAGCCTGTCTGTCTTCTTTTTATATAAACACGGCACTACGTTTTTCATCTGAAATTCAAAATGTCACATCATTCGATGATATTAAATAGATATAGAATCTAATGTAGAATTACAGTAAAATAATATTTTAACCATCAGTTAAGCCAGTGGTGTACTGACTCAGCCTTTTGGCTCAAATTACCCCATCTCAGCCATTTACTTGTCTCATCCAGCAGTTTAGAGTTAACGTGAAGCAAGACTAAGGAGCTAATCATTGACTTTGGGATGAAGCAGGGAAGGATTGATGCTCCTTTAACATCAGCCTCGTTGGAGAAGGTGGAAGGTTTCAAATACTTTAGTGTCCACATCACCGGGGGTCTGCCATGGGGTCTGCAATGCTAAAAGGCCATTTATACCTCAGATGCTTGAGGAAACTACATGTACCCACTCAAATACTGAAGAATTTCTACTCATGGGCCTCTCCGTCACAGGGTGGGTAAATGGTATGACCAATTTTGACTATGGTTGCCTAGAAACAAGGAGTGGCTCAACTTCCCCACAGGCTCAACTCTCCCCGCTCTACCCTAGTATCATACTAACTAACTTGGGGAAGCTTTATTAGGTATTATTATTATTATGTTATTATTATTACACTTTTAATAATTGGCCATTTGAAAAGTAGTATTTTAATTAGACCCACTCTGTACTAGTAGCTATATCTGTATAAATTCCAAGCAAATAATTTTCAGTAACCATTATACTGTTTGTAGAGGGTTTTTTGAGATTTTCATTACTGCTGGTTAAAACTACTAAATAGTATCTAATAATAATCTAAACCTTTCCTCTGTTTCCTTCTAAAGAGTCAAGCAGAGAGCTGCAGCTAATTCAGAATGCTGCTGCTGCTGCTCGGGTCCTCATTAACACCACATCAGATAGTTCTGAGTTCCTTCATATTATTTCTCAAACATAATTTTTGTAGGAAATCAATAATTATAAAATAAAGAGCAAAAATGCCTTGGTCTTGGCGACATCATGAACTTGTGTGATTATTCTACAATATCATAACTAGAAATATCACTATAACTATAATTACTATAATTAGCATTAATTAATACTATCTGTATTTCCTTTTCATTATTTTCTGCTATAAGAAGAAACGTGATGTGTTTTTTTTGTATTGTAAATACATGTGTGCATGTTACATTCATGTGTGTAGGCCTTTATATGTCCCTGTATGTATGTAGTATATCTTTTTTGCAGCTAATAAAATAAAGTGTTTTCTTCAGAAACAGCATTTTGAGAACATGAGAATAATAATGGGGGGATAATCTACTGTTCATCCACAGTAGTAGGCACCGTGTGATATTGCTTTCAGTATTTTCTGGCATGTGACTGATGGAGTAAAATAACACGGCTGGACCCCTGGGACCCCCCCCTACACACACACGCACACACACACACACACGGTGATCGGCACTGATACAGCAGCGCCGGTAGGGGCGGGGCAGCACTGCAGCAGTGCGCCTCTCGAGCTGTCTCCGGTAACGCTCCGTAGATAGACGCGCCCCTCTCCGCCCGCTGCGAGACAGGTGGTTGGACTCCATGCCTTCATCCTTCATCCTGGGAGAAAACGGATCCGTAGCAGCAGGGGAGGGTCGGTTGGCGGGAGCGCGTCCCCGATGGACTTCCAGCGTGTGACCTCCGCGATTACCGGGCGGCGGACAGCGGGAGAGGGGGGCAACGAGCGAGGAGAGCCCCGCCGATCTACTACCAAATGTTTTCCACCGAATCGCTCGAGCTGCTGTTCACGGGAGGGGGTCTACCGACGGGGGAATGAGATGCACGAGTAGAAAGTTGACGCGATTTCGGTGGGGATTTTTCGTCTGAGCGGCGGCGGGATCATTTGTGACTATCCTCCGGTGTGGGAAGTTCCCTCGGCGGCGGCGGCGGCGGGGAGGGGGGTTTCATTATGGCTTCGGGCGCCGGTAAGGCTGCACAGCCCCCGGGGCCGGGCTCCGCCGTTAACGGGACTGCGGCAGAGTTCCCGAACATCGAGCAGGAGCTGTACGACTACCAGATGCACAGCAAGATGTGCAAGAAGATCGCGCAGCTCACTAAGGTAAGAGCCGCCGGTGACACCGGGGAGAGAAGGGGGGTGTCACCGATCTGTCAGGGTGATCCGCCGCCACACTACCGACCCGTGATTATACCGAGGAACAGGGAATAAAAACACAGCCACAGATGTTCCCGCTGATCTGCAGGAGACGTGAGGCCACACATTGTACAGTACAGTACAGTAGCTGCTCATCAGATACTACAGGACACGCTAAAGTCACTATTATAGCACACGGATGCTGTGGGAGGCAGGTTTTAAAGCGATTTTACAGCCAATCCTATTAAAGCAGCATTTAACTGTGATGTAATTATCAGTTACTTTATGGATGGTATTTGCTATCAGTTGATTTTTATAGTTTGTGTCAGAATTGTCAGAATTAACATAATTTAACATCACATTAAAAGGATGTAGCACAAATGCCAACGTTGATGTTCTTTTTTATCACCTTTAAAAAGCTGTAGGCAGGTAATGTTATGTGTTTGTAATTTTAATAATAATAATAATAATAAACTTTACTTAAATACAGTACCTTGTATACAGGGATATGAACATGAAACTATACATTAAAAACACAAATTACAATAATAAAATGATTAAAAAATAAGATATGATTTAAAAAATATGGTTAAAAAGATTTGTAAGATTTATAAAAATCAATCATGAAATCATTTTACAGCGCCTCAGAGTGCGGTCAGAAGTGCAGCAGAGAGCTAGTGCAAGATAGTTTTAAAATCGTGTCATAAAGCCATGTTACAGCACCTCAGAGGACATTAAGCAGTGCAGCAGAGAGGTAGTGCAACCTACTTAAAAATGTTATGAAATCATTTTAAAGTGCTTCAGAGTGCATTAGGCAGTGCAGCTGAGAGCAGCTAGTGTAAGCTAGTCATGAAATCATTTCAAAGCGCCTCAGAGTGCATTAGGAATCGCAGCTGAGTGAAGTTTTAAGCTTGATTTTAAAATATCTAGTGAACTGGATTCCCTGATATCTATGAGTGTTATGTTCCATAGCTTCATAGCGTAATTGACAAGGCCACATAACTGATTTTCTTTTGGCTGTTGCTGGGAGCATTAATAATATATATATACAACAAATATTTAATCATTGGTAATTTCCCATAATGATTATTGTTTCTTTATTAGCACACATCGTGCTGTGAGCTGCATGTGTTGTTATCCATGTGCAGCGGGGAGCTGGACAGCTGCAGCAGTATACGTAGTTGTATCCGCTCTGGCTTTTCCTACATTATAGGCAGCGCTGCTGTATGGGGATTCTCCCTCTGCTCTGCTTCACAGTAATGCTTACAGAGGCAGGGCATGACCCGTCGCTTGTTGAGCTATGACAATTACTGATGACCGTGCAGTTCCGGCCTCATGGGCTCACCTCTGTGTACCCTGTAGGTGTGTGTGTGCTTGCACGGTGAACACAGCATTTGTATACGTGTTTGTTGTTCCGAAGGCTTCCTCTCTCTCTCTCTCTCTCTCTCTTTCTCTCTCTCTCTCTCTCACACACACACACACACACACACACACACACACACACACACACACACACACACACACACACACACACACACACACACACAACACACACACACACACACACACACACACACACAGGCACAGATGTCACAGATGAAGGGTCAGCACTTGTGTCTGTGCTTGTTAGGGGTATTTGCCAGCCCCGTCCTTCTACCTCTCATGACCTATCACTCCCTCAGTCCTAACATCCCTCCTTGTTTCTGTCTTCTGAAACTACACACGAGCCCTGCCAGACCTGCTTTAGCTCTTTGATGACAGCAGTAAATAAATCTGAGGCCCAGAGGGAGCGCTGATGAAATACATCAAATCCGATATTTGGTGTTTTTTTTATTTTTATTTTTTTTCTTCCTCATGTGACACATGGTTTATTTGAGTGTTTTAGGGCAGGGTGCGGAGCCGGGAAGGAGCAGAGAAAAATGGGTCAGTGGTGGTAACTTTATATTTTTAATAACCTCTATTCTGGTGCACACTCACACACACACACTGCTGCTTAACACACCTCCTCACGTCTGGCTGCCCCCCCCTCCTCCCTCCTCCCTCCTCTCTCCCCACTTGTGCTTCACTTACAGGAGCCCCCCCACCCCACCCTCCTGTCTTCATCCACACCCTCTCCCCGTCTCTGCCAGAGTGGTCTGCCATGGTTGAATGGCCGCTGCTAAAGATAAACCAGTAGCACGTCGAGTGTGTTTACATGGCAGAATAAGCCAATGGGAAGAGAGCAGGAGCTGACCATGTCAGGCCAGCTGTTGTGAATGTTCACATACGCTTGCGCGTGAACCGACGTGCACCTACAGCGACACTGAGACGAGTCTCCATGTGACTCAGAGATCAACAGTAGCCTATTAGTGTGTCTGTGTGTGTGTGTGGTTTGTCTGTGTGTGTGTGTGTGTGTGTGTGTGTGTGTGTTTGCGTGTGCATGTTTGCTCGTGTGTGTTCTTTTGTCACTCAGAGATCAACAGTAACATATTAGAGAATGTGTGTGTGTGTGTGTGTGGGTGTGTATGTGTGTGTGTGTGTGCGAGGGTGCATGTTTACAGTCAAATTTTGATTGGCAGCTCTAATTCTGTCTGTGTGATTTCCTGTACTTATCTAGCTTACACTGTCACGATGTTCCCTACTTTGTAATCCAGCACGCCCGCTACCCTCTTTGATATGACTGACAGTGTGTGTGTGTATGTGTGTGTTTTTGTGTGTGTGGAAAGGTTGGAGGGTGATAGGCTGATGTAAGAGAAAGTGAGTGCATGCCTGCTCGTCTCTTTGCCTAACCTCTCTTCGGTGCACCAACCATTCATTCATTACATCTCACTCCTGTTTCAACAGCCTTGACTCTCTCTCCTTTACACTGTAGAGAGAATATTAATTTCATGCTTTGCTGACTATGAAGTTATTGTCAGTAAGCACGGCCACTGGCTTGTGAGGCTACATGAATAACATTATCGACTGGCAGGATCAATATGGGGGATCTTGAGACAGTAGCAAGAGGCCCGCTCCACTCTCTGGCCAAGCCGCCATGCCAGGCATCTGAGGAATGGTTCCTAAAAAAACTGAATCAAAGTGCGACGCTACCTTTAATCCTCATAGCATTGTTACACTGAAACATAAAGGCAGCAAAAATCTGAAGTGTTGAGGCTGTAAGTGATTCATCAAATCATCTTAACCTTTGAATCCGATGCTACAAATCAGAAGCTAACTTCATCATTGTGGCGTGTGCTAAACTTAAAGCTAACCCATGTCACTTTTGCTAGTTTGTGGCCATGACGAGATCAGTAGCACAGGTAGAGAAGAATTCTGAAGTTAGTCAGTAACATAGCAATATCTGTCCATTTTGTAAAGGTATAGTGTGTAAGAATTAGCAGCATCTAGCAACAAACTTAGCAGAAATGCTATTTAACATTCATATCTATGTTTTAATTAGTATATAATTCAACATGTTGCAAAGTCATGTTTCTACAATAGCCCAGAATGGACAAATCAAACAATGACTATAACAATGGTATTTTGCCACCAGAACCTACACCCCGCAGCTTTATTTTCTGCTAAAATTACCTCTACCTCACATCTACCATTCACACTGTCACCTGTGTCTGATTTCATTGGTATTATTTTCTACTTTTGTCTTTTATTTAA
This sequence comes from Lepturacanthus savala, assembly GCA_030544235.1. Classification (NCBI taxonomy): domain Eukaryota; kingdom Metazoa; phylum Chordata; class Actinopteri; order Scombriformes; family Trichiuridae; genus Lepturacanthus; species Lepturacanthus savala. Next base: position 25,181,189 of record CM060466.1, read on the forward strand.
AGTTTTTGATTTTAATTCTGTTGTTTGTTAAATTATGAGTGAAATATGAGCATATCACACATTTGTTTGTCATAGTGTGGCATTGTGTTGTATGTTTTTATTTCCAATTAATATTTATACGCATATTTTTGTTTCTTTGGTGAGATACAAATATTTATATAAACAAATATTTCTTGTTTTATATATCTGTCTGATTTCTGTCCATGTAAATATGAACCAAACTAAATCTAAATCTAAACCAAGAAAAAATCCACTTTTCATACCACACCAAATAACACTGTAGCATCAAAAGGCCAAATTGAGTTGAAGAATGCATTTTAATGGTTATGAATTTAACTTTTCATTGCTTAATTCTTCTATCACAGTTTACACAGCACCTCTGTGGTGAAGATAAATATATTTTGCATTTGCATAGACCTGAAGTAAAAAGACTTCATGTTCAGATTTGTGGCTCCGAACCTTTTTGGTTTTAAGATGAAGCAACGATAATCTGCGACACTTTGCTACAGCTTTTGTCCCGATAAGATGTGAACAGTTTAGGACTCTGAAGTGACGATTTTCTCAGGTTGTAGCAGGTGAATCATTTTCAGAAGCTGGAAGAATTAAAACCATTAATCATCGCAAGACAAGAAAGGGTAAACTTCATTTTGTGTAGCAGATTCTCTTATGGTCATCTAGTGACCCATTCAGAGATTTACACTTGTTTTTGTGTATTTTTTTTTATCTGTAACAGTTTTCCAGAGTTTGGGCTACTATCAGCCCCTTAGTTAAACTGGAAAGGATTCTTGATATTATTCTTTCTACATTCTTCCTATATATATATATATATATATATATATATATATATATATATATATATATATATATAGGAAGAATGTTTTGCCTTTCAAAACAACAATGTCCCTCCTTTGCAGGAAACCAGATCTACGAAGACACCTTTGAGCCAGGTTTTATTCCCCGACCTCACTAATCTTCTTATGAATGCAGAATGGTAAAAAATCCCTGCAGCCAGGTTGACAGCTTTACCAGGAGACGAGTGGAGAATGTTACAGTATGATATTAATGCCCAAAGTGTTGGAATAAGATGTTCAACAACTGTGCTTGTGGATCATTTTGGGCAGGTAGTGCATATTCTAATGCAGCAAAGGACCCCAGGTTAGGGAACAGATTTATACCACCAACATGTTTGTCCTCTCTCCTGCTATATTTTCCTGCTACTCTCATTGCTCTCACTTTCAAACTGGCCAAAGAGGACAGCCAAGAACGGCATGCACACACACACACACACCCACCTCAGAGCCTGCCCTCGATTTCTTTGCCCTCGAGTCTCATTCATTCCTCTGAGTCATGAATCATAATTCCTGAGCCAAAGGTCATGCGTGACTGATACTGTAAGCGTTTGTTTGACAAGAAGCAGAGATCGGTGAGTTTGGCGAGATGACGTTGACATCAGGAGCTGGATTACAAGGAACACAACATTTATCGATGGAGATTGAAAGCTTTGAGGCCACTAAAGAGTGTGTGTGTGTGTGTGTGTGTGTGTGTGTGTGTGTGTGCAGGAGGAAGGTGGTGACATTCACACACATACACAGAGGGAATGTCCGGCAGTGCTGTACCAGCTGTGTGCTGCAGACACTGAGGCGTCTGAGTAAAATATGAGCCCATGTGTCTCCTGGATACACCCATGCGCGTGCACACACAAACACACACACACCTCTGTGAGCGGGTAAGTGAGACGTTGGGATCGGTAAAGAGCAGATGATGACACTGTAGACATGGTATAGAGGGTAAGGTGAATAGTGGGTTGAAACAGGACATATTTCACGTGTTAGAGTCTATATGTGGAAGAGGGGCAGAGACCCCACACATGCTGGCAAGCAGGAGAATCACTGCAGGAAACAGCCTGGCTACTATGTTGGCTCATAGTTCCTGTAGATACACACGGTTTAACAGCGTCGCTGTTTAACCGCCATTATTTGTGTTTGGGGATTATTGTGTTTCCAAGACAGTCTGTGTCAATTTAATATTTGTCATCATCAAGCAGCAGCCAGATGAAAATATTGCCTCCATAACGTCTGTGTATGTGGACTAGTACCGGTGTCAGCTTTCCCGCTGTTGTTTGTACCTACACTAAGTTAATACGAATACAGCAGGAAGCACATCAAGTAATATGATGATTCATGCTATGTGCTTACACACGTCCAATACAAATACAAAAGGTCAAACCTACTGTAATCTATACCGATCAGAGAGAAAATCTGTTATTCGGTCTGCAATGAAATCGTTCAATATCAGCAGTAAATATGAGACTCTTTCACCGGGTACTCCGGCTTCCTCCCACAGTCCAAAAACATGCTGAGGTTAATTGGAGACTCTAAATTGCCCGTAGGTGTGAGTGTGTGAGTGAATGGTGTGTGTGCCCCACGATTGGCTGGCGACCATCTGGGGTGTATCCCTGCCTCTCGCCGTAACACGCTGGGATAGGCTCCAGCAGACCCCTGTGACCCTAATGAGGAATAAGCAAGTATAGAAGATGAGATGAGAAATGAGACTCATCAGGCATGGCAGGACGATCCAAGAATAAAGATCGCAATGATGAACAAGCTGTGTTGGGCAAGTTCCTTCAAAACTGTAATGCATTATTTATTACTTGTTATTGTCATTTCAAAGTAATTCAATATAATAATAATAATAATTATTATTATATTATAAATACTGTAATATTACAATATTACTGTATTTAAAATGTAAGGCCTTACATTACTATTGCATTATTTTTAACTTACTGTGACCAGAATAAGTGGAAATATGGATTCATCGATCTAAATATAGCTCATCTTTGTCACTTTTGCTGCTGATCACAATAGGGATCTTGCTGACAAGTTTTCCAAAAGCTGGTGATTCCACTGTTGAGAGTAGTCTTCAGCAACACACTCCAACACAATTTTCCTAACCTCTTGAGATCTGAGAGGAATCTCAGAGCAGGAGAATGTTAATTTTGTCTGTTTTGTGGTTTTATCTCCACTCTCATGCTCCACTTACTTCTTTGCTAACTTCATGTTACTATGGCACCACTGTAAATGTTAAATTACCGGTGCTATTTCGGGAAGTGGACAATTCTTTAGATGTAGTGCACTAAGTCCATTTGACTACGATGTTCTCTAAATCCTTATGTTTCACAAACGTAAAGTAATGAATGTGTGCCCATCTGGAGAATGTGCTATGCGACCTTTCTGCAGGTTCGCTCATCTCCGTCTTATGTCTGACGAGCCGAAAGGAAAAGGAAGTAAAACATTTTTTGCCCAGACATTTAATTGTTGCTGATCTCGTGGTGATTTTTGTATAAATAAATTTGTATAAAGAAAAACAACAAAAAAGACCACTTTAATCCAGGTTAAAACTGACATTTGTACCAAGTAAAATATGATTTTTTTTTGCTGTAATGCCTTACATTACATTACATACTCCCAACACTGTGAACAAGAACATAGAAGGCACGTCAGCGTTCAAATTTGTTGTGCACATTTACAAAAGAAAAGAGCGATGTTGCTCAAACAGAAGAATTCAAAGCAGAGATGTGCATCGTCTTCAAGTGTTTCCTTGTCTGTCTTTGCCATTCTGCAGGTGATTTACTCTCTGAACATGAAGCATGAGGAGCAGGAGGCGGCCCTGCAGGCCTTGAGCCACGCCCATCACGAGGAGCTGCACCGCATCCTGATGGAGACGTGCCACGAAGGGGACGGTTCAGCCCTGAGGACGCGCCTCCTGGAGCTGCAGGAGTCTCTGGATGAGCAGCAGAGAGTCGGAGCCCAGGTGTGTGCATGCGCGCGTGTGCACCTGCAATCGTGATCATATGATGGGCCGGCGTCGCTCAAGGGCATGTGGCATCGCTGTAATTTTATTGTGTAAACTCTGGAGCAGAAGCAACAAATCAAACCTGCCTCTAACGTCACCTACAACAGTCAGCCAGGTTCAGATTGCCTGTTCCTTCACCTTCATGTGTAATTTACGTGCTGTGCAGCACTGTATATCATCAACATGAATCATAAATACCCACATGGTTTTCTTATGAGCTCTTTGGGTGAAAAATAACAACTCGAGTTGGAAAAAAAACATATACGGACCTTGAACTTTCATTTTGAAATGTTTGACCGTGTTCATTTTTCTGTTTTTTCTGTCATCTGCCATGTTTTCCTGGTTTAGTTGTCGCCAGTGTTTTGGTGCAAACACCAGAGCATGTGAGCACCAGTGTAAACTACTACCATCCCATCACTTCTCTACTTGAATAGTCCTTAACAGGCACAAGATTATATTACACTATTGTTATAGAACCATTGCCTCCATGAGGCTATGTCCATTTTATTCCATTATTGTCCATTATTGTCCATTATTGTCAGTTGTAATGGTAATGTATAGTAAAATCATCAATAGAGACCAAGATCTTTCTTTGTATCAGGATGTAAACATGTTTATTTCTGCTGTAAAGTCAGGCGTTTTAAAGAGGCACGATTATGAAAAAAAAAAGTTTTCAGTGCTTGTATGTAAACATTTAAGTCTCTAAAAATAAGAATAAGACCACCCACTCATTCTGCTGTGGTCTGGCCTCCTCTGTAGTGTTGCTGAAAACTGACTGAACACAAGAACATTTAAAATGGCTGGAGGTTCATGGTAACTGCTCCTGGAACCATGTAGCCATCCTCTTAGAGTGCTTGTACTTCCATTTCTCCAAACAACCCCAGGAGAGGAGGGGGGGAAACAGGGTTTTTCATAGTGAGTGTGCGAGAAGGCAGACTGCATTGCTGCTACAGGTCTGACTAGGTGCTTCTGGTCCATAAACACATGCTAATTTTAATGAATAACCATAAAACCACTTGCGAACATTAAACATTAATCTCTTGACGCACTCCCTTAATTGGTATTATTTGCGAAAATGGTATGCCCAAGTTGTAAGTAGCACAGTTCCCACACTAAAGCCCTGGCTATCATAATTGGGTGGTCTCGTCATGGGAAATTTCCACTGGGTTGCACTGCTGTCCATCAAACCAAAGTTGGACAAACTTTGGCTCTTGCATGGTGTCGATTCAATGCCAAACTACTTCAAGACCATAAATGTTGTGCTATTTACACATAACAAAACAACAACTTAATTGTGGTATTGCTGTAAATGACCACCCACATCTACCCCATACCACCCACAGTACCATGTGTCTTAAGAGGTTAAAGTGGGAAAATAGCAAAACAGGGCTGTCTGTCTATGGGAATTGACTCATTTCTATATCCAGCCTGATGCAAACAGCTGTCCAGAAGTGAATGGATATAGAACAAGATAAATACATTAGGAGGAATACAGGAATACATTACAGTGAACCAGTGCCATGCTGGCACTGATGCAAACATCATACAAATAAACTTAAGACTTAAGTTAAGCATAGTCGCAAGTCATCAGATAAACCATCACTCTTAGTCAGTGTGGAGGAATATAAAAGTGCAATCAACTATTACATTTTTAGCTGTAATTTACTACATTATATCTACAATATTATATACAGAGATGCACCAATACATCAAATACTAAACTTGTTAGAGGAAAAATCTCCTCCCTGTTCTTCCAGACACCTCACATACCAGAGGTATTATACATGTAAGCACCTTCTTACTTTTATGAAAAGCTGCGATGTGAATGTTGACTGGAGGGGAAGAAAAAAAAAACAACTTTGAATCAATACCTTGAATAATTTGTGCAGTTCTAAGAAAAATTCTTATGTTATCCTCCGTGCCTCCAGGTACAGGCGGACTTTGAGTGCTTCCGTATCCATGCGTCAGAGAGGGAGCGTGAGACCGAGGCCGAGCTGAGGAAAGGGTACGAGGAGAGGCTCCAGGCTGCGGAGGAGGACCTCCAGGAGGCCAAGTCCCAGGTCAGTGCAGCGCAGGAGGAAAGCCTGCGACTGAGCAAAGAACTGGAGAAGGCCGGGGAGCAGATCCAGGAGCTGGACACCAGGTGCGAGGAGCTACAGAAAGCAGCCGAGGAGGAGCGGGAGAGGAAAGAGGAGCAGAGGCAGAGGGAGGACGAGGAGAAGAGGAAAGAAGAGGAGGACAAGCAGACGGAAGCGCGGGAGGACTCGGAAAGAGTGAGGGCACTCCTGGAGGAGGTGAGCGTGCTGAAGGAGGAGAGGGAGCGGGCGGAGGAGGAGAAGAGGCAGGCGCTGAGAGAGGAGCGGGAGCGGTGGGAGCGGAAGATGAGCGACCTCGGCGAGGAGAACGAGGAGATGAGGAAGAAGATGGAGGCAGAGTGGAGGGGGGAGCGGCAGAGGTGGGAGGAGAGGGAGGAAGAGGAGAAGAAGGGAATGCACAGCGCTCTGAGAGAACGAGTGAAGAGGGCGGAGGCCGAGGTGGAAAGTCACCTGGAGAGACAAGCGGAGAGCAAGAGGAACACGGTCAAACTGCAGGAGCGGATACAGGTAACACACCGGGGCAAAAATCCATTCAATTCTCAGAAAATAATTTCTGGAGGGGACATGAAAAAAATAAATATTAAATACTAATACTAAATAAATACTAAATAAATAAATAAAAATACCATACTGCTATGTTACCATAATAATCTGTCCCTATCTTCTTCTTCTCTCTCTCCTTTGCAACTTGTCTTGCAGGTTTGAGCCCTCAGCATGTTCAGTGGCATTAAAAGTAATAATACTAGCTATAGCAATGTTCCATATTTATTTATATTTATACATAAGGCAAATGAGATCATGAACTAATGAGGTAAAAAATATGAATATAATTTTTCGACAATTAAGAAACAAAAAAGAAATTGTTTTACATTTAACAGCATTTGTGTTGTGCGTTTATTTAACATTCTTTAATATTCAAAATTGGGGGACAACTTTGTGGAAGGGTGGGTCACGTCCCCTGTGTCCCCTCTTTACACCTATGTAACACACGCACACACACTAACTAATATTGAATACACTGCTGTGAGAAGGGAGCTGAAAGGAAATTGAAATGCTGCAGCTTCCTGTCTCTGATGTCCGCAGCTAATGATCGCTTTAATGGGAAAGTAGGGAGCGAGGTGGGAGTGGGAGCAGAGGAGCAGAGGGGGATTTTTGCTTGTCTAACCACAGGCTGTCCTGCCTGAGTGCTGTTTCCACTGCCAACCATCTGCTAATGAGTAGTTTTAGCGAGACGGATTCTCTGCGCCACCACCATTACCACCTCATGCACAAACATTAAGAAGCCTTAGGAGAGCTGGCACAGAGCTGACATGAGCCCCCACACCAGGCCGTTAACCCCTTCCCCGCCAGAGCAGTTTAGAAAAGCCACCGCCTGCACTTTTTTGACCAGATTCCCTGAATATTCAGTTCTGTGAATGTGTAAATATGGAATTTATCAAGGGAAAGAAGAGCGTTTGCTAGTTTTAGACACAAAAACATTTTGTTCACGATGCATTCCTTCATTTTTTCACTTTTTTTTGCGCTTGAGTGTGGGTTCGTCATAGGTCAAATAAATCCACTTTTATTTTATTTGTTTTTTGGACATATTCAAGTAGAATATTAACTTCAAATATTTTGTTTTTGCTCCCTTCCATAGTAGGTGATTATTTTTCTGTTACTTTTTAATGGGTGATTGTTGTCCAGCGATCATGTTGTGTTGGAGCTCTTTCAACTGGGAGCTTTTTAATGGGTGTTTTTCAGGGTAAGGTTGATTAGCAGTTACATTACTATCCTGGCATTATGTGCAAAAAAAAAAGAAGAAAAATACTTTATCTACTTCCCATGGTGACGAAACATTGTCAGTGCTGCCTACAGTATGATAGTGAAAACACCAAAAGACTTTGTCGGGGGATGAGTTAAAGGTTCATGGCCGGGCTATAGATCTCTCTGACTCACTGCATTTCATTCTCCATTTTTTATTCTGTCATCCTCCCTGTCTCTCTGGCTGTGTTCCAGATGGCAAACTAACGTACTGTTCTGCCTACTACATACTCAGTTAGTACTGCATGCTGCCTGCTAACTGAATGATTATATACATTATATTAAATATAATATTAGGGCTTTGATATATATTGCGATCCTTAACTTTTGTGATTTGATATTATGATTCAGATTTTTGTTTCAAGTTGAATAATATATTTCAAAGCTGATTTTCATGAGGCCCATTTTCAAAAACAATGCACAACGGAATCCGCTAAAATGCTCTTTTCCAGGTCATCAGGTGTCGTGCTGCTGGCGAATGACTGTCCGGTCATGATGATGACCGTGATGACCCGGCCAGCGGCTCCCTACATCCCTGAAAATGCCAAATCTTGTTTCAGAACAGCTTGATATTTGGATAAACTGACCCCATATTGGGAATCTAAATGGATACGTTATTGCCTGTAAAAAGATTCAAATTTAATAAAGTGACATATTCAAAGTCTTAGAGGGAAAATCAGCTTCTGACCTGGCTCAAAATCAACTCAGAAATTCTTGTTAAACATACATCAAAACATAAACCCATTACATATATATTGCCATGCTCAGTATAAACAGTACATTAGTATGTGATTGTGAACGCAGTCTCTTACTTTTGTTCTTTCGCTCCTTCCCCTGTGTCAAAGTTTCTGTCGGCTTCTCTCTCTCTTTCTCTCCCCTGTCCTCTTTGTTGAACCACTATACTCCTCTGCATTGCCCTCCTTACGTGCCCTCGTGACAAAAAAACTCCCGGCGCTCGCGCCTTCTGCCAGGACCTGGAGGAGGAGCTGGAACTGGACCGGAGGCGTGTGTCCGAGGCTGAGGGCGTGGCTAAGCGGGCGGAGGAGGAGCTGGCGGTCGCCAAGGAGAGGCTGCTGCTGCAGGAGGACGAGCTGCAGAGCAGAGCAGGTAGCTGTGGTGTCTGCCTGCCCACCTGTCTACTCGCCCCGTCTAGTGAAGAGCGTGCACACGCCGCTTAAACCCATCTAAGCTCGCCGCATTTCCATTATCCGTCCTGACTCAGCATTAATTATGCTCTCGCTTCACGCCACTTATAATATATGCAGAAAATGCAACAAACGCACATTATTCATCCTCCACAAAAGCAAACACTTTCATCAAAGTGTCATCGTACCCAGTCAGCAGAAACGCTTTGAATCGTATTAATGCATGAGAATGATTTTTGTGCTTCCTCGTTTAGTATTGGTCCGCAGTGAGTCCATTCTGCTTCTGTTACGCATAATTATTCAATACGCTTGTGCATGTTCCATAAGCCTGTGTCTGTCTTTTCTTGGGCACATCTTGGTGTTAAATCTCTGCGTGTGTGTGCCAGAGGAGCTGTTGAACCGTGGAGGCTGCGAGGTGTGTGTGTGCGCTGAGGTGGAGGACCTGAGGGGCCAGGTGAGCCGTCTGCAGAGCAGAAACAGAGAGTTGGAGCTGCAGAGCAGCGGCAGAAACAGTGACCATGCCCGGCAGATACGGCAGGTAAACCACATGCAGAACACATGCAGAAGATCTATTCGTCTGTGCATTTTCACATCATACTCTGTGTGTGTGTGTGTTTTTCCAGCATGCTGAGGCGCTGTCCTGTTTGCGTGCTGAGATGGTGAGAGCCCAGACGGAGGAGCTGCGTCGCATCCAGAAGCACGCAGACGACGAGAGGGAAAAACTGCAGAGGGAGATGGAGAAAGAGAGAGAAAAGGTGCGGAAGGAACGGGAGCATGAAAAGGATCACCTGGACAAGGACAGGAACAGGGTGCGCAGAGAGCGAGACGAGGAGAAGGAGGCGCTGCGCAGGGAGGTGGAGGAGGTCAAAGAGCGCCTGAGGAGGGAGAAGGAGGAGGAGGTGGACCGGCAGCGCAAGGAGCTGGAGGTCGAGAGGGTCCGGGTGCGCTCCCAGCTGGACAAGAACATAGAGCAGGTGGAGGTGGAGAGGGCTGCCGTGCAGCAGAAGCTGGAGGAGGAGAAGAAGAGGCTGGTGGAGAAGGCAGAGGAGGACAGGAAGCGGCTGAAGGAGCAGGTGCGCAAGGCGATAGAGGAGGTGATGAGGAGGCACGCGGCCGAGCTGCACAGCGTCCAGGAGGCGCTGAGCTCAGAGAAGAAAACCAACCAAGAGGTCGGCATGGCAGATTTCATTTGCTTTGACTAGTAACCACTTCTAATAAATGGTCACTTTTCAGGCACAGATGAGTGAAGCACTGCTCACGGACTGCGGGTTTGAAAACTGTTTTAGACCATAATGTTTTATTTTAGAAAAGTTTTAGGGGGGGACATTTTACTTTCATTTATATAGGATAATAGTAGAGAGACAGGAAGGGGGAGTGACATAATGCAAGGTCAGGTTTTGAACTGGGGGCTCGCTGCTCAATATTATCATATGGTGCCTATGTGGTTCAAAAGTTTGGGGTCAGCTAGACAATTTAGTGTTTTCTTTGCAACGTCACACTTTTATTATTGAACTGTTTTCAGCTGTGCTAACATGATTGCACAAGGGTTTTCTAAGCATCCATCAGCCTTCTAATGCAATGAGCAAACACATTGTACCATTAGAACACTGGAGTGATAGTTTCTGGAAATGGGCCTCTATACACCTATGTAGATATTGCAGCTAGAATAGTCATTTACCACATTATCAATGTATAGAGTGTATTTATGATTACTTTAAAGTTATCTTCATTGGTGTTTTTCCGGTGCTTTTCTTTCAAAAATAAGGACATTTCTAAGTAACCCCAAACTTTTGAATGGTAGTGTATGTGCCACTCACCACTCGGCTATTGGGTCACCCCCTAAAGAAAGGAACCACATCTTTTTGCTTTGCAAGGTTAGACCAACCTCATCACAAAACAGATGATGGCAGATAGTGGATGGCCTAATCTAATTATACTTTGTAATCAGATTTAGCAATAAGGAAATACTGGAGATTTTAGCCCAGAATTACCCAATTACAATCAAATGATCCGAACTGAAGCCTGAGAAAATAAATGATGTAAGAGCTTGATACGATTGATCCGCTTTCTTTTAGGGTGCACATTCATTAAAAAGCTCTCAGTTCTTTTCTTTCTAAACGCATCCCTCGTTACTTTAAATGAGAAAAGATTCATTGCAACATTATAATTGAATGCTAGTATCGTTCATGTTGATATATATACTCAATCACACCTTGCATCATAAATATTCATTTTTCTATGCGGTGGTGCTGAAAATGTCTTCTTGCTGTGGTATCGGGGCTGTGACAGTTTACCTGACATCTAATAAGATGTTGAAACTGAACTAGAAGCTGGAAATCTCCCCCAAAAAACAGTGTGTTGTCTTCTTCCGAATAGGCCCGCTCACAACGATGTGTCTTTAAGGTCTTGATGCTTATGATAATGTGGTTCTCATTGATAATTTGATTTTGCAAAGTCTAACTTGATTAGGTCATCCACTGCAGGCATAATACACAGCAGCATCTGCAGTGTGAAGAGGTTGAGCCTTTGAAACAAAGTAATATTCTATAGTGTGGCCTGTTTTCAGTGGCTGCATGACTCTAAGGGGTAAAAGATCTGAACTGTTTTTTTATGTTTTTGGCAGCCTGAGGAGGTGAAATTATACAATAATTTACACGAAAGAAAATCAGAATAAGGGCTAATAAAATGAAAGTAAAGCAAACACATTTTTACAGTATAAATCCTTTTCTGCTCTCCTATCCTGATAACCACGTCACGACTACAGCAGATAATATCCTGCGTCTCCTTTAGTGGTTCATGAGGTTGCGAACCACTGGTATAAAAGTGCCCTCGCTGTGTGAATGTAGAAATATAAAGCGATAGCATCACATAATTGCTTGTCCTTTGAGCCTCGTGTTAACATGCACTCATTGTGGCTGATTATGAATTAGTCTTTTGTAATATGATGATGAGACCATGTGTTGAGATGCTTCAAAAAATAAGATTACACTACCATTCAAAAGTTTGGGGTCATTTAGAAAGAGCCTTATTTTTTAAAGAAAAGAACATGTTTTTTCAATGAAGATAACTTTAAATTAATCAGAAATATACTCTATACATTGCTAATGTGGTAAATGACTACCGTATTCTAGCTGCAATATCTACATAGATGTATAGAGGCCCATTCCCAACAACTATCACTCCAGTGTTCTAATGGTACAGTGTGTTTAGTCATTGCATCAGAAGGTTAATGGATGGTTAGAAAACCCCTGTGCAATCATGTTAGCACAACTGAAAACAGTTCAGCTGGTTAGAGCAGCTAGAAAACTGACCTTCCTTTCCTTTTCATGGAAAACACAAAATTGCCTGGGTGACCCTGAACTTTTGAACTGTTGTATAATTGTAACAATTGCTTTAGAGATTCTTTTTCTTTAAAGGTATGTGCGCGCCTGGAAGAGGAGAGGAGAAGTGGAGAGGAGACACGCAGCGGGCTGGAGAAGGAAAGGGAGGAACTTGAAACAAAACTGAGAGACGCCAGCAGTGAGGCGAGTTGACCGAGTGCAGTAACCATAATATTCATTTGACTCGATGCCGTTCTTTTCTTAACAGAAAAGGTTTCCTGTTCTCAGATCGGTCGGTTGAAGTCGGTGATCCATCAGCAAGAGAAGAAGGAGAAGGTCGGCCCCGAAGCCGCTCCCTCCTGCTCTCACCTGGAGGAGGAGCTGCATCAGACCCGGAGCCGACTGGCTCGGACCCAGGAGGAGGGCGAGAGGCAGCGGGACCGGCAGCAGAGAGAGATCGCGTCCCTGAGAGCCGACAAACACCGTCTGGAGGAGAAAGTGCTGGAACAGAGCCGCCTGAACACGGAGAGGAGCCTTCTAGAGCAGAGCCAGCGGCACACAGAGGACCGGATCAGGTAGCAGAATAAAACAGACCTGGCAAAACTGCTGAGGCTCCCATTCCCAAGTCTGATTCTTCTCATAATGTCCCTCCTGACCAAAAGTGAGGAGTTACAGTATGATGCAGATTATCCTCAGTTTTCCTTTTCATTTGTGATGAAACTTGTTTTAGTGAAACGAAACATGACAACAAATTAGCTGCAACGATACAAAAAATGTTATAAAAGCCAGTAAAGTTTGTTAGAACAAGAAAATTATTTCAAAATCATAATTCAAGCAAACATTTGACTTAATGTTTTAATCCGAAGACCAATTAGTCTGTCCTGTCTCTACCAGCATCCTTCTTATCATATGACATGACTGGCACATTAAAAACAACATTGTTGTCTGCAGAGAAAGAAGAAGTTAGGGCTGAAAATCAGAAACAAATGTATTTACAGTGTGTTAAGTACCAGTGCACATGCTGATTTTCTCTCCCACAAAAGGTTTTCATCTCTCTGCATGCTATTGATTAGGCAAAATAATGCAATTCTCCACCCCACTCATAATTGGGTTTCTTCTTCAGAAACCCAAAGGAGGGTCTCCTAATCCCTTAATAAGACAAAGAAAATCAGGTTTTGCATGAAAATGGATGCATATGAAATCACTTTATTAGGAAAAGTGTCCAATAATCGGATTATTTCCATGCTTGTAGGAGTGCAGGTTATATTCTAAAGCAGAACAAAAAATACTTACAATGAAGAAGCACAAGAGAAGAAGGCGTTTGTACTGTAGGAATAAGAAATAAATAGAAATTTTGCATGTAGGTTAACTCTGCCTCACTCCTTGTTCTGATGCGTGCCTCCAGGGCAGAGTGTGAGGATCGTCTCAGAGCAGAGTTCAGGATAGAGATGAACGCCGCTGTCGCAGAGAGCGAGCAGAGATGGCAGAGCAGAGAGCAGGAGCTGCAGAGCCAGATAACAGAGCTACAGGGTCAACTGGACGAGCTGCAGGTGAGCTTCTTCACTAACTAAACCCATTAATCGTTATTTTCACTGTCAATTAATTAGTCGGTCTTAATGAACAATGTTAGAAAATAGCTAAATGTACATATGATTCCTCAGAGCTCAAGACGATGTCTTCATGTAACCTTCAAAACCAAAATATGTTCAGGTTACTGTCATAGATGCAAGAGAAAATTAGAAGTGAGAAAAGCAACGAATCCTCACATTTGGGAAGCTGGAGCAAAATATTGGGCTTATTTGATGCGTTTGACAGAATATATCACTTAGTCCTCATTAGGGTCGCAGGGGTCTGCTGGAGCCAATCCCAGCGCATTACGGCGAGAGGTGCCAGCCAATCATGTGGCACACACACCATTCACTCACACCTACGGGTAATTTAGAGTCTCCAATTAACCTCAGCATGTTTTTGGACTGTGGGAGGAAGCCAGAGTACCGGGTGAAAACCCACGCAGACACGGGGAGAACATGCAAACTCCACACAGGACCAAGGAGGTCTTGAACCTGCAACCTTCTTGCTGTGAGGCAACAGCGCTAACCCCTGCTCCACCGTGTCGCCCCTACAGTATATAGTATACAGTATATACATATATGTATATATGTAAAAATACTAAACATCATCCCTGCTCTCAAGTTGAGTGAATGAAACATTAACAAAAGGCTATTGAGTTACATTATGGGAGTCGTGGGATCCTGTGTTTTTAGGGATCTTTATATATATATATATATATATATATATATATATATATATATATATATATATATATATATATATATATATATATTATACTAAAAACTATAGTAAGGATCTGCTGATCATTCAAAACTATTTCTTGCGAGACCCATGGAATTGTAATACTGAATCGCTGAAGTACACTTTTAATTAGTTCCGTCGGCTTGTTTTGAGTGCACAATGAAGTCTGAGTGTTATTTATTTATTTCTCAAGAAAAACCGATGGAGTCTGCAAATTCTTAAACAAAAGCGACGTCTCCATTTCATTAATTTAATGGTCACTGCAAATTCATCATCTCCGGATTACTCTGACGGCAGCCAGGGTCTTTAAATCCTTTCACTCGCAATTTTCTCTCTCTCAATGCAGGCGGCGAAAAAGAAGGAGGGTTCCGGAGATGATTGCCACGGCAACCCTGAAATTGACAGGCTGAGGAAGGAGGTCCAAGACACCAAGGAGATAAACAAGAAACTGAGGGAGCTGCTGCAGGTACATGATGCGTTTTCAAAAAAAAAAAATCATATGTACACACTCTTTCAAAAGGTTTTTTTTTCCTCCATTATGAATAATTTAGTGGATTTGATGCAGAGCTCAGAGGAGAGGCTACGAGTGCCTGTGTGCATTTATCCGTGTGATTTATACAGGGCTCCCTGCAGTTTATCTGTAGTGTAAAGACATGTTTGTGTGACCTGGATGCACGCTGCCATTGTAAGAAAGTGTGTTAATGTGTTGAAGGAGCCACAGAGCCAGTCTTTAGCTGAGGAGAGACACAGTCACGCCGTGGAGCTGCAGACGTTAGAGCGGCAGGCGAAAGAAGACCTGCTGTCTGAGAGGAACAGGCTACAGACAATGCACCATCTGGAGCTAGGTAACACACACACACACACACACACACACACGTGAGCACACACGCATTAGCATGAGCACATGCACAAAGTAACACATTCTGTATAGGCAGCTGCATGGACACATGGACACATGAGCACACACACACATAAGGAGCGATATACACATTGAGATTATAAATTCAACAGTGAAGTTGCTATTGCCATGGATACCCTTCACCATGGCAACAGCAGATGTAGTAGAGTACTGTAACGGTGGGCCAAATTGATTTTGTTTTTCTGTCTCCGTGGCTCTGCGTGATATCAGATAAGCAGCGTGCAGAGTTGACCCAGCAGCACACCGAGTGGAGCAGACAGATGACCCAGAGACACATGCAGCAGATAGAGGACCTGCAGGCTCAGCTACAGGCTCACACACAGATGATGGCCCTGCAACAGGTGACTCACACCGGGGCAAACAACGCCAAGTGTCCAGTCCCGCTTGGGTTGAATGTGTACAAACAGAAACACAGAGAATCTCTACGCCTGTCTGTTACAGCATGTTGCAGTCTGGCCTAATTACATAAGCTCTCATATATATATATATATATATATATATATATATATATATATATATATATATATATATATATAGAGAGAGAGAGAGAGAGAGAGAGAGAGAGAGAGAGAGAGAGGTCAAATCACAGCCATTTCATATTCATAACTGTGTGTGTGTGTAGGACCTGAAGCAGCAGAACCAGTATCAGGTGTTTGAGCGGCAGCTGGATGAGAGTCGCTGTGCCATGCTGGAGCTGCAGAGAGAGAATGCAACACTGAAGAAGCAGTTAAAGGAAAAGTAAGGAAAGATACATGTGAAAACATATTTACTTATTATTAATAACATTTATTTTCTATAGTCAAAAAAAATAACATCAGGAACAATGATCACCAACATCAGTCAGGTTTGTTTCCTCTTTATTTCTGTGGACAGACAGTTTGGCTGCTGACATATTTTGTTTTAAGATGAATTGTCATCAGCCAGAAAAGAAAAGAAGACTAATGTCTCCCTTTGTTTTTATTTTCTCTGTAAGACTGAGGTACAGCCTGAAACTAACTTTTGCTGTTTATTATATTTATTTGGATGTCCAGCTTCCCAACAGGAGAAGTTACCTTTCTAAAAGGTATCATGGAGCAGCTTACTTTACTTACCGGTCTTGAAAAAGGGGAAAAAGGGGACACATACCTGAAAGTGTCCTTTTTGTATAGCTTGTCTACCCTAGCAACAGTAACTAAGGGGCAGGACTTAGCACGTAATCGGAAGGTGGTGTGCTGAGCTGCTTCTAGTCTTTATGCTAAGCTAATCTAGAGCCAGCTAACTTACAGCGATAGCTTCATTCAGTATTTACTGTAGAGACATGACAATGAAGTCAATCAACTCATTCAATAGTTTGCATTCTTTTTTTTTTTTTATCCCTGTTCAATTTCGTTTATGTACAAAAAAGTTAGGAAAACTTCTCTTTATGCAAAATGTCCATTCTTAAGCTGTTATCTCTAAAAAGGTTGTAAATGTTGATCATAAATCTGTCAATCTAGGAAAAATGACCACAGATATGTTGCAAATATGCACTTTTTTGTGTTTTTGATATTTGAGAAAAATATGAAGCAACTTTTCATATGTTTTAATGTATTTACGGCTTGATTCTAAAATCCTGGTCTACGTATATACTGTGTAATTATATTGATTAATAAAGAGGCTTAGTTAGCCTGGGTAGTTCCATCAAAAGTTAATTAATCATTTTCAGGACCACTGATGTCCTTTTCAAATACCCCAGACGAAACACCTATCACCTTCTGCAATTTATCATAACTTTGTTGTCGCATTAAACATCCTAATTCCGTTGTTTCCGCGCTTTACTCACTCATCCCTCTTTTGTATGGACTATCACTTCTCAGGTCGATGCAAGAGAACCCCAAAGTCGAAGAGAAAGAGGAGGAGAGCGTGGACCTGCACAAGAGAGATGCCCAGCTCGAAGAAGAAGCACAACGCCTGAAGGAGGAAGTGGAGAAACTGAGGGTGGAGATGGAGAAACTGGAGGAGTCACAGAAACACTGGGAGGAGAAGAGAGAGGAGGACGTGAAGGAGGAGGAGGTGGAAGAGGAGGAGAAGAGGAAGGAGCGGGAGGAGGAGAAGAGGAGGGAGGAGGTGGAGGAGATCAAGCGGGAGCACAAGAAGGAGATGCAGAGCTTGGTCTCTGAGTACAGCAGTGCGCAGACGCACCTGCAGGCCCGGATAGTGGCTCTGGAGAACGAGTGAGTAGAGGACGGACGGAAATTAATATAAAGTGGTTCAGAGCATCAGGAGGGGTATGAGAAATGGTCTGTGTGTGTGTGTGTGTGTGTGTGTGTGTGTGTGTGTCTGTGGATGATTTAATTCCAGGCTGCGTGAGCGGGAGGAACGGTGCAGGAGGAGGGAGCCTCGATGTGATGAGCTGCAGTTAGGGAAACTCCAGGAGAGACTGACGGAAAGAGATCAGCTCATTAAACGATTAGTGGTGAGAGGAGACACACACGGAAACACACACACACACACACACACACACACACAGACACACACACACACACACACACACACACACACACACACACCGCTTGTTTACCTGTAGAACTACTTCTCTGTTCACTTTATAATCACTCTGGAATGAACAGTCTGGTGGTCAATCTACATTTGTTCTTACTGTCAAAAAATCCATGAAAATAGCAAAACCAGCAATGAACTGAATCTTTCAAAGTGTGGTTCAAGTAGCCAGGAGATAAAAATATATTCACCTTCTGTATCCAAATACTATACTACACCAAAAAGCCAAAATGTTGCACTGAGTGACATGTTGCCTCAGGACCACAAATGTGGGTACTGAAGTTTATTTTGGGTTGGTCCCTTAATCACTGTCCTACTGCCATAAATACTCAAAAGTGATCCACATCCGCTGCTGAAGATAGTCCCCAACAATTGCACCATTCACTCCTGTTTGAGTAAAGGGGCTGCAGCTGCTGTGAAATCTCTGTAGGAGCTGCTGGGTGTGGGGCTGAATGCCACAAACAGGCCAGAGATATCAGGAGGTGCTGAGAAATAGACCTTCACATATTTACTTTGTTCTTTTCATGACATTTGTTAAAGGTTTGTTAAGTTTGTATGCAGGATTTCCCTTAAAAACCTCTCACTCATAACCCACTGGTAGTGTGTGTTGGTGTGTTTATGTGCAGAGAACCTGCTGCCTTTTTTCCCCAAATTTTCTCATTGTTTCAGTGGACAAAAAAACATCTACAAACACACCGAAAAAAATGAGGGAAGCATAAAAACACAAGCAGAGGACTGCAGGGGCCCTACAAATAAACATCACCCCATACTTCTTCTAATTAGCTTTTTCCGGAGCGTTTTTCCCACATCTCACCATCTTCAGAAAAACAGCCACTCACAAGCAAAAGAGTCATTATATTGAATCGTGTTGGACAGATTATACCAGGGGTGGGCAACCCTGGTCCTGGGGAGCCGCTGTGGGTGCAGGCTTTTGTTCCAATTAAGCAGTTTCACACCTGATTCCACTAATAAAGGTCCATAGCAAGCATTCTAATGGTTGATTAGTAGAATCATGTGTGTTACTGCTTGGTTGGAACAAAACCCTGCACCCACAGCGGCTCTCTAGGACCAGGGTTGCCCACCGCTGGATTACACCATTCAAATCAGGAAGAAGGGGGACATTAAACCTTAAATTTTCATTTCTAGAAGGGAAAAAAAAATCCTATACTACATCCTAATCCTATACTATAATAATCTGGTCCTATATTGTTCTCTCTCTCCTTAATACTCCTTTACAACTTACCTCAACATGTTCAAATGTTTTAAACAATGTTATTAAAACTAATAATAGTAGTTATAGTGTTCCATATTTATTTGTATTTATAAGTAAGGGAAATTAAATCATGAATCAATGAGGTAAAAACTAATAAAATCTTTGACATTCTACTTTCTCTACTCCTCTTCCTGTTCTCCTTCTTCCTCCCTCCCCCTCGTCACTGCTACCAGAACTTCCATCCTTAGAGCTCGTTAATGATCATTTTGTCTGATCTTAACCAGCAGACTGAAAAGAGGCTGATTTTGGATAAATTTTGATCAAGTTGTGTGAGAAATGACTTCTGGCTTTTACATGTTAGTTTGATCAGTTTCTTCCACGTAGCTAGCTACTAGCTGACTGTCAAAATTAGCCGTTAGCCACTGGCCACTTCCACTGGAAAAAACAGCATCTGGACCAAACCACATGTTTTTTTAACAACATCAACGATTAGGAATCGCATTGTTTTACATTTAGCAACACTTGTGTTACGCATTTATTTTCTTTAATTTTCAGAATTATTTAATTTAATTAAAGATTTTTGGGGGGAGACAACTTTGTGGAAGGGGTTACACCTATGGGAAATAGGCAGATTAACATGGGATGCAATGACTTTAACCATTCAAAACAAGTAAAATTGGAGCAGCATCTTCATAAATCTCCACTTGGTCACATATGTGTGGGAGAAAACAACATTTTTTTTCAAGTGTCCTCTGCCAGAGCGCCGTCTACCATCTGTGTGGCATGAGGCGGCTGTAGCGAACACGTGTAGCCTCCAACACAGCGAATAAGGTCAATGAAAGTCCTTCCTCATCCTCCTTCCCTCCAGGAAGAGAGGCATCAGCTGCAGCTCCACCCTCCTGTTGCCGGGGACAACAGCACCCTCAGGCTCCATGACAGCAAGTCCCGCCCCGGGAGCGTCACGCCAACCATGAGGGTGAGTTCGAGCGTTTCGGCTCATGCACGTAATGTATTCATCAAAGAACTGAGTCTCCTTCCAGCCAGAAGGGCTCGCTGGGCTTGAGCCAGCTCCTGTTTGAGGGCAGCGAAATGTACAAACTCGCCCACTCAGCAGATCACCGATCTGCTGTACAGACGCGCCGCCGTGTGAAATGTGTCTGTCACACAGGTTTTATTTACATACCATTTGACCAGTAAAGATGCAGGGTTTTGTGAAGAGTTTCTTCAGGAATGAAAGCGTTTCCTACAAAATACAAACATGTTTCATGATGTAATAATATAGTACACTACCATTCAAAAGTTCAGGGTCACTTAGAAATTTTCTTATTTTTGAAAGTAAATCAGTGTTTTTTTCAATGATGAACTCATCAGAAATACACTTTATACATTGTGAATGTGGTAAATGACCATTTTAGATACAAATGTCTGTTTTTTGGTGCAATATCGACATAGATGTATAGAGGCCCATTTCCAGCAACTATAATTCCAGGGTTCTAATGGTACAATGTGTTTGCTCATTGCATCAGAAGGTTAATGGATGATGAGAAACCCCTTGTGCAATCATGTTAACACAGCTGAAAACAGTTTAGCTGGTTAGAGAAGCTAGAAAACTGACCGTCCTATGGCGAAAGCAACGTTTAAAAAAATATATAATTTCAAATACAAATAATTATTTCTAACCTTGCCAATGTGTTGGCTATATTTTCTATTAATTTTGCAACTCATGGTGGTAAATATAAGTGTGACGTTTCATGGAAAACACAAAATTCTCTGGGTGACCTCAAACTTTTTAATGATAACGTATATTTGACATTATATATTGATATTAAAGGGACAATATGGACAATATGGAATATATATATATATATATATATATATATATATATATATATATATATACAGCCTGAGAAAGATTTTTTATATCCAAAATAAAATCCTCTTTATAGCTTTAGTAATAATAATGTCAGGCTACACGGTGCAGGATCCTGATCACAGACCTGCTGGGCTGACACAGGAAGCATGCTATCTAAGCATGTGCTGTTTAAAGGCTGTTTTAGGCTTGAAAGGTCCACGGTGACAAGGTTTCAGAGCGATTAAAAGGCAGCAAAATGTCACACTTCACAAACCACTGCCGCAACATAACACACTTGTATAGAGACCATATATCCAGCTTGCGCCGCACATTCACTGATTGGATCATTGTTTTGTTATGAATAAGGGTGATTATTGCAACAAAGGGTCCAGGAGTGGGTATGCCATGCTAGAAAACTAGCATGGCATACAACAGTATGCTGTGATGACTGTAAAATATGGTGATAGATTACTCGAAAATAAAGTCAGAAAAGAAAAATCAAAGTTAAAATGCTCATATGAAATATCAAGAAATATCTATGAAAGTTACAGCCTCAACATTTTATACCTACCACAAGCCCGGGAAGTCTTAGGTGTAGTCAAATTCCTCTTAGTGTCAAGAAGAAGAAAACAATCTATGAAGGTGTAAGATATCACCACTAGGTGGCCCCAAACGATGGCGCCTGTTCTTTTACCATTTACCGCAATGTTCCCAGAAAATTCAAAGTGATCCAGAAACAAGGATTTTTTCAGGTTCATCACCTAAATTTAACCATATGTTCATGGAACCATCCACAGCATTTGCTGACAATTTGACAAAAATCCAGCAAAAGCTTTTTGAGGTATTACTAAAAAACAGACAGACAAATGCCACCTAAAACACAACCACCCTGGCAGAGGTAACTAATAAATATTCCAGCAGTGAGCATGAGAGTGCATTTATATTCATGTTGTGCCTTCCTATGACACAACTGTCACATATTCAGGTGCACAGAGATGTTTTTCTACATATAGAATAGGGAAGGATGCAGAGATCTTGTTCATGCTGCAGAGGTGGTAGGTGGTATGAGAAGTTTTTAGGATTCTAGGGATTTTATACCTTTTCTCCACTGTGAAAACCTGCCAACTGACATGAAATCAAGCCGACCACAGCTGCTAATGGTCTTCATGAAACAGGTAATTACGATGCACTTTTAATACTTTTAAAAATATTTTAGAAGAGCATCACTTTAAATTCAGACTTTTCAATCCATCCCTCAGGGACATTGCAGGCAGTAAAAGCAAAATAACATAAAATTGAATGGTGCTCTTCACCCTCTCCTGTAACCTGGAACATCAGACAATGGCTGCAGGCCACATAATAACATCCACACAGTAACTACAATTATTTACTTGTTGTCAGCAAAATCCACGATCAGAGGAAGCAACACTGTCAACATCCTCTTCCTGTCTTTGGAAATTTGTTCCTACTTCAAAAACACAAATATACATAAAAATATGTGTTTTCCACTACACTTCTCACAATAACACAGAAGACCTCTAACGGTGTGTATTGTACCATGCTGAAGCAAAATACAGCATGTCCTCTCCAGCGTTGTAGCTTACACACAAACACACACACATTCACACTGCGACTGCTATGTGGGAACCTGATAGTGAGTTATGAAGTGTGGAATTAGTTTTAGACTACTTTGCCGTCCGAAGTATCAAAGAGGAGTATGCTGCATTCTGCTATCACTCTGGTGCTTGTTTAGCTGCTCCTTTGTTGAGGAAATTTTGTGTTTTAATGTGTATGTTTGTGTGTTTATGTGTGTGTGTGTGTGTGGGCTCCCAAGTGGGCACTCATTGTTGCAGCTGTGTTTTGCTGCATTTATGTGTCTGGTGGTGGAGCTAGCTGTCTCATTAACTGAAGAGATAATATCTGCATGGTGGTTCTAGTCAGATAACCCTGTTTTTGTTGTGTTGGATGTCTGTGTTATCGGTTTAGTGGTAAAGAGCCACACGGGGACCTGCACATTCATATGATATGCTGCTATAGTCAGCAAGGGTGTCTGTTTTTATTTTTTTAATTACGTTACAACCCATCACACCAAAAATGATGAGAACATGTAAATCGCTTCACTAACAATCCCCATACCCCCTTTAATGTAAAGCCGTTTTCTACTGCAGTTGTCAGCAAATGTTACTCAAACAAATGGAGCATTTGTCGGGGACTATTTTCAGCCACTGATTAATACACATTTCATGCTCTCGCAAATTATTTATGGACTTGGACAGTGTATGTGGGATTGTGTCAAAATGAATTACAGATGCAACGTTCATGGTAATGAAGGAACATGTCATTTGGTTCAGCAGTGTTACTCACTGATGTGGTTTTAATAGAGCTCTGCTCAGGCCTCAGCCAATACTTGTTAGGAGGATCAATTCTTTCATTCATTGGTGGTTTTGACCTGAACTTGTTGATGATGTAAAAGATCACCAAATCAGACCACCAGCAGACGTCTGTTAAACACACACACACACACTTACAGTACACTTTGGTGTCTGAGGACACACACACGTTTCCGGTCTTAATATGAGTGATTTACTGAATCAAATAAATATAAAGTCCAAAAAAACAACAGAAATTTTGCTGGGTTTTGAAAATTCGGATTTATTCTTTTTTTTTTTTTACAGCGGAAGCATGTGGAGTCGCCTCCTCGTGTCACCAGCACGTCCAGCGCCGGGACCTATGACAGGAGCATCCTCCTACCCCAGTCCTCCTCCTCGTCTTCTTCCTCCTCCTCCGTCCACCATCACTCCTCCTCGACCCTCCCCCACCCGTCCAGCTCCCACCCGCACACCTCCCCCCACTACTCCACCTCCTCCCTGCCGCACAAGCACACCTCCCTGTCCCTCAGCCAACATTCCTCCCCCTCCCTCCTGCGCTCCGCCAGATCCCGGACCTCCTGCATCCCCCCTACCCCGGCGCCAACCGCCCCCCTCCCCGTCTGCCCCTCGCCACAGACGGGCATCCGCTACGTGTCCCCGTCCTGCCAGGACCCGCATGCACACCTGCAGGCCCATTCAATCAGGTATGGATGTTTAAAGGCATTCTCACCAAAACCGTTTGTGTATTTGAGATTTTAACAAACATCATAAAATACATTAGATTAGTTACCAACTATTACATTAATCAGCAACTAATTTGATTTTGGATTAATTGATTAATCCATTTAAAAAAATAAAAAAAAAAGAATATGCCCAAATTCTCTGGTTCCAGCTTCTCAAATCTGATTATTTTCTGGTTTCTTTAGTCTTCTGTAATAGTAAACCGATGATCTTTGGGTTGTGGACTGTTGGTCTGGACAAAAAAAGACATTTTAGGTTAAATTTGGGAAACAGTAATTGACATTTTACACATTTTTTTAACAAAACAACTAATCAATAATCATTTCAATAGTTATTTGCAGCCCTATAAACCAGATTGTGTATCATTTTGTGTGGATCATTTTAAACACCAAAAGCCCCGTTTAGACAGCAAAAACACATGCACAAACATGTTTTTTGGAGGGGTGCCCGGGTCATTTTGCTAGTTAGATGGGGTTGTTCTTGGCTACCTAATTATTCATAGTTGTGTTTTGAGCGTAACACGGACTCAACCAATCAGAGTCATCCCCCGTCCGCTTTAAAAACCAGGTGCGCTCGCATCTGGGCTGCATTGCCTTTTTAGAAGATTCAGGATTCAGCAAGTTGCAGAGATGTGGCCGAGTATGAAATATAAATATTTGAGCAGATCGCAAAATAACGATTTCGGTGGCAGGTTTAATTAAAGTAATTAATTTCAGAGACTATGAAATATTAAGAATATGCTGTGGAAAAAAGCATTTTTTTGACTCAGATTGATTTCTGTTATTCCTGTGTGTGAAATCATGCATAATCCTCCCTGATCAAAGTGCTCAACAATTTTCAATTTTTGACCGATTTCTTTGATTAATGTTCCCATGTCATCAGAAAAGCCTAAACGTTAATTCCCCTTCTTAAATTAATCTTTCCGTTCATCCTCAGACATAAAATCTCACGTTTCATGTCTCATCATCACACTGTTCAACACAGCTTTTTGCTGAACTCATATATCCACTTGTAAAGGCTGTTTGTTGCTGCGTTACTGCTGCTAACTTCCATTCAGAGGGATAACAAGAAACTTGCTGCAAGAATGTGCATTATGCAAACAAACTGTATGAAATACAGAACCTGAACATAGTATAAATATATAATATGAATGAATATTGTTTTTGTGTGTGTGTGTTTTACAGGGGCCCGTATGTGGAGCAGAGGGGGACAGAGGGGCTAAAGCAGGAGTGGTTCACCAAATACTTCTCCTTCTGAGCGTGCACACACACACGCACACACACACACACATACATACATACAAAACACACACAAACACACACACAAGCTGCAAGTACATTTCCTCACATGCAGTTCATTGCTTCTAAAACACATCCGTTTGCTTCCCACACACACACACATATATATATACATACATACACACACTCACAAACCCTTAAAGGGGAACTCCACCGATTTTAAAGTCTGTTTCCAGGTCTACAGAAGAGTTCTACTGCATATGTGAAAAAGTTCTGTAAAGCCTTTTTTTGGTTATCGAGGATGCTGTGAAAAGTCTGATAAATTCCCCTGAAGAAACGTTTGTTGGAGCTGAAAAATACAAGAAAAAAAAGGGGGTTGCGGAGGTAGAAAAAGGAAACCAGATGGGGAGGCCATTAGAGCAACACACATGGATCTGTACAGTTTGTTGAATGAATAGTGTTGCATTGTGGGTAACGTAGGTGGCAAGTTTTGATAAAGAAGAATAATGCATGGAGTAAAAAAAAAAATAGCTTGTTTTTTTTTTAATGAACACGAGTCTGACAATGTTAAAGGTGTGTGATACTAAATCGGTGGAGTTTTTTTTTTAAACACACACACACAGCAACATTTACATACATATGGGCTCATCACCAGCAAGGCCATCTCAAACATTGCCTCAAAGCTCAACCAAAAAGTGCTTCTCAAACACATGCCTGACCTCTTCTCAGAACATAGGCCTGCAGAATCTTGTTTGTATAGTTTGGAAAGTCTCCATATTTTCTTTTTGTTTTGTTTTTTTTAATGCAGTCTTCCTTTTTTAAAGCAACCTTTTTCCCTGATTTCATCACATGATTACTCCAGGCAAACGTACATTTCTTGAAATCAGCAATCAAGTGTCTCTTCGAGTATGGGAGGATTCGACGTATTTAATCAAGACCCTTGATTGCCGAAACGGACGCGTCTCACCATACCAAAATGAAGCTTGTTTCAATGCAAAAATGTATAATAATCTTAATGAACAAATTGAATAAATATTTTGTTTTTGTAAGTGCTTCTTCTTTATACATTGGTGTGATATGAATTGAAATGAACCACATGCAGGTGGGAGGTCAGTGGTCGACATGGACAACCTACAATAAGGGGGTGGCTGCATGGAACTGGACTGAACTGGAAAAGTTTTACAAATACAAAACTCTCATGGATTAAACATTCATAATCCAACAAAGTAGTGCCTGAGCTTATTTGCAGTTTTACTGTCTCTGTTTTATGATGATTGTTTATGTTTTTGGGCCACAAAAGCACAGACAATTCTAGCTCTTAATACATCCATGGGTGGGTGACATCGTGATAATACCACTGTATGTCTGATTTGATATTTTGTTACATATATTTTCATATTTTCGGAAATATGAAAAAATATCTAAATATTACTGTTCTATAGACCAAATCGCCCTATTTTAAGACATAAACTAATAACTATTTGACAGTATGAGCTCACCTTTTACATGTTTGGCAGTCCCTAGAGCAATTTTGTTACTTGTTTGATATATTGGCAATAAGCCAATATTGGCCAAGCTGTAATTACCACGGAGTCCTAAACATTGATTTGCAATATTGTCCACAATACCTAATGCATCCATAAAATATTAAAGGGACTGTAATCACAGGATTAATGGTATAGATGAACTTCTGACTGTTCAATAACAATAAGTTAAATAGAAAGAAATTTAAATATTTCATGTTCAAAGTTTCACAGGTTTTTCCAATTGCGTTGTAAATTATCCAAACTATTTTATATTCCCATGCAGTGACATTTCGAGATTTGATTCTACAGTTTATCTGGATCTTTACTGGAAGTTTGTATATTGTGGCTGGTAGTTATCGTTATTTTCATTTTGTCACTTATTTTTTAATAATTTAATCCATTAAATAGAGGAAAATTATCAATTCTAAAGTCTCACATCCCAAGAAGATGCCAAATTCTTAGTCCAAGCAAACACAGTCCCTTGCAATTTATTTCTGGTATTTTTTCTACATTTATAAAAAATAAAAATAAAACAGCCTAATAGGCATAAATAAGCACCAGTAACACATTTTATGATTCATGAAAACAACCATTTTAATACCTTTGACATATGTTCTGTATAAACTATACATTAAGTGACCTTTATCTCTGCCAGGATCGATAACTATGTCTTTACATATCACGCTGCCTGGAGATGACCCAGATACATGGCACCTTCTTATTAAAAACAGCCTGCGTGTGAGTTTTATCACGTACTACTGAAACATGGGGCAGTTATGCAGCGCTTCGGTAGCAGAGCGGTACTGGAGGACGTTGTCATAGAAACGGGTGAGCTCCCCTCGCGCGGCCTTGGCAGCCTTCCCTCCCGTTCCCCGGTACTTCATGGAAAGCAGCTTGGAGGACAGGTAGTGGAGCCACATCACGTTGGTGTGGGGGTGGTAGTTACTCCAGTTATTACTGTCATAAATGAGCACAAAAAAACGTAAGGGTTAATATCGTGAAATGAGCAGGATGTTCAGCAAGAAGACACGTAACGTCTGATGAAACATCTCGGCTCGAAATCAAAGGATTATCAATATCAGACAGGTTTGGAGTCACTTAGAAATTTCCTTATTTATGAAAGAAAAGCACTGATTTTTTTAAAATAAAGATAACTCTGAACTAATCCGAAATACACTATACATTGCTAATGTGGTAAATGACTATTCTAGCTGCATATGTCTGGTTTTCGGTGTAATATCTACATAGGTGTATAGAGACCTATTTCCAGCTCATTGTGTCAGAAGGCTAATGTAATAAAATGTTCTATTCATTTTACAATTCATAGTGGTAAATAAAAGTGTGACTTTTCATGGATAAGACTAAATTGGGTGACCCCAAACTTTTGAACGATAGTGTATACTACTTTTCTAACATCCCACAAATCATTTCTCACTAACTGGCCTGAATTTGGGGCAGGAAGTGGTGCAGTGGGTAAAGCAGCCTCCCCATGTAGAGACGCTACAGTCCTCACTGCAGGCGCCACTAATTTGAATCCCCCATCGGGCGGCCCCTTCCTGCATGGCATTAACTCACTGGATGACCTCGGTTTATAAGACTCTACTTGGCTTGTTTCCTTCTTATCTTAGCTGCCTTCTCCAAAGATCCAGCAGCCATTACACCTTGCTCTCCAAAGACATCTACCGGCTGGATGTTCCTCGAGTTACGACTAAATCTGAGAGATGAGCCTTCAGTGTTTCCTCCCCCTCTGCATGGGACACTTTCAAACTGAACTTAAAATGGCTGAACTTGTTTCATTTAGAACTTTCCGTTCCATTTTATGGAACAGACAAAAAGAATCCATCAGTCAGCGCCTGTGTTTTTACTACTGGGTTTATTATTACCTGGTTAAATAAAGGTTAAACAAAATAAAAATAGGGCTGCTCGATTATGGAAAAAAATCATTATCACAATAATTTGGGTCAATATTAAAATGATAATTTGTTTTTACACAATGCATCTATTCAGCATGAGTGACTTTGCGCTTTTGTTTGAGATGGTTAAACAGATTTGTTGTGTTCCCAGGAGTCACAGATATCACCTTATAGCAAAATATGCACGTTATGTTGTTTCTGCTCTTCACTGGATTCTTGGAACCTGAAGCGTTCCCATATAATAAAACTTTTCCTTTTGTCTCAACCCTCCCTCTGGCATTTCTCTCTCTCAGGCTGTGGGAATGTATCACACATTGTGTAAAGAAAAATAGCAAATAAATAGTTTCAACTCAATTATATGAGTTTGGAGCTAATTTGACATGCAAATTGAAATCATGTTTAAAATTAATTTAAATTCCCTCTCTACTATCAATAAAGACATTCAAAAAAGTCTATACACACACACATTAAAAAAAAGTGCTTCTGAATTTGTCATTCACACACAAATGCACTGACCCATTCTCCTCTCTCATCATTCTGTAGATATCAAACTGATAATCTCCATGGCCCATGAAAAGCTCCTCATCATTCGAGATGTCACAGGATACAGTCAGATCATCTAAAAACAGAATGAAACAAAACGCTTTTCAACATAATCCATTGAATTCAGTTGTAAAAGGAATTCAAATATATAACAAAAAAGCAAAAGGGGAGACAGTGTGTGGGGAAAGCTCTGACCGATTTCTAGTCTGGAGAGAGAGTAGTCGATGATGCGGACAAGCACTCCTTTGGTTTCCACAGAGTGGGTCGTTCCATTTAGGAGGAAGCTTTCAGTCTTCTGCTTGGTTGTTTTGACCAGCACGTTGCCCCAGTGCAGATCCCTGCAGAAAACAGCACAGGACGCGCTTAGAAGACACTAAACATATCATCCATCATCACACCCACGCCACACTGATGTTCTGAATGCTACATTCCCCACCTGCTGTGGCAGTAGGAGGAACACGAGTTAATTATGCATCAGATTACATGTGTTTGCCTGAATAAAAGCTTCTAAGTATTAAGCCCAACAAGCTGTTTGTAGTTGTCTTTATTCAGTGATACCATCTGATACACAGTTGCACCAAAAAGCACAGAAATCCACATGGCAATTATGAGCTTTGCTATTAAGATGACAACAATGAATGTATTATTCTAATAAAAAATTAAACAGCACCAATTTTAACAATAGTTGAAGTCTTTTCAAGCAAAAAGGGCTAAATTAATTGGTTTCAACTTCTTAAATATGAATATTTTTTTTTTCTGTATTTAACCCATTAAAGCCTATGAGCCTTTAAGTCTATGACTGTCATTTTATGCCTAAAATAAAAACTCCTAACATTTTTTTGTCTTTTCTAGTGACATGATACTATACAACTGAGACAAAAGGTTTTAAGAAAAAAGGTTTCCAAGTGCTTCCTGCCATATGACATTGTCAACTTCCTCCCCCTTCCTTCTAAGACCATGAACGAAACCTCCCAGAAAGATGTCATTTTATTTAGATTATTACTATCTTTGAAAATAAATCTGGGCTTAAACTTGTTAATGACACAACAATACTTTGGGTCTTGAACAGTCTTTTTTTTCCCCTCTTCTGATGTTTTATAGACTTGAAATATGTGGATCCTTGTCCTGTTTGGTGTGTTCTAAATAGACAATCACAGCAGTTAGTTACTCTCTTTTGTGCGTGTGTGATTTTTCTCCACCTGTGTTCGAAGTTGAGCTCCTCCTCAGCGACGGCCAAGGCAGCAGCAACCTGATGAAGAATGCTCTTCGCCACCCCCAGAGACGCCAGCTTGATGAAACAAGAAAGGCTTCAATTAAACGCTGCATTTACTCGGTCGAACAAGATCAATTTTGGCCAACATACCCAAGCCTAATTATTTTTTCAGAAGACTTCATTTAAGACAATTCTGTTTTAATGCAACACAAATTAATAGTATATAGTCAAGTGCAATGCTTGTGTTTGAAACTGCATTTTATAACTTTATTCTTTTTTAATTTCTTGTTTTTTTTTCTTTTTTAAAATTGTATTTCTTTTTTTTTTAATTACTGATTGTTCCCCTTCCAATCAACTGTTTTAATTGCATCTTAATGCTTTTAATGTTTTATGTAAAGCACTTTGAATTACTTTGTTGTTGAAATGTGTCTATACAAATAAACTTGCCTTGCAGAGAAAACTGGAAATTATTTAAACAAAGCGAACAAACGGATTTTCCACATTTGAGATGTAACCCGGTCAGGTGGAGGTGATGTCTTGGTGTAAGGGCTTTAAGGAGGCGTATTGAGCGGCCGCCGACATGATTGATGACTGCAGAAAGCTGCATTGCAAAGGAGAGGTGCAGCAGACGTCAGTTTGCTGTGTGCGTACCATTCCGTTGCTGTTCTCCAGGTCGCTGCCTCCAAACTCAAACTCCAGAATAAGGAATAACTGGTCCTGTTCAAAGAAACCTGAGCAAATACATGAAGAGAAACGCTGTCAAAAAGACAAATATTGCCTGATCAGAGTATAATAGAAAAAAAGAGAAAGATTTCTTTTAGCTCTGTCAACCACTGCAGTCTTAGCCCACTGAAGCCTATGAGCCGTTAAGTCTATGACTGTCATTTTATACTTAAAATAAAAAATGAAATGTTACTCATACTGCTTTTTTTCCTAATAGACAACTTTCTTTTTTCAAGTGCTTCTTCTCGTACGACATCAACTTCCTGTCGCTTCCTCGTGAGAACGTGGGGATGACAACGTGGGAGAGAGGTTGTTTTATTTAGATTATTATGATTTTCAACCCTGACATGTGTATATCTATTAAATCATTCAAGAATCTAGAGTAATCCCCCCAAAAAGAATTTTCTACATGGGATAAATAGATTTTTATTTATGAGCATATTTGTGCAAGCAGCAACTATAGTAGCCATTAAAATGCTATTTTCTGTAAAGAAAAAGAGCATAAAATGGAAAAAAATAGATACACATCATGATTATTAGTGAGTCCACTGATGTAATTATATGCATGAAATCCCTGAAAAAAATCTGGGTTAAAGATACATTGCACTAAACTGACATTAAACGAATCAGAATATTCTTTTGGTTCACTCACTCGGTCGGTCGTTCTCAGAGACTTTTTGTTGGTCGAAGGTGTCCCAGGCCTTCAGGAAATCTCGAGGGTAGCAGCCTCGGACGCAGTGGAGACTATGAGCCGCAACATAAAAAGTTGAATCACATTTAAACTTAAAGGTCAACTTTAGTCATCTGGAATAGTAAACTAAATATCTTAAATCATCCATATCGCAGAAAGGAACATATTCATAGCTTTTTTGAGTATAACAGGGTCTAGATGTATCAAAAGGGTCAGATGTGTCAAAATCCAGAGAATTGCACAGAGCCTGCACTCAGAAACCAGGCCTCAAAATGAGCCATCAGGACTTAGTGATCAATATTTTTCACCATTTACGGACTGTAAAATTGATTTAGATAGAAAATAATCCACAATTTATATAGGATATGATAATAATTGTTAGCTGCATCCCTACAAGCAGAGACAGGCCAAACGACCAGAGAGAGTGCTTACTCGTTGAGTCCAATAAAGCTGTGAGTCTGGTTCTGCTGCTTCTCTTTCAGGCTGCTCAGCTCCCTGCGGGGGAAAAACAAACAAACACATCAGTGATGTCGAGTTTGCATTAACCAGCTGTTGTATTAAAATATTAAAGACATGTTTCTACTAAAAGCTGCTCATCCATTTACTGAGAACCTGTTACCACTATATCGGGATGTTAAAACTTTATGAACTGCCACATAATATTAGGGTTAAATCTTGGTTTGTCACCGTCACTTGTGGCAAATTTACTTGCATCAGTATGAAAACATTTTATTGCACGAATAACTATAATATTTACTTTGAGATAATGATCTCGTGCAGAATCTCTCCAAAAGTCTTCTGGTCCTCTCCATTCACCTTTTCACTGCCCTCCAGAGGAATGATCTGTCAGGACAAGAACAGGGGTTTATTACTAAATAGACACACATTTACACAGGTTTCTTCAAGGTAAATTCAATTTTTAAGACCATTTATATAAAAATGTAACACCTACTGCCTCAAGGCCTACAACCTCACCTGTAGTAGTTAGGGAATTATATGTATGATGATGTACTACAACAAACAAAGTATTCAATTTGTTTATTTTTGTTTTTTATCAATCAATTCATACTGAAACATGTCATTTGCTGACTGTCCCGAACATGGACCACAGCAAGTGACAGTAGATTGTTTTTACACACACACACACACACACACACACTAGTATATACGTATATATAGTATGATGATGTTGCTATATACTACACTTTTTTACATGGACACTTCATTGTTCTCCACAAATAAAACCAAATGTCAAGCAAATATTTAATAAGGATCCAACTTTACCGCAGTAGTAGTTCACCAATTTTAAGACAAGATATAAATATTCAAGACTTTTTCGAGTCCTTTGAAGGTTTCATAATTCATAACTTCAACACTTAAGACTTTAAAACCGAGCGTGAACCCAGAGTACAGTACATGAACAAACACACATACTTTGAGAGCAACGGTGGATCCCGAGGCGTTGGTGGTGGAGAAGACTTCACCGAAGGTCCCTTCGCCGATCTTCACACACTGTTTCATGCGCTGAGGGAGAATACACTCCTCCCAGGGTAGAGGGCCCTGCTGGTTGCACTCAGCATACACCTTCTCTGCATCAGACAGATCCACATCCTCAAACATCTCCTGTACGAGAAGACCAGAGGCAGGACATCACTGCCATGAAGAGATCGAGTTTGTTTGTTTTTTTTGTTATAGTTTTTTTTTTTTTTTTTAGGATATACTTTATTAATGCCAAGCCAGGAAATTACAGAACAGTCAACATTTTACTATATGTATGTATACCAGGTGTCCACAAATGTGTTTGATTTTATACAACCTGGCTGCTTTTCCTTTGCATTTCATCATCACTGTAAAGCACTAGCTCACACTGAATGTACACTACCGTTCAAAAGTTTGGGGTCACTTAGAAATGTCCTTATTTTTGAAAGAAAAACACTTTTTTTCAATGAAGATGACTTTAAACTAATCAGAAATATACTGTATACATTGCTAATATGGTAAATGACTATTCTAGCTGCAAATGTCTGGTTTTTGGTGCAATTTCTACATAGGTGTATAGAGGCCCATTTGCAGTAACTATCACTGCAGTGTTCTAATGGTACAATGTGTTTGCTCATTGCATTAGAAAGTTAATGTAATACAATTTTCTATTAATTTTCTATTATTAACTCATGGTGGTAGATAAAAGAGTGACTATTCATGGACAACACAAAATTGTCTGGGTGACCCCAAACCTTTGAATGGTAATGTATGTACACTTGCTATTCAGTGAGGCACAAAAACAGATTTGAAAACCAAGTCTTGGTTATGTTTTCTTTAAGTATATCGTGATTTGCATCGCGTGCGCTCTCATAGCTGCAGATGTGATTTGTACCAGAGAATTAGAGCTCAGCAGCTGTGACCGTGGCCTCTTGGAGAGCGACCTGCGGAACGGCGTGTTGAAGAGGTCCTGGCTGAGGTCTGCTTGCTCTGCCCTTTCAGGAAAACCCGACCCTGGACGAGAACTCTTCGGAGTGCGGAGCACTAAAAGAGAGGCGACAAGGAAAAAGAGGCAGGAGACAAAACTTTAGAAAGGGGATAAAGCCTAGGTTATACTTACTTCTGCGTACGTAGCTATGCTGTAGCTCGTAACTACAGCTTCTCTGTTGCTTCAACAATTGCAACAAAAGCATTTTCTATTCGATATCGATGAGCTACAAACATACGAGCTGCATCCCGGTTGTCTGAAGGAGTATTCGGACCAGGAAAAAAAAAAGTCTGGTACAAGAAAAGTAAAAAGTCCGGCACAAATGTTATTTTAGGGGAAATGTGTGTTTTGACTGTGTTTTTCTCTCACCTGCACTTCAACACTTATTCAATAAAGCATTTGCTCTTTGATATAAAGAGGAAAAAACGGCAAAAGAAAAAAAAAAAAGTCTGGTACACTCAGTCCAGAATATGTGTTATTTAGGTGTTTTTTTTGCCTGATTTTCATTCTTGTACTGGACCTTCTCTTGTTTTTTTTGCCTGTCATCTGGTTGCCACTTCCCTTTACGCAGAACTTTGAATGCACAAGGTCTGCGTCGCATTGATGGCGTAGCTACACACGCAGAAGTATAAACAGGCCTAATGAAGCTCACATTAAGACATTGTTATTTTTTTTTGACTGAGGAGCAAAATACAACTTTGTGGTGTGTGTGTGTGTTTTACCCAAGCCTTTGCGGTGAACAGACAGGGCAGCTTTGAGGCGGCTCCAGGTGTGGGTGTTGGGTGTTAAGTCAGCCAACAGAGACGACAAGTTGAGCCGACTCGCTTTCACCGGAGTGAAGAAATTCATGTTCGTTCCAAGGAGCTCCTACACACAGGATGGATATTAGAGTTAGTTTTTGTAGTTTATAGACAGTGATGTCACAGCGTTTCAGTGTTCCCCCCCAAAAAACTGACTTCATGGTGCATTCAGGTGCACCTCGTACACTCTGAAATCTATAATCTCTACTCCAACGGCCAGTTTAAAGCAGGTCATTTGTTTTCCCATTTTCCTTTGTTGAGATACAAACATCTGTTCTTATCAATGCAGCCTTTTTAACAATCGCGTAGCAAAGCAAAACCATCGATTACAACCTTCAAAAGTCCAAAAAATCATCAAACTAACATGTTAGCAGTAAGTCTTCTGTCTCAACGATGATTTTTCCATGTTGTCTTGCTTTATTTAATATTTGTTGCTCAAATCTAGAGCTGCAATGATTAATCGATTAATTGCTATCTATATTGATAATACGTTAATGGATTTCAGTAATTTTTTAAAGAATTCTCTGGTTCCAGCTTCCCAAATCTGATCTGATTCTATAATAGTAAACTGATGAATTTTTATTTTTGTGAAACTGTAACCAACGTTTTAGACCATTTTATGAACCAAACAACTCATCGATAAATTGTTTCAATAATCGATAGATTGATCACCTATCAAAATAGTTGTTAGTTAAAATCCTATTAAAATCATTAACACCAATACACCATTCTCTACATGAGAACACTTTTAAAATCATTTAATCAGGAAAAAGCAGTCCGTTTGTGTGCAGATTGTTCTCACCTGTTTGTGTTGCTTGGACAGGAGCTCGGCGATGCTGCAGTCCACAGCCTTGGTCCTGCTCTTGAAAGCGTGTGCGCCTGAGCCGTTTTTTGTTTTCCAGCGATTGACGCTCAGACCGCTCACGCATGCCTTCCTGGTGGTGCCTGGCCGGTCCGCCGACGTGCTCTTCTTCTTCTTTTCTCTGGGAGCCGTGGAGGTTTTCCTTCTTTTAGGTGGAATGTCACCGCAATGCTTTACACCTTCTTTGTCTGAGCTAACGTTGTCCTCATAACTAGCCGAGCCCCTCTTTTTCATACTGACATTTATAGAAGGAGTCCCTCCTTTACGGTCGTTAGTGTCACCCTCAGACTGATGGTCGCTGTTCGACTGCTCTTCGACGGCCGAGTCTTTAATATCCGTGGCTGATTTAAGCGCTGTGTCTTTATGGTGCGGAATTTCTACTTTCTTTATCGCAACGATAAGTTTATCAGACAGACATTTCTCCTTTAGCGACATTATGAGCGTCTCTATGTCGCGAGACTGTGGCTGAGTGACTGCACCGTTTGCTGAGTGTCTAACAGACGTCTTGTTCTCATCAATTTCCCTCGAATGTGAGAGACCTTCAGGATCCTTAAGGTTATGCTTGTGGTCGTTCTCAGAACTGTTAGACTCCTCTTTAAGCTGCTGAACAGGCAGTTGTGACGGAAATGAGTGCGTGACCGACTGCTTAAAGTCAACCGACGGCGAAACGGCTGAAGACGCAAAGCTGTTTATCGACTGTAAATGCTCAGCGGTTGTGTTGTTAGTCCTAGATAAATAAAGACCAATTGCAGGTTGTGAAGGCGACAAAGGGCTCGTAGCGTGACCGTTCTCCACAGACAGTGAATGTCCGTTTGTTGGCTGCTTGTGGACTGAGCTGGAATGCTCCAAACAGGACGAGTAGGTGGTTTGACTCACACTGAGGTCTAGTCTGTCCAGTTGCACTGTGCAGCGCTGGGTCAAACTCCTCTCCTTCAGGGCCTCTATGAACCAATCCAACCCTCCTGAAGCTGATACAAAACGGCTGCTGCTTTCGCTGTCTGCAGCAAGCACGTTCAGAGTTTTCTTGGTCTTCCAGTCTTCACTGTGGCTTGCAGTGACCCCGCTACAGCTACTCGTCTTACTCGATATTTCAGAGGGTTCTTCGCGGTTACCTGGGTGTTTCTCACAGGCACTCGACTGCTGCTTCGCCCCAGAGTGCAGCACCGCGGTAAGAGGTCCCCCTGGTGAATCCAGGTCCTCATGGAAGCTGCTCAAGAAGTCCACACAACTCGCCGACATAGACGGAGGAGAGGACATATCGCTGACGGGAAAAGGTTTACCGTGTGGACGTCTGCTCAGGGAGCTTGCCGAGGGTGTGGAGCAGAAGATGGGTTTCCTGGAGCCCGGTTTGAGGCTGTGGTCCGTCAACTCGTTGAGGGAGATCTCTCGGAAGGGGTTGGCAGAGGAGCCGCCCGTCCTGTTGCCGTTCAGAGAGTTCTCAAAACTCGACAGCTGCAGGAGTCCTGCAGCCTTCCTCCTGCAAGGCCGGAGGACTCTACCGGCACCGAAGGCTCCGGAGGTAAATTCGTCTGAAGAGTTGAGAACGCTGACAGTCGCTTTAGGGTGTTTGGGTTTGATGGGAAGTGCACCTCTGCGGTAGGTCACAAAGCGGCTCGCAGTAGAACGACGACCACTGAGGAAAAAGAAGGAGCTGATGGTTACAGCAATTACTGAGAAGACAGACAGGCAGCTGATTAACTGAGGGATCAACACTTACTTAGAGGTCATTTTCATTTTGTGACAGTTTGCAGAAGCCCTGGAGTCCTCCTCACTCTCGCTGGTGACTGGCTCCTGCTGCCTTTTCCGTCTCAAGGCTCCTGGGACGGAAACAAGCATACTCTTCCTGTTGACCCACAGAGGCAAAGATCGTTTAAGGAATACATTAACACGTTTTAAAAAAGGCCTTGCATTGTTAACAGCAATCTCTACGAATCAAATGCTCTAGGGTATAAAAGGGTTAAATCTAAAGAGCAAGAGCTGGAATCTGCCAATCGGTCTGAGAAGTGCCATCTGTACGCAGGCCCTTTTACCCAGCTTGTTATTTAACAGGGTTCCTGCAGGTTTCAGTTTATATAAAATCCTTATTAACCATTTCACAGACCTACCAGCAAAACAATAAATAATGAAAATCAACAGCAATTAATAAAATTGATATGCCACAGTGAACTCCTTAGCTGTGCATTCTTTGTAGTGATCTCTTCCATATAAAGTGTATTAATTGATTTAATGAAAATTTTATGAATTTTTAAAAATCAAATTAATGTATTAAACCTCACATGTAGTAGTTAGAGCATTGTGAAAATGACACTTCAACAAACAGAGTTGGGAGGATTCATTTTATTTATTTTTGGTGAATGTTTTTCATCAATCAATTCATAATGAAACATGGAAGTTGCAGACGGTCCCTAACATGGACGACAGAGCATAACCGTAGATTGGATTGTGGAGATGCCGTTTTCTGGTAAAATTTACAATTGCGAGGAAGGTTGACAGTAATATTATAGTATATCAGAGCATTATGATGTTGCTATGTACTACACTCCAATTCAAAGCTCAGATAAAACCAGTAACGAGCCAACTTCAGTTTCGTTCCTGAGGTAAATTATCTCGGCTCACACACACATAGCAACCACCCTGACAACCACATTAAGATTCTAGAACAACTTCTGGTGACACAGAACTTTTGAACGATGGCAGTTCTGCCATTCTTTATTTAGGCTATGTTTTTTAATCAAAATAATAGCCATACAGAGAAGTTACTGCAGGTACTGAACAAAATTGTAGAAACCCTGATTTAAACCTACATTCATTTGATCTTTGGCTACTTGAGTAACAGGAAGAAATATGTTAAAATGCTTAAAAGGTTGATGAGAACATGCTGCTGGAATGTCCAGCTGCTGGTTTATGCACCAACCTGGTGGTCTTGCTCTGTTGAGCAGGCTGACGCTGGAGAGAAGGGGGACAGGCCGTGTCTTCATCGCTGCAGTTTTCTGAAAGGTACTTATTTTTTCTCCTGCCAGGACGGTCTGTTTTACTGTTAAAAACATGCGTCTTTCTTTCCCTGATAGAAAAAAAACAAGATTTAAAATAACAGATGAGCAAGAGCTAATTTAATGCAAGAGGAAGTGGGTCACTAAAAAAAAGAAACTACAAATGCACATCAACAAGGTATTATTAGTAGTCAGACCAATTGGGAATACACATTTTATGTATTTGTCTGCCGTGTAAAAATAAATGAATCAAAAACTAAGTTTACTTTTAAGCTAATTAGCTATAAAAAAAAACAAAAAAAACTACAACATTATCGTTGTCAGCTGCTTGTTAGCTCGCAAACCTGGTTTTCTTGCTCTGCTTGGCAGATTGAGGAGAAGGGATGGAGTTTTCCTCGCAGATATTCTCCTCATTACAGCTGTTCTCCTTTAACATGGCGCTTTTCTTGGCCGGACGCATAGCTCTGAGACATGAAAAAACAGAAGAGAACAGGAGTAGAATGGATGTGATATCATGGCTGATGAGAGAAAAGAGATCA
Source organism: Lepturacanthus savala (assembly GCA_030544235.1). NCBI lineage: Eukaryota > Metazoa > Chordata > Actinopteri > Scombriformes > Trichiuridae > Lepturacanthus > Lepturacanthus savala. Next base: position 25,220,834 of record CM060466.1, read on the forward strand.
GGGAAAACAATCCACCTATAACCGGTTATAAGTCTCTGATGATTCGGTTCTTTCAGTAGCAACACTACTTCAGCAGACTTCAGCTGTCACTCGACAGGAGCTTCTGAACTTTAAGTTGATTACATCATGATCGATTACTTTTTAAAAAAGGAAAATCTGTGACAAAACATGGAATGGACTGATATATCAAGGATAAACTCAAATCCGATGATAATGATATTATCTGGGGTCAGGTTTTAACGGGTAGAGAGAAGTTTAAAAGAATAACGATTAAAGATTCGTGTTTGGCACAAACAGAAGTTTTATGGTGTAAATATCAGTGGAGAGGTTATTTCAAAGACTTCTAATAAGCTAATTGGACTTTTTGTGGAAATAGTTAACATTTCAGACAAATATTTTAGTCTTTTACTTACTTAACAGAGCCTTTGTAAAGAAAAACATGGAAAGTAACCTTTATTCTACTACTATATGATACCGTCACTATTTGACATCTAATTCATAACTCCCTAAAACATTGCTATGTAACATTATTGCATTATAAGGACAATGCAATGTGAGGTTAAGCAGTGGGTACATTAATAACTAGACAATAGAAAGGATGAATAACAAAAGTTGGGACACATCTCTTAACAGTTTACTTTTTACAAAATGATGATTAACGAAAAAAAAAAAAAAAAATACAACTACTGTTGATTGTCAGCCGCTTGTTACTGGAGCTCACAAACCTGGTTTTCTTGCTCTGCTTGGTGGGTTGAGGAGAAGAGATGGAGTTTCCCTCACAGATATTCTCCTCATTATAGCTCTTCTCCTTAAGACATAATATGGCGTTTTTCTTGGCCGGACGCATAGCTCTAGATCCAGCCTTCTTCCCTCTAAGACATGAAAAAAAACAGATGAGAGCAGGAGTAGAATGGGTATGATATTAAAGCTGATGAGAGCGAATAGATCTGGGAAATATTTCCATCAATACACAGTTGTAAGCCTCCGATGACTCTGACAGGAGGTTGTGTACTTAAAGTAGATTTCATCAGCATCCGTTACTTAAAAGTAATGGATGTGTGTGACCAAAATATGGACTGAACCGATATATTTGAAATAAGTTCAGACCTGATGATGATATTATTTCTGCTCAGGATTTATTTTTAGAGAGAGTCTAGAGGCACCTGGAAATTCCCACCTGATTTATTTGACTTCATCAACTTACTAATAAAACGCAGCCTCACATTTTGATTCACAGACTCTCTTCTCATTTTCAATTGCCTGAATACTTTTTATTGTTGCTCTTAAACTGTTTAGATAATAGTCCAGCAGGTTTTAGTGAATGGTCCCATGTCCGATCTTTTAATTTAAAACACTGGTTATCTGTCTTTTACGGTCTTCCCCCCCCTTTCTCTTTCTCCTTTATACAGACTAGCTGTCTGTATAACTCTTTTAATGTTTCAGAAGGCGTCTCTTTCATTGAAAGTCTTTTATCTTTCTCTTTTATTTGCCGGTTTAAAGGACTAGCTGTAAAGGAAATGAACAGTCTGAACCAGAAAGGTTAAGGTCTGCTCCAAGATTATTGGGAGTCCAGCTGAAGGACTCCAGTATCCCTCTGGAAACGACGTGTGGTCCCGAAAGCTGAGGAATAATGGATCAGCTTGGACAGGTTTTCCCTTCAGACTTTGTCCTAATGCCCTCAGGGAGGCGCTATCTTGCACCATTAACAAGACAAACTGACTCTCAAACTCATTTATTCCTTCGACCATCAGGCTGCTTAATGCCGAGAGGTAAATCAAATAGATTTTAATGATTGTGACAATACTTTGCATCATATTGTATTTATTGCTGATCCTGCTGACCTGTTAGCACTGACACGTGACCATGTCTATATGATGTTGGGATGATTTTCACTGTTTTCTGCTCCTGATTTGTTTCGATTGGTGTAATGAGGCAGACTTACCGCAAACTAAACTACGCTTCGGGGATTAATAAAGTCGTCTGAAGTGAACTTGAGTTCTAACTGGAGCTATCATTAGTTGAGAGGTTCAAGGATTTTTAAATGAGATAACTGGACTTTTTGTGGAAATACCATTTCAGACAGTCAGTCTTTTACTTACTTGACAGAGCTTTAGTAAAGAGAACCATTGAAAGTAACCTTTTTTCTTCGAGGCTATATGATGCTGTCATTAATTGATGCCTAATTTATAAATTTATAATTTATAAACCGGCCTGCCAAAAGGTATAATCCAGCCCTTAGATGACTCTGCAGACTGTTAATTACTAAAATAAAGTGGAAAAATAGTTTTGGATCTTCTAAGAAAAAAAAAAACATTTCTTTACAGAAATGTCAAGCCATGGTGCTTGTTGTATTCACAGCAGCTTTATATGAACAAGGAACATAATAAATCAATAATAATATTTTTCAAAAATATTTTCTGAAGACATCCCAGTCTGCTTATCACCTGTTTTGTAAACGGATGGTTCATGTGAAAATATTCAGATCAAAGTTTTATTTCTTTACATGAAAAGTAGTTAGTTATAATACATGACGTTGTTATGGATCAGCTTTGGTCTGGCCCATATGAAATCAATATGGCCTGTATGTGGCCCATGAGCTGAAATGAGTTTGACACCGCTGAACTAGGCAATGCATTAATAGGAAAGGTAAAGAACAAAAGTTGGGACACACCTAAACTCACGAGTCTCCAGGCCCTGCACTCTAGAGAGTCTCGCACCCATCCCCTAAATATGGGCCACGGGTTTCTGACATTTCGCCCTACGTTTTCCTACATTTACCAATCACAAAAAAACAGAGCTTATCTTAAAGCAAGGGCTGTTATCCGGGACATCGGTCTGTTCCGTTTTCTTCAGTGTTGCATATTATTTTCCAAAAAAAGGAGTGTCAATTTCGCGCGTGCATCAATTTCTTTCAGAATCCTACTTCGGATGTGTAATTCCGGGTTTGGCCTGCAGCGCAGTGAACCAGAGGAGGGGGCGCTGTGGCGCAGCTGGAACAAGACATTAGACAACCGAGGCAGGGGTATGAAAGAAATGGATCCACATGCAAGATGAAACACTACTTTTTTATTGGAAAAACCCGCCAAACCGAAGAAAGCGAACACATCGATGTCTCGGATAACAGCCCTTGCTTTAAGATAAGCTCTGTCTTTGTGATTGGTAAATGCAGTAAAACATAAGGGCGAAATATACGGAGCCCGTTATCCACATTCAGGGGATGGATGTGAGACTCTCCAGCGTGAGGAGCCTCTACGGTCACTTGAACCGGTGCCGTTACAGGGGACAAACACCGGGCTGGAACATCACGTTACCTTACAACGGTCGGCTTCTTGGTTTCAAAGACGGAGACGTCTCCGTCTGATGAAGACTGGCTGTCGAAGGCCCGTTTTCGGTTATCCGGTGAAATCCAGGCAGGCAGCTTTCTCATGTGCGTGCCGTAGGTCCTCAGATATACCGGTTTACGCGGATCCATGTTTGAAACGACAGCTAGAAGCGTCTTAAAGACAAATTCATATCAATAGACAGAACATGTCACTTTCCTGAAGTCACGGTAACGTCCCCGCGGCACCGTCAACAGCCTCCGTGTCTGCAGTCCGGTTCAAACTGATGGACACCGATCTGATTGGTTAACGGGCGGCGGGGATTCCCCCACAGCGACACCTGGCGGTCTGGAGTAATTACAGTTTAGAAATAGAGGAACAATTACAACGTGCAGGTATATGAAGTTGAACTATTCAGTGTAACACTATATGTTAATGGAAATTCATTCGTGGCAAAGTGACACATTAATAGGAAATGACCACGTAGTTCACATCACATTGAAACATTTGCATGAAAAATCCTATTTAAGTATCAAATCACTATTTGTGTGTGACCTGACTGCAAGCTGCTTTGTGTAAGACATTCAAAGACTGAATGGTTGGAAACCGCTGGTTTCATCTTTAATAATGTGCTTTAAAAGCTTGGTATATTAGTATTAGCCATAAATCTGTCATATTTAACCATTAAATCTGTCATATCTGCATCTGAAACATAACTCAAGCTGTCAGATAAATGTAATGTAGTAGAAAGTACTGTCTTACAAATGTGAAGGAGTGGAAGTATAAAGTACATCCTTAAAGAAATACTTAAGTAAAGTACCTCAGAATTGTACTTAAGTGCAGTAACTTAAGTAAATTCACTTTACCTTTTAACTGTAATTGCTTTCCACTGTATATATAATGCATGTTGCTAAGGTTTTCAATGCCTGTACCAATTCATCCAATTCAACCTTTCAGACTAGTCTTTAAATTGTTTCTTTTTAAATATATATTTTTCTAAACGTAATTTAGCTTCTTCACAACTTCAAACCCGGAAAATTCAATTTTATTTGATTCTTCAATTTTTGTATCAAAATAATGCAGTAACAAAGTTGAACCACCAGGGGTCATCATTCTATTATTATATAGATTATATTACACTTACATTGTATGTTGTTATATTTACTTTTAAACTCTCTGTCGATATTAATTAAGTTTCCCTATTAATTATCAGACCCATGGTTGTGACTGATGTAATTCATAAGATATGAGATAAGAGTGATACCATTTAGCTTTAGGGACAGAAAAGAAATAATATTCTATGAAGTGAAATGTTGTAATCATACAACAGAATAAGAAGGAAACACTACAAAATAATTTAGCATTCAAAAGTGGTGCAGGCCTAAAATATAAGAAAGTAAATAATGTCCAACTGTGTCTGCTAATGAAGCAAAGAGAGAAAAAGTTGTTCATGACTGATGACTCTATCTGGCCCAAATTTTGCATTTATTATGACAGGAGACCACAAACAGTATGAATTATTGTTCTAATGAAAGACAACAACAACGTTCCTTTTTATTTCCAGTTATCATCACCCACTTGTCTCATGTTATTCTGAGCTGCAGTGACTCAGAGCCCTGAAGGCAAATGGTATCTGTTTGAGTCTTTGTAAAGTTCCACCTCTCATTGACCCAGCTCTTTGCCTTCACTCAATACTGGACTCTATCAGTTCCTATTTCAACAAATTTAAACAGTAACCAGTTTGTTGTTTTGCACATTTAGAATAGACTAATAACAACAAATATAGAGTGACCAATTATTATTCCAAAAAGGGACATGACTAATTGTCTAATTGCTTTCCTTCCTTCCTTCCAGGCACCTGTTGTTGTGTACATTCATTACAATGCATGCAATGCTGTGAAAATCAGCTTGCAGGGACTTAGAAGTTGCTCAAAGGTAATTTGTTAACTATCGTGTATGTAGGCCCCAGAAAAGTCATTAACAAATTGTTTTACCATTAAAGTGGTCTGGGACTATACCCTGCAACACACTATTCAGCATAAGGGCAGGACAACCTCACACGCACTTATTTTTTTATTACCAGGCAAATGTTCCCATTCACTTTAATGAGAACGTGTGTCTGAACGCATTCTCTCGTAACGTCCCACCGTTAAACACAGCAGCACAGTGTCTTCAGAGAGTTGTGGCTCTTTACATTAAGTAGTCATGATAATGGTGTATTTCTGTGGACTGTTATTTTATTAAGTTCTTTAACAAATGTGTATTAATTAATGGCAGCACTTAGGCTTTTGTGTGCGGATAATAATAACATTGACATGTTTATGCATCTAACTAATAGTGATATATATATATATATATATATATATATATATATATATATATATATATAAACATGCTGTGAATGGTTTGATACAGAAAACAATGGAAGACAAAAGAAATGCTGACTATTTGACACATATTTGAATAAAAGATGGCCTACAAAATATAACAAGTTATGACATTAATGTTATTAGCTGATCAGTAAACTATTAAACTAATAGTTCTAGTTCTAATATATGCTGATGCTACTGACGTATATGCTGTGTTCGTATTATAGACATATCACATTGTGTTCTCATATGTACTATTACTATTACATATTTCAAGGAATGGAGGATGAAAATTGTAATAAGTTTGTAATAAGCTTAGAAAATACATTCAAATCAAAGATCACCACACAGAATCTATAAATTAAAATTGACATAGGTTTGCATGTTCTCTGTTAAGAATATGCGCAGATTTGAAGGGAAGCATCTGATTCGAGAAACCATTTGTCTGAAATGATTCAGTCGGAGAATTGTGATTTATTTTGATTGTCTATAGACGATCTGTTGACTTATGTGGAGACTTGTTTTGGTGTGATATGTGTGATATATAGAGGGTGACAGACAGAAAGACAGAAAACACTACACTCATCATAACAGCAGATTTCATTGTAGCCTTCTCATCCTCCCGTCTTGTGATTTGTGGAACTGTAAAATATGATGTGTCACCCTGGTTATTGTTGATGTCTAGTATCTTCTGAGCCCATATATGGGCTGGGCATCAAAAAACGGTGCAGGACAAGGAAATAATCAATCAATTCAAGGTATCTACTATGTCACTTTGATCTGCAATATCTATTGATTTTGCACATAGTCTACATTTCATTTATACACACTGGTCTAGAGTAGGCTACTATAGCTTTCTGACTTTACTGTCATATGCTTTTTCTGGATATATTTTATTGTTACTTTGTATGATTGGTTTCTTGTGAAACTGGTGCAATGCCACCTTTCCCTCATAATGTTTAATCTTTTTTTAATTATTACCACTAATTAAACACCTCACAGTAACATTAGATCATATGTGTCAAACCCAAGGCCCAGGGGCCAAATCTGGCCCGGCACCTTATTTTATGTGGACCCTCAAGGCTTGTACGACTTCGTCAATCATTTCGTAATTGGCCACGAAGGTTCTTTACAAACAGGAAAGTTTCTGTTTTTCCTTATTTTCCTTTGTTGAAGTACATCTGTCATTACTTTCTTGTACTTTCTATTCTTTAATGCTTAGCATAGCAACACAAAACCATAGATTCCAATCTTTGGAAAATCCATTAAATAAATAAAATTGTTAATGTTAAATAAGTGGTGATCAGCATATTCTTGTATTAGTCTCTAGATATCTGTGATTGTTTTCAATGTTTTGCTGCAGCATTTTTAATAATTAGATGCTAACAACAATAGAACATTATTTCTGCATCAGCTTATTTTTAAATTCTGTTTAAAAACTGTCACCAGCACTATTATGAGTGGAGAGGCAATTATCTAATATAATAGCATATAATAATAATAATAATAATAATAATAATACGTAGATACATATATATGATCTTTACAATTGGCCCTTTCAGGCAAACCAGAAGGCTGATGTGGCCCAGGATGGTGAAAAGACTCGGGTTAAAAATGTTAATTTTCCGTAAACTAAGTGTGCAAACAACTTTCTTGGACATCAGGACAACGTCCTTTAGAATCTCAGCAGCTATCTGCAGCACTTCTCTAGTCACAATAGGCCCAACTACTTTAATCATAAACACATATTACACAGTTAAAAAAAATCACGGAGCACCGGAGCGTTTGCTTCCGGAGCAGCGTTTCCCGGTTCCCCCTGTCGGAGAGAACAGCGGCATCTGGGGAGGGAGGAGACAAGAAACGAGCCCAGAGAACGCGGAGGGGAGGAGGAGGAGGAGAAAAAAAGACCGGAGCGCAGCCAGCGAGGAGAACACACACCGGAGAGACACCGGAGAAGAGGTGAGTGATGTGGAATGCCGAGAATGTTCGCTCGAAATACGGGGCCGCCGCGGGGCCGTTACGGCTCCCCCTCAGCCTTTAAATGTCCGCGAACGTGAGTAACTTTCCATATTCTTTCTGGGCGACGCAGCGCCTGTTTGGCATCCGAGGGGCCGCGCTGTGCTGCGAACGAACCGGGGGAGAGGAGACCGGGAGCCGGAGAAGCTTTAAAGGGGAGCTTTAACGTGACCCAGCGTGTGTTCCCTTTAGCTTTTTTTCTCTTTTTTGACAACCCGTTTTTCTTGCTCTCAATTCAACGACCGTTGGATGAGTTCTGACGTAGCGTGTCAGCGGATGCAACGGTTGATAAAAAAAAAAACAGCCGTTAACGTCGTCAGAAGACAGCCGCTAACGGAGAGTTGCCGTCAAAAGACTACCGTTAACGTCGTCAGAAGACAGCCGTTGACCCCCGCTTTTCCCGGTTAGCTACTAACCCTGCAGTGGCCGGGGCTTTTATGTGGGAACGCATGAATACAACAGAGCTGTAAAATAAGCTGAAGCCTCTTAAACTTGCTGCATGTCGTCAGTCAGCTGGAGCTAACCAACCAGAACAAGCAAATGTAAGGGGAAAAAAAGCTGTTAATAGTCTGTCTCATCCCGTTTGATTAACCCACAGTCTGTATTTAGAAACGGTGCCTTTAAACGAGCCATCAGGACTTCCTTGAAGTTGTGATGTCACAACTACACAATCACCGCCCATCCCCATATTCACAGCCATGCAAATCAGCTAATCAGAGGAGAGACTCATTAATATTAATGAAAGGGACGTGAACCATCCTGTTTTCTGTAGAGCTCCAGAGAGAAGATGGAGATGATGGGGATGATTTTTGGTCCTTAAAATCATTAATTTATCTTTTTATGGATATCAACACTTGATATAAAACTAAAGAAAAGTCAACAATATGGGACCTTTAATTTATCAGTGTGTTACGTCTTTGTAATCAATGAGATAATAATTCAAGTCTGAACGTCTAAAATCCAGCTGGTTAAAGCGTAGATGTACTACGTCTGTACTTTTATTTGTCAGAAAATACAGTACAGACCTGTAAAAACTAACTTAAACAGATTGGTGACACCAACAGTATGACTTGGCACTAAGTAGTGTTATTTATTTTGTAAAGTATGTGGAGCTGTAAAGTATGATGAGTTTTTTTTATTGAGTAATTTGTCATATTTAATTAAATTTAGATCATATTTCCCAAGAATCATTAAAACTAAGTAGTTTTGAAAAATGATACATTCTCTGAGCCCAAGGTGACTTCCTCAGGTTTGTTGACTTTGGCTTACAGTCATGTTTAATTAACAGTGATATAAAACATAAGACGTATGTAATGACATATGTAATAACACTCAAAAGGGAGAATCTGGAACTGGCATTTATTTGCTTGAATACTGCCAATTAAGCTAAATACGTACTTTATTAAAGTCATCATCTTGATGGAGTAATCTATAAAGGGATTATTAATGGTTCCAGCAGCAGGAGCCTGATGGGTCAGTGCAGCCTGTCGCTGGGCTGAGATGCTCTGGCACCACCTGACCCGCGGCGGCGTCCTGTGTCTTGTCCCATGCAGGTCTCTGTGTTGCACTACAGTTTAAGTAATAAAGAGGTTCATTGTGAAACAGGCGGGCATAAAGGACGGTATTATCTTGACTTGCGCACATTACGGTCTGCTGCTATAGGGTCTGCAGGCCCCCGGGGGCGAGGCTGGGACTTGTATTGGTGCATGGTGCTGGCTGGACACCGCCGCCTTAATCGTTTCCCCTGTTTTTTTCTGCCAGGCCTGTTTGATTTATACAAACACGCAGCCACTTAATTACTTGTTTACGTTGTATGATTTGAGATTTTTAGAGAATGCTGAATAACTTTCCTGTGTTTTTTTTTTTTAATTTGGAGGCAGGGAGGGCTGAGATAGAGCTCATATGATTGTGCATGAAGACGTAGAAGGAAGAATCCCTGTTGATTTATTCAGGTGAGTGCTGATGTGTGACCGGATCGGCTGTTGCTTGATAAGAAAATCAGAATTGAAAACGGCCGCCGAGTCCTCTGGAAAGAGGGAAGGACGCTGAAGTTGTTGACGATAACATGAATTGCCAAAGGAACCGTCGGCTGTTTTTAGGAGCAGCACCACTGAGATTTCTGTGCCTCTCGTCTCCTGGTGATACAGCCTCTCACGCGTTTGTTTTGCATTGCGTTTTTTTCTTTTTTATACATGTTTAAAAGGTGTGCTCATAAAACAGCATAGCCTTGAACGTGGTGTTTTACAGTCAAAAAACAACTATATCTCGCTGTTCGGTTTGCACGCATAGTAAAAACTGGCTATTTTCAGACCGTGGTGGTGGTGGTTTTATAAGGTTTATAGTGCAGGCGTTGGTCTGGTGGGTTTATTTGTGTAAGACACAGGCGTGAACAGATGAAATGCTGCACTGTCATCCTCTGTGCTTCTCTGTCACTCCCTCGCCTCCCTCCTCTCTTTCCCTCCAGCACCCGTGGCCTGGCTGGCTCCATCCAGAGCTGCCCCGAGCCGTCTGTGTGTTTACATGATGTCATTTCTAACTGCTTAGCTCTCTGCAAAGTTAAAAAAAAAATTCCGCCCCTCTCCCCGGTTTCTGCGCCGTCTTTTTTTACTCCATCCCTCTTTCCCTCTCCCTCCTTGCTCTCTCTGTAGCGTGTCTATACAACACCAGGAGTTGCTGAGTGGGGGAAAAAAATCACACTGGGACACCTATGGGCCAAGTTTTGGGGCCAAGCACTGCAGGCTGCTCCTTGTGTGCTTGTGTAGGTGTTTGTGTTTTGCTTTGGTGTCTTTAAGAAAGCGCTTCAGTTTTAAGACGGCCCCTCCTCGGCTCAGGGTGGCTTCTGTCACTTCTCTGAGCGGGGAAATAAAAGCGAGGTGAGTCACAGACGCACATTCACACACCGCGTAGACAGAAATAGCAATTCAGTAATGCTGGGAGCACTCGTGACCCAAAATACTTATCGATATCCTTCGCTAGCTCTAAAATACTCTGCAGATAGATTAGATGCAACTACATTGGACAGGCTATAAATGTGTGTGTATGTGTGTGGCATTGGGACTTTCTTTCCTTGCAGCACCAACCTGTTAACCTGTGTGTGGTCGAGGTCATGCACGGCAGCTGATGAGAGAGGATGGTGACAGTGCGCATGTGTGTACATGCTCGCTTCTGCATGGGTTTGTGTGCGTGTGTGTGTGAGCAATCAGATAAAGAGCAGGAAGATCTGTTATCGCCAGCCTGCTTCCCCTGTGACATAATATCACTGGTCCGCCCTTGACCAAATGCGCGTGTGTGTGTGCGGCGTGTGCACGTTTGTGTGACCAGATTGGACAGATGAATGATGAATTAAGGACAACAGAGAGTAGATTTATCTCGGGCTGTTGAGTTGGCACAGTAACCACACTGCAGTTTGCTTGTGTGTGTGTTTATGTGTGGAGGTGGTCGGCCAGCGTGTGTGTGTGCATTTATGTGTGTGCTTTGTCAATCTTTTTCTCGGATCTCGTTCTCTTCACTTTCTCTGTGAGCCCCCTATCGATGCCTCTCAAAAGGGTTATTGTCCCCACTGTTGGGCAGGCTGCAGTGTGTGTGTGTGTGTGTGCATTGTTGTTGCAGGGAGCAGACAGCCGTGAGGTGTGTTTGAACAGAGAAGGAGCACAGAGGCCCTGTTCATCCTGTAGGGTGTGAAACTGAATGATAGGGCCCCCTTTCTCTGTCCATCTGTCCCTCTGTCTATCTGTCTGTCTCTCCCTGCTGACAGTTGTTCATACCACACACTCGTTCCTCATTGCCCTCCTTTTGCTCATTGTACTTTGTGTCTTTGTTTTCTTTGTGTGTGTGTGATGTGTCAGCTCCTGGCAGCCCTCGCTGATCGGCTGTCTTCTCGATGTCAAGTCTGCCTTGTGATTGGCTCGTCAGTATGCATGTTATTCTGCCTACAAATTACCTGTGAATGTTTTAAAGGAAACGCCATTCGCAGGCATCGGTGTATGAACACACACACACACACACACACACACACACACACACACACACACACACACACACACACACACGCATGCATGAACTCCTTCTCACTCTTTTGTTTATATGTTTCTGTGTCTGATGTTGTCTTTTCCACATCGCTGCACATTCACACCACGGATACCCCCATCACTCCCAGTTCAGCTGCATAAGGGTTTTCTGCTCCTCTCATTGTTTGACCTCTCTCTCTCTTGCTCTCTCCCCCTCTCTCTCTCTCCCTCTTTTTCTTTTTCAAACACATCGTCATGTTCCATATGAAAGCCAGAATGTGATGAAAGAGACTGTAAAGGCCAGGTGCCTTCTACAGCGAGTTCACTGATTTCTGCTGCGCTGTTTCAAAGCAAGGATGGAATCAGGAGTCGGTATGAATCTGTACTCTCCTTGCTGCATTCAGCCGGAGCACCTGAGCAGATAGGCAGATGTTCAACCCTTGACAGGCTACTCTAATGCAGAAGGAAGTACGTAATGCTGTGAAGGATTAATGTCTGACAGATTCACAGTAACGCAGCTGCACATATTCCCCCGGTCATAGATAATAATTTGCACCAGAGCATCTTAAAGTATTGCATGTTATTTTTGTGCTGTAGCTAGCTTGGTTCGTTTATAGTCTGAATAAGGCAACGATTGTTTCAGTCCTTTCATGTTGACACTGTCTTGAACTTGCTTTCATTTACCCTTCCTTTGAATTCGTAACGAATGCAGCTTTGTGGCATAATTTTTTCATTGCCTCATAAAATGTTAGGGTCTGTCAATTTGTCATTGTTCCATAGAATATATATAATTTAAAAATCTTAACAATAAAATGTATTCTATTCAAATCTGTAGTTTCTTAGCTCTCAAATGCTATTTTCATTTTGTCTCCAGTTATATGCTCTGGCCTGTCAATGGAATTTGAAATAGGCGTGATCAGCCTTTTTTGCTCTGTTGTCAACACACAAAAAGCTGAAGTTAGACGTCTTCTTTGTAATAGTCAAAATAGCCAAAAACTATTCCCAAACAAAATCAAATTATAACTCTTTATTACTACTTCGGTACTTTATCTTTCAATATTTGCTTTTTGATTTAAAAAATAAAACAATATTTCTGATTCAAGTAGGCCTAGTATTCTAACATATGTCTTACTTAAAACCATAAGTTAATAGCAAATGAGTACTTAGCACAAAGAGGAGTAGAAATATGCAAAAAAGAAAAAGCTGTTTTCTGAGGGTATTACATTTTTTGCAACTTGCATGAGCAGCAGCCACATGTCACACGTTTGCTTCAACTCAGTATCGACAAGTCTGATTAGCCCCTGATAAAATTATCCATTGGACAACAAGCAGCTGCAATGGAAGAACTATCACATAGCAAAAATTATGATTTTGCTTTTTATTGGACTCAGGAATTGTAGGTGGGTATATCTGGTACGTTACTTTATAGAGACAGTTTACCCTAATCAACTAATTATTCAGCAACTGTATTGATAAGTCCATTTTGTCACTGAAAACGTTACGTTGAGATCAGAGTCAGAAATCTAAATCCTTACAAATTCAGACAGTATTTATGTCCTTTGATATTTGAATTTTTGAAAAAAAAATATGTGACATAGCGCATAGTCACAGCTTGATTACTGGCCTTTTGCAATATAGTATCAATACTCTGGCACTAATGCAGATTGCAGCTTACTTTACTGCATACTTTTTAATTCAGGAACTGTTCTGCTTTCTGCCAGGTCAGCCTTTCTGACAATTAATGGCTGTTTTTTTACATTTGGATGGCAGCTTGCGCATACATGTTATATAATGTGTGTTGGAAAGGATCAGACTTATGCCTTCTTACATAGTTGTTTGTCTAATAGTGAAAGAACCGCAATGAATACATGTTGTATATGACTGATCTGTACATGCATTATTTGCTGTTTCAACAGATAGATGACTGACAGCCATGCAATTATTAATCAGAAATTTCAGAACTGATAGTATGTTGTTACCATTAGCATCGCCTATGTTGTCGTCGACATGCACTAGAATGGGCTCCTTGTGATTCTTTGTGCCGAGTTCCCTTTTCCTGCCTCGCTGTAATTGACTATCGCTTACGGGCTGACAACTTCCCCACCCTTCCTTCTGTTTTAACAATTAACTGTCACACACCGGTGTGTGTGAATTGAATAAAACACATTCCTGTCTGACTGTGCATGATGAACGCACAGGATGACAGGTGATAGGAATGTTGAGTCATTTTCAGTTTCTTGCATTTACATCATATCCTGTGGTGGGAATAATAATAAGTTAACATCTGTGGTTTGGCTGCAATGAGGGCGCTGATTTTGTCTTCATTTCATTTTTTGTCTGTGTTTCATACCCCCCACCTAACAGACACACAAAAGACTCCTTACAGGTTTTATTAGGTCTTTGTTGACTGTAATTTCAATTAATTGCACAGTGCTACTTTGATACTTTGATAAACCACACACAGTAGTGGAATTTGCCTGTTGGCGTTGCAATGACTTGGCAAACCGCGCTGGGAGGCAGTCTTGGCCTCGTGTGTGTTTGCTCCAAACAGTGGCGGCGCAGTGCTGGTCCACCATCCCTGGTCAGCTCGCTTTATCATCTCCGTCCAAAACTAATGTCCCGTCAGAGGAGAATGCTCTGCTAATGGTTAGGAGGAACAACACTGATAACTTCCACTGGTAGAAAAACAGGGAGATGGAGGGAGAAAGAGACATTGTGTGAGACGAAAAGAGCAAGAGAGAGGATGATTTAAAGTGTTGAAGAGGGAGCGATCATTGCAGTGGTGTCTGTGGTCCCTCTGGCAGCGATAGGACATTCCTTTTCTGATGAGTCACTCTCTCGCACTGATCCACTTTCTTTCTTGACATCTCTTGTTCTTACACTGGGACCATTTTTAATTCCTTTCTTATTTTTTGAGTGTCTCTTTTTTTCCATTGTTGTTTTTGTCTGATAAATTAAAACGTTCAATCAGATCAGACTAGGCTCAGTGAAATTACCATGAAGCAGTTTGCCTAATGAAATGTGAGATCACAAGGCCATGTTGAAGACACACATAGTCTGAAAAAGAGCTGCGTCGTTTTTTTCGTCTAGACTTTCTCGTCCCCTCAGATGTCCTGTCACATCTCCGCTATATATAGGGACCCAGCGCTCTCGGCTGCTTCTGCCCCCAGCCTTGAAGCCAACAGGCCTTTTGTGCACGTCTCTCTGCCTGTCAGTCTGTGTGTTCTCACTGAGCGAGGGCGAGAGCCTTTTTTATATACATGGCCTCCCTCCATCTACTGAAAAAGAAAAAAATACAATAAGAGCTGCAATGCAAGCTATCAAGCAGAAGAAAAGCAGAAGCACCACAAGAATCAGTATGAACCATGCAAGTAGAGCTTTATTTGCTATGCTAGAATGAGAGCATGTAGTCCAATAGTAAAAATAATAAAAAAAAAAAAAATCTAACTTAACTGCTTTAATGGTGAAGTGTCTATGATTTGGCCAAATACTCCACGATGTTCACTAGCTTGTCATGAACTCTGTCTGTTTGCTGTTTGGTCCTGAGCAGGTGTTTTTACCTTGGAATTTTAAATGGTTTTTCTCTGAGCAAAGTTGTCCACAGCGGCTTGAAAACCATCCTCCGAAAGCTCTATTGATTGTAGCCTTCAGAGCTTTAAAGCTTATCTCCTTAAAAGCTCTGAATGTTGTTTTACGTTGTACGATATTCCGGGTTCACCTTGTCAGTCACTAAAAGCTAATAGTAGCTCAGGCAGCAAAAGAGCTGTCAGAAGTATCATTATGGCAAAAAGCGTATGACATGGCAGCAGTTTGTCATTTCCATAAGCTGTACTGATCAGAAAAAGAGATATTTTCCCTAAATTCACCGCCTGTTGTTTTCTGACTCTGTCTGTCTTTTCTTGTTGCTTTCAATATCACATCCTCCTGCACGGTCCACAGAGAGCGGGCCTAAAGGGCTGAACCGGGACTTCCCTCCTCTCAGTGTTTAGCTCGGTGTCAGTGTGTACTTTTTTTCCCCCCTCCCTCGACCTCCCCTCACCCACAGGAAAGAGGGGCTGGGTGAAGCAGGGAGGAAGAGGAGAGGGGGGGTGGGGGTGGAGGAGGGTGTTTGGGAATGGGGGAGGGGTTACAGCACATTCATTCCCAAGTTTCCAAAATCCAAGTCAGGAAACCATCCCTTGGCTGCCGTTTCTTTTCCACGTCACAGAGAGCGTGAATGTGTGTGCAGTGAGCTTTCAGAATCTGTTGATTCACACTCTACCTCCTTCATCTCTATTGTCTTGCTGGTCATGTTGTTGTGTCTCACTCAATAACTTCCTGTGCCCCACTCCCGGGCAGGGCGCATATTGCTGCAGGTAACTTTTATCTGTTTTCTGTCATAATTGACACATTTACAACCAGGTTTATTAAAAGCAAAAGCGTCTCGCTCTAAACCTCAGTTTGTATTTCGTTAATGCTGATTGTTGCAGACCTTTATTTGCTCATGGTTAATAAGTGGACCGTTTACACACATATTTCACTCACAAATGGCCGTCATTCTCCAACTCTGTTCCTGTGGTGTGTATCTTGTGTTTTGGCTGCTTCTTTTGTTGCCCAATTAGAGCTTTTTTTTTTTTTTTGCCCCCAAGTCACCCAGACCCACCCACCCAAAAAAGAGACATGCCTGAGATTCTTTGGCACACCCTGAAAATTCCTCCCTGCTTTCCTTTCTTCTGTGGTCATTTTCTTCTCTCGCTCATGGAAACCACCCCAGCGGAAAATGATACGTTTGAGCTGTATGTATACGGCACATTGAGACAATCATAAATACACACACACATACACACATACATACAGTCTCTGTAAGTCTTGGGGTATACTTTTAAGTGTTACTATACAAGTGGAGTTATGGTTGAGCTATTTCAGTCTGTCCTTCACACTCGCTGTACGCTGCTGCTGCAAGGACAATGTTTCGTGGGAACACGCTCAACCCACAGAGCTCTGCAAGAAATGCCTGTGTGTGCATACAAGTGTGTGTGTGTTTGTTTGTCTGTACACAAGATTGTTTGTTTAGGCTGACGTTTGGGTCCAAGTGTTACTTTGTCTCAGCTATTTCCCGTTACGGACAATACAAGGATGCACACACGTATTAAGCCTCCTTGTTGTACCCTTCCAATGTTATTCTGAAACCGGATTCTGTAGGCGGCCATTGTTTCCTTGTTTAATGGCCACACACACACACACACACACCCACACACACACACACACACACACACACTGGAGTCTGGACTACTCATCAGCCTTATGTTGGTTTTGTGCAAGGTTGTTTGATGTGATCTTGATTTAGTGTCTTTCCATTGACTGCAGCCACATTCATTCATGATTAAGGCTACAACTAAATTCAGCTGCAACTATTTTTATTGCTGATTAATCTGTCAGTTTTTTCCTTAATAATTGATTATTCAGTCTAGAGATTATCAAAAAATTATGAAAAATATTGATCAGTTTCTCAAAGTTCAATTTACCATCCATTATTGTCCAATTTTGTCCTAACCAACAATCCATAACCCAAACTTATTTAGATTATTAACATAAAAACTAAATAAACTAAGCTGTAATTGAAGAATTAGGATTTTTCTAAATGATTACTCAGTTATCAAAATATATGGCAATTTAATTTTCTTTTGGTCAACTAATCTATCAAATGATTAATCATTGCAGCTCTACTGTACAATATTTATCCATGGCGCACTCTACAGTAGATGCATATACAGTGTTATCGGTTTGATTTTGCCTCTGTTGACTGCTCCACTCACTGTCGGTCTTTTAAAAAAGCCAATATTTAGTAAAAATAAACAAAAAAACAACTTAATCCTATATGAAGAAACAAGCAAAACACGGGACCAAATGGGACAAAGTCACATCAGACATATCTGTTTAGTAAGTAAATAAAGAGGGATCCAGAGCCAGGAAAGGATCATGACTCAAAAGACTGAGCACGATCTAAAATAGATTATAGCTGAAACAAAAACATACTCTGGTTAGAGTTTCTCAGATGTCTTCAGAAATTATTTTTTTTTCTTTTTTGAACTTGAAGCAAATACTTTGGTTTCAAGTGGATTGCTCAGAAATCTTTTAGCATTTATTTTGAGGCTATATTGCATCAATATATCATTTCACATCAAACCACTATGAAGGTTATCTTATATATATCAGTCAGTCAGTCATTTTCTATACCTGCTTATTCCTCATTAGGGTCGCAGGGGTCTGCTGGAGCCTATCCCAGCGCGTTACGGTGAGAGGCAGGGATACACCCCAGATGGTCGCCAGCCAATCGTGGGGCACACACACCATTCACTCACACACTCACACATATGGGCAATTTTTAGAGTTGCCAATTAACCTGAGCATGTTTTTGGACTGTGGGAGGAAGCCGGAGTACCCGGTGAAAACCCACGCAGACACAGGGAGAACATGCAAACTCCACACAGAAAGGTCCCAGACCCAGGACCAAGGAGGTCTTGAACCTGCGACCTTCTTGCTGTGAGGCAACAGCGCTAACCCCTGCTCCACCGTGTCGCCCATATCTTATATATATATATATATTTTAAAATAATCGACTGATTACTTGAAAAAATAATTAGTAGATTAATCATTAATATATTCTTTGTGGGTTAGCTGCAGTGCCCTAAATAACAATAGCCGTTGCTCTCTTGAGATTTTTAGTTTAGGTTTAGTAGTAGTTTAAGTGTAATTGAAAAAGCTGCATCCCCCTTTTTATGACTGTTGTTTAAACCCCCAAAAATCCGCAGCAGAGAAGCTGAATGAAGGTAAAGGCACATAAAACAACATGGAGTCTGCACTGCAGTCTGCAGACTTTTATTGCTTTAAATTCAATCAAGAGGACCTGAAGATCTATTGTGTTGTTCAGCTAATTATGTTTTCCTTTTTTTGGTAGTTAATAGCCTAGCAGTCATTTCCAAAAAAAGAAAAAAGTTGTAGCTTCTCAAAACTGCATCACTAAAGATTATAATAGTTTATATAGTAGTGGGTTTGACATATTGGAAAGAAAAGGGCTGTCCACAGTTAGCAGTGTCGCTAATATCCCAGCTTTGTAGTGGAAGTAGTGGTAAATGTAGAGGGCCTGAGCTACCCTGCAGCCAATGAAAATAAAGCCAGGAAAGATCTGGGAAGATTGCCTGCTATTGTGCAGCTGGTTTACACGTTCAGGTCCTAATCCAAAAGTTAGAAAAACACCCAGTTGCGTTTTTGTATTCTGCATGCCTGCGCCTTGTTGACATGAATCCATCCATTTTGTTTTCTATGGCCTGGCCTCTAACTGTGACAGTGTTGCTTTCTTGTCAGTCTTTTTTGGTAACAGATGGGGTTTCTCACGAGGCGAGGGGGACAAGAGGAGAGGAGGGGAAGCATGGCTGTAAATCAAGGTTGTAGAGAGAAACGGGTGGTTTTATGAGAGTTTACAGACCTTCTTCACTTTTAATGGGAAAAGACGGCAATTCTCTTTCGAGACAAAGGGAAGAGGGAAAAGAGGGTAGGCGAGAGGTAGAAGATGAATGTCGTGGAGGAAGAGGAGAGGAAACGGACAGGAAGATGGGATGAAAGAAAAAGGTAAAAGTCAAGTTGGGATTAGATTAGCAGGGGAACTGGAATGGCGAGAAACCTTGAGAGGGAAGGGCAGGAAGGAGGGACGAGATGAGAGGCCTATCAAACCGTTGGCAGGCATCCACCTGGCATACGAATTTAAAAAGAAATCTCCCTCGCGTCGTTGTAAACGAGGGGTGGTTACACTCCGCACTCACGCAAAAAGAAACAAAGATAGAGAGAGGTGGAGCGGTTGCAGCTGCTCCCTTCATTCTTGCCCAAGCCAGATCTTTCAACATACCTATGACACCCGCGCGTGCACACACATAGAACAGCACACACTCGCTGGGTCAGCCAGTGGGTCAGAAGTCACGGTCTTGCTGTGACACATCCTAGATCTGATTACCTCCCCCACCCCCTGTGTGTGTATTTAACATAGTGGGTCAGTCTGTCTCCGCTTGGGTCTGCACATTGAACTGCTAACAAGCGAGTCCATGTGGAAGCTTCACCCCCGTATTTACTATGTTTGTGTGTGTGTTTGTGAATGTGTTTGTGTGTCTGTGCCAGAGCTTCCCTGCCCGCAGAGTGGCCTTGTAATTATGCTGAGACCCCTTCATCCACAGCAAATGGCTACAGGACTGCCGAGGCCCGACCCAGAACAGCCACTATCACTGTTGTTGGATCGCATCCAATAAGGAGTCGTATCCAGATAAAGTTACAGTTTTAGTGCATAACCGAAGTGCTGCTAGCTCGCT
This sequence comes from Lepturacanthus savala, assembly GCA_030544235.1. NCBI lineage: Eukaryota > Metazoa > Chordata > Actinopteri > Scombriformes > Trichiuridae > Lepturacanthus > Lepturacanthus savala. The sequence continues at coordinate 25,240,882 of CM060466.1, forward strand.
CTGCAAGTGTGGAAACTTCTCTCTTTTTTTATTTTATGTCTGTCTGAAAGCTAAAGGAATGATGTGGAAAAAATTGAGCAATCTGTAAGTATTTTGTTGGTTTCTCTTTACTCCAGCTCTCTGGATTTGGATTTTCACCACAAAGTGCAGACTTTCAGCCTTAAATTTAAGCTGTTTACATTCGTATTGGGTGAGCAGCATAGGAATTTTTAGGCGTATTTCCTAGGGGAATATGACCAAAATTGGACAAGCTGAAGTCTTTTAAAAACAAGGGTTGTTTTCTTTTTTTTTTTTCCAATATTTATTTGTAAATCCTTTGTAGTTCGCTCTGCTGCACCCAAACAGGGAAAGCGAATCCAAACATCACTGGTACCATATAGCAACTGCAGTGATTTTTTTTCTTATACTCAAGGTTTCCAAATTGAGAGTCATAGACTTTCAGAGCCAGCTCAGCGCCAACATTTTGTGAGGAATGAATGATACATATGTTTTTTGTGTAGACAACCCTACATACAAATACCTTCTTACACACACACAGTCCCTGGTATGCAGACTTGTTGCAGCAGGAGAATTGTGCAAGCCTTGTAATTTTAATCCCAGAATGCAACATTCTTTTATTAGTAGCTTATGATGTACTTTTAATACATCTCCCATCATTCATCGTCTCTATTCTTGGCTTACTTTTATACTCGAATGTTTCCATGTTTGTTTTTCTCTATGTGCAAACATTCAAACAGCTCCCACAGACTAATCAGTGCCTTTGTACATTTCTGAAGATTGATACCGACCAGAAAGTTTAAAACTCTTACTTATGATATGACTTATGATCTCTCCAATTCCAATATAAACCATTAGAGAAGACATGGTGGCATGTACAGCTGGTTTAAGGTCAAAAATTATACAGCAGCTCTTCAGATGTGTCTTTTTACCACCACCAGTGTAACACCTGTTGCCAGTTGAACCAGATGTTGTTTGTCTGATGTGTCAGTAAATGTTGCTGGCTCAGTACGGGGCTCTGTCCACTGTATTGTGAAAGATCAAATATTATCACCAGTCATATGATTAATCATTTTCAGTAGCATACACTATTCATAACTGTGGTCACTTACATTAACTATAAAGATAGTTAGACTGGAGATCCGTTGTTATTAATTGTATCTCAAAGTGTTTTTGAGAGTCATTTTTTAAGTTGGGAAGATGAGCATTATGCATGTTGGTGTTTCTTTTGTTCCTGTGTCTCTGTTCTTCAATCCTACATCTTGATTTCCTGACTCATGGCTTGATGTTGCAATTTCCCAAGGGCTTGAATTGTTGTCTTCAGAGTTCCTGGCTTGGCTCCAGTGAAATGCTCTGATCAAATATGGCTTTTATTTGGTCAATTTAGTTGATATGGCAGATTTGTGACCTTGTTGGAAAATGAATTCCACATGGAAAAATGGGAAGAGTCGACTAATTAGATCAGTAAATATTAGTTGTTATTCTTTACCAGCCCCACTGACAGTTTGTATAACAAAAAGTTATAAATGATAAGATAACAACACATCTTTCAGTTTGCATGTTGTTCCCCAAAATAATTCCAGGTGTTATTCCACACCTCAGCCAGGGATAAGTGGGATTTTATGGTTCAATCCAACTTTACTCATTATTTTTCTAGGTTGTGTGTTGGTGAGAACTGTCCACTAGTCCTGACTGCATTACGCAGTATCAAACTGTGTGTGTGTGTGTGCGCGTGTGTGCATGCGGAAAAGCAGGGTAGGGGGAGTTTACAAGTCTCCTGTGGCATTAAGTTTATGATGGTTCCAGTCAGTGAAGGGTTGGCAAGACTGCACCAAAGAAAGAAATATGAGCTTTATACAAAATGAGCCTTATGGTCTCTCACACACACATACACACACACCTTGTGTATTAATGTTTGATCGAGGTTGTGAATAATTGATGTATCTTTATTATTTGTCCCTCTGGTGTCCTGCAGTCCTCTTTCTCTTTCTGTTCACCCCCCCCCCCTTTCTCTATCATTAATCCTGTTTTATGTTTGTCTCTCCCTCAGGACGCTGCTGCCTCTGTAAAGCCCTTGTGATTGGATGAAGAGAGAACCACTGACTACCAGTATGGACGCGCTCCATCCTGGAGTTTCCCATAATCCCTAGGTCTCTGGTATGTAGCAACTGTAAAAGACTTCTTTCAAGTAAAAATGGATTCTTGTGAAAACCTCTCAGCCTTCAGAAATGTGTTGTTCTTCCTGCAAATGCATAGTTTTTTCATTATTTACTGTTAATGCTGCTAATGATGTTGTTTTCAGAAGTGGTATAGGGATGGTATATAGATAAATTAAGGGTATCTTTTTATACTATGTAAAATCAAAGTGAGTAATGCTATGCCAAAATGAGCTTAGTAACCCCAAGTGTACATAACTTAAAAACCTTCCTGTACGTGCTTAATAACAAAAGGCATAATGATTATTCTCAACCAACTAAAGTACGATTCCTCTGCATATCTAAATCTAAAGTGTTCCACCAAAGTTAAATTGGATCATTATTGTTGTTTGTGTGAACATAAAGGTACAGTGTGTAAGATTTGGTGGCGTCTAATGGAACAAAGACTCAATGAAGAATCAATCAAAATAAGAAATGTGGTTTTATTACCTTAAATTAAGCCATTTGTATCTTCATTGGGAGCTGGCCCCCCTCTTTCAAGCCTGCCAGGTTGCATATTTATACAGTAACCCCCGATTGGACAAATCAAACAATGGCTGTCGAAATGGCCTTTAATATTTTTAAAGCCACCGTAGGTTCTCCTACATGCTTGGATATTTACTCGCTTGGTTACAATGTTCAACCTCACCCCTGGACGCCACCAGAAGCTACACACTGTACCTTTTAAGACATAATAAACACATATCTAGTGAAACAAGTTCTCAGTTTTATTGTGAAAAAACACTTTCCCTGTAAAAGAAGCATTTGATTTATATTAACAGATAATAAGCATCACAAGATTAACTTATGCCCACTTCCCAGGCAGCACTTTGCACTTTGACATTGTGATGCATTTTTCATATTGTTTTTACGTGGTATTTTTGGCATTCAAAAATATCTTAGCTTTTTAATTGGCTGGGCAAACATTGTCCTCTGTACGTTCAGGGGCTCTGTACATCAGGAGCTGCATGGACTGGATGTTCATGGACTGATTTGTTCTTCCTCCTCTGCCATTAAGTGCTATGTTGTCTCCCCAGAAACCAGCAGGGGTGAGCTACCTTATGGATGAACGTGGTCTCCAAGGGCAACCTAAGTAGTTCTCAAGATTCTTTGCATTCTTCTTCTGATCATTCTTTCACTTTGTTCCTTGGTGGTGTTCAGATCTGCAGCTGAGTCTACTGAACCCTGAACCGTGACCAGCACTGGACTGACCTGCTGTCAGGTACAAAATACACACACACCCACACACACACACACTGGCATGCATGGTTTCACACCTGCTGTATTTATATTCAGGGTTTAGTTGAAATCAAATCCTCCATACTGACACTTCTCCATGCTGAGAGGTTCCCCATCTTTGTTCTGCCGTAACCTTTAAACCACAGTTATGTCCTAAGAATGTCAAATTTATTGATGACAATATTCAATATTTGTGTTATTTTTAGCAAATCCCTGAGAAGAAGAAAGCCAACTTGTGTTAGTCCTCTGAAGTAGTTCAGGTTTTTCTACTTTTTCTTTGGCTCTTTCAAAACAGCTAGGCACTGTAGGTTTTAGCAAATGTTACTCAAATTGGAGTAAATGGTGCATTTGCGGGGAACTATATTATACGAGCAGATATGATGCAGTAGTAATGACAGCCAGAGTAAAATATATGTGACCTTGATTCAAAATATCTAAATAAATATATAATAACAAAATGACTACATGTTCAATTTAAAAAAGAAAAAAAAAACGTCACAGAGTGCAATGTTATAGTTGGTTTGTATAAAAACATAATCTTAATAGATAGATTGTACATTGGGCAAGACATGGACATACATTGAGATTAGGAGAGACATGCAAATACAGGCCAAGTAAAACCTGACTTATGATACATTTCCTGTATAGTGCAATAACCTGGGCACATTCCTGTTATATGTGTTCAAAAATAAATAGGTTTAGGCCAAAATTCTTCTGTTGTTGAAAGTGGTTGGGATTTCCTGGGAGTCTGCGAATGCATCTTTGAGTAAGACCTGTGTTACCATGAGGAATAAATTAGTAGCTAAACCTGCTAATGTCTATACTATACTTTCAATACATCGGCTGCATGAATGGCGCAGGAAAAAGCGGGACAACGGAGCTTTGAATTGTAATGAAAGTGCTGGGAAGCAACATGAGGAAGAGCACAGTGATATGGAGCTTTACACAGTAACTAAAGTGCTGCTGCAGGAATGCTGTGATATGCAAGTCTGTGGAATTTGAACTTTTCTTTTTGTAAAGGTTTTTTTTGTTGCATAGGTGTTTTTATTATACAGTAGCCAGACAGGAAGTGAAGGGAGAGACTTGCAGCAAAGAAATGCTTCAGCCAGTACTCCAACCCAGGTCTGCTGCGCTCGACCTCTACACCACTGCAGTGCACCTATGGGAGTTTAACTTTTAATCATATAAATGATGTTTTTAATATCCATCCAAAAATGTCACAAAAAAGGATACACACCATTGTGCCATGCACAAGCTATATCCGAAAGATGAGGTTGATCCGACAAACAGTCAGAGAGATAAACGAGCCACAGACACAGACGCCACTCCTTGCTTTTTAGATAGATATGGAATATCACAGGACTTAACTTTTAAGGGAGTTGTTATGCATTTAGTAGGCTGTGGTTGTTCTATGTGTGATTAAAGCTCCAGAATGATAAGTTACTTTTCTCTAATAGTGCCAACTAAACAAAAAAACAGCTCCAGGTTGCATCAATTTGTATCTACTATTTAAAAAGATAGTTTCAGTATTAATAGCAAACGGTTTATAATTTATATGCCAAGACTTATTTATTTCCTTTGGGATCTTCTACCTTTAATGACAGAAAACCTACATCTTTGTTCTATAACTCTACTCCTGAGCCAAAAAATATTTGCAGACTCAAGAATAATCTGTATTCATATCTGTTAGTCCATTCAACATAATTTATTTATTAGTTCCCATGGAAAACCTTAAACCTCATTTATTGTACTTTTGTTTTAACACTGTTTGCTGCATCTAAGTTTTGTCCTATCCTACCCTCACCCTTCTTTTACATTTCAATGCAACCTATAGTTGGTATAATGCCAGTTGCAGTAGTATGTAATGGGACGCACTTTTTCTATAATCAAATTCCAATATTTCCTGCAAGTTAACACATGTTAACAAAAATAGTTAATCTCTTCTTGTTCTTACTCTTCTCTTCCAGTTGATCTGTATGTGCCATGATGATGTCGGTAGACGTGACCAATCGTAACGGCCCCAGCGCCACGCCTCCCACTTCCCTCAGCCTGCGCTCCTCTCACAACCAGCTGCTCAGCAGCGATGTCCTTAAACAGGGCTCTGCCACGCCTCCCAAGTGTCGCAAAAAGTATGCGCTTACCAGCATCCAGGCCGCCATGGGCCTTGGAGAAGCAGTGCCATCTTCATCATCACCATCATCATCGCCATCACAGTCATCGACCCCCAACAATCCCAAACTAGCCAAGAACGGAGTCAACCAGCTCCGCAAAGCTGGTCAGGATCACAACAAAAACACAACTGAGCTGACTGACCTGGAGTGTAATTCAGAAACGATAGACGACCTCAGCATCAACACAGCTGAGGAGCCTGATGGTCACACTCTCACCAGTAACGAACAAGAGGGTGGTGCCATAAAGCGAGATTTCCAGCTGCACACAGACAGTAGCACAGACACAGATGCCGAGCAGAACAAAGAATCAGATATAGACTGTAACATCAACACCACTGTGGAGCTCAAACTGAACGGCAACACGACAGAACTAGACATGAACATTGAGACGGAGGAGAGTGACGACATCAGCATTCTGTCTGAGAAGGAAATTGTGTCAAAGATGAAGATCGAGGAAGACGGAGATGAAGCGGTGGAGGAGCAGGAGCAGCAGGAAGACGAGGAGAAGAAACCTTTACTGATGATGATGAAGCAGGAGTCTCCTGTGAAGAACCTCAAAGTCTCTTCAGGCCTGGAGCTCATCTCTGACCTCCACTCGAACATCAAACTCCTCAAGTCGGGCAAAGACTCTCCGGTGCCGCCTCCGCCCTCCCCGCCCAAACAAGCCAGCCCAGAGGACACACCCCTGTTCTCCGTCGCCTCCAGCTCCTCCTCTTCCTCCTCTTCTCCAGAGACGAAGAAGGACAGAAGGACTGGCGCAAAGACGGACTGCGCTTTAAACCGTATCCAGAATCTGAACCCCAGTGACGAAGAGTTGAGCTGGACCACGCTGTCTCAGGAGAGCAACTCCCCTGAGGAGACAGGTATACACACACACATAAACATGCATGAAACATATGAAAGGATTTTCGAAGCAAGCTTTTCAGCCACCCTCATTCACAGATGTTTGGCATAGTTTTGGTGGTTTCTCACTCCTTTATGCTGATGACATGTTTCCATTTAGGGTGACAGAGTGTGAGTATGTGTGTGCACATGGTGGGAAATTATCATCAACCACCAGTCAAGATAAAATATGCAAGGGGCTGGTTGATTTCAGACACAAAATAATGATTATCTACAGAGTGGCTGGTGAATGTGACTATTTATCTGTCATTGGTTGGTAGATATTTACATTTTAAGAAGTTAAAGCCCATCCTGGCACGTATGCTGAACTCAGACAAAGCCAGAACAGGATAACAAACACGCCGTCCTCCAGTAAATATCCCAGAATCCCTCTGGGACAGGAATTGGCCTTCCAACCTCTGGGTGGTTAACAAGTTAGATCAGCTGCATCCTGTTTCAAGCAGTGTCCTGTGCATGTTTGTGAAAAAGGGCCTGCAGTTTAATTGTGAGTTAAACTGAAATCTGTAACAGCCATTACCTCTTTTCTTTTGTTTCTTTTTTTTTTTTTCGCAGGCTGCCTTTTGTTGTCTCATACTCAAGAGAGATGAGTGGTTTTGCTTTTTTCTTGTTTTGTTTTAGCTTGCAATCTTATGACAAGTGTTGTTCCTTGCTACCCTAATACGTATTTGGGTTGTGAACTGTTGGTCTGGACAGAAAAAAAAACATTTTATGAACAATTAATTGATTAATCATTTCAATAATCAATAGATTAATCAACAATCAGAATAGTTGTTAGTAGCATAAGATATAATACCTATTTTTATCATAGTATTTAGAAAGAATATTAGGGTCAGGCCTAAGAAAAGAGTTTTTGCATATTAGGAATAAAGTCAATTCCTGCCATGTACCATTGCTTGTAATGTTACATCCTTGGATAGTGACTGACCTCTCTGCCTGTGGTCAGGATCAATCAATCTGATCAATTGTGTTATTGTGTCTTACACATTGATACAAAATATCCCCTCCTTATAGCACATAGCTGTACTGTTTGGGTATTGATGATTACACCAATTTAAGCCCCCTTTACACAGCCTGTTGAAGGCAACATTACAGCGGCGTTGGTCAGAGTTGTTGGTCAATAACGATACTAGTTTGTGAAAAGTACTGCAACAATGGAGTGTGGAGATTCTCACTGTTTCTATATCTTGTATCTAACTGTTGTTAAATTAATTGCTGACTGAAACTTGTTTCATGTTTTCAGGATTACTGCAACCTTGTTGAAACTGACACTTGATCATGGAACAGATATATTGTTGTCAATTCTCATTTATGTTAGTGCATAAGAAATGATGTTCTTTGCAGAGGCGTTCACTGTCCACGTCACAGTGTTGTGGTTGTCCATCTGAAACTGTCATGTCATTGACTTTTTATCCGGTTTAAGCCACATTTTTATGATTTCCTTTTTTACCCTCTTGGTTGTTGTTTTTTTTTTTTTGGTAACTATCTGTAACTGGATGAAGACTTTTATCTGTCGGACATCTGGATCTTAAGACATTAGAGCAACAAGCTGAGTTAGCTCGGGTAGAATGCCGAATTGCATCTGTGAAACACATGAAACTGCCTGATTTAGTGATTTTTACCTCTAATCACTGAGCCTGTTTGCTTTGGAGAGCAGGAGAAGACATCTGCAGATAATCCAGCGTCTGAATGTCTGAATCTTGAGTTATTAAAGACGGAATCTCAGCTAATGACACTAGCATGGGATCGTTGCATGACGTCATAAACTCGTGGTTGTTTTATTATTGTAGCTCAGCTCAAGAGCCCCCTAGTGGTAAATAATGACATTGCATGTTTAAAAGTCGGTATTTGCAGTTTTTGTTCAGTTTCAGTCAGTTCTACATGACCCTTTAGATGAAATTAACTTTGTGTTCTCAATACTTGTATGTACTGTATGCTGTAATGTAGATTAAGGCAGAACTGTGCGATATATAATTTTTACTCAATTAATAGATTTTCTAAGACATAATCTCTGTTGTGGGCCTTTACTTTCATACACCCGCATGTTGCCTACCTCTGCAGATGGTCTGCTCGCGTCACAGTATTTCTTTGCCAGCATTATGGAAAAAAATGTAGGTACTCAGTTTAATTGGGCTCTTAAAACAGACATCCATCTCCTCTGGAGCGGCAGCCCCGACCTCTGACACAAGCTCAGCTGTAAACCATCCTTACTCTGTCTGTTTTAAGAGTTGCCCTGCTCTGAGTTGTTGGGCTTAGTTGCTGCTTTATCTCTCCCAGATTGCAGCTGCTGCTTCTTCTTCTGCTTCTAGCTCTCTGATGACTCAGTCCCTCACGAGTCAGAGGCTTGGAGCATCTGTGTATTCCATCTCTCTACAAGTATGATTACCAGCAGCATGTCCTCTCAAATTTTTGTGTGTTTCCACATTTTTGCTGCACTCTGCAGTCTTTATAGGAGAATTCACTCTCCAAATGTCCTGAATTCCTTTTCCTCATCCTCATCTGCATTGACATTCCACGTTGGTAATCTTCTCATGGGATGATGCATTTTTTGTGTGTATTGATGAGCCGTGGAAGGATGACAAAACATAGACGTACATAGTGGTATTGGACAAAACATAGTGGTATTGGACAAAACATAGTGGTATTGGAGCCTCTAGTTAAGACACGTCCTCTGAGGGTTTGGATCAATTATCATGATTTCGTCATGCTTCACGGTAAATTTGTGGATTTATAGCACACAGTTGTCTGTAGGTCTGTGTTTTCCCGTCTAGCCTCTATCCCTCATTTTAACAAAGCTGTGTTGTTTTCTCAGGTGTGTGTTAGATTCCTCTTTGGATGTTGTGGCTTAGAGGGCCAGTACGACACTGCTTTCACACAGATGAGCTAAAACACACTCAAACACATGCAGAGTTCAGCAAGGTCCCTTGCATTTTCACACAACAATATACATTGTATCACTTGGAAGAGAACATAGATAAACGTAGATGAGTGCAGCAGTATGGCAACACATGTGTTTCAAAACCTTTCTCCTTCTCACTCACTCACTCACTCACTCACTCACTCACTCACTCACTCACTCACTCACTCACTCACTCACTCACTCACTCACTCACTCACTCACTCACTCACTCACTCACTCTCTCACTCACTCACTCACTCACTCACTCAAAAATCTTTCCACCCTCATTATATCAGCAGCGTCCGATGCTTTTTCACCATTTATCAATCCTTTTTTCCATCCCTCTCTGCTCCTCCTCCTTTTTGCACCTCCACTGGATAGGAATGAAAGATAATCCCGGGTTGCCAGGACAACCAAGAGAGGCTAAGGGGAAGATGGGAGGGAGAGAGAGTGTTAAACATTTCAAGACTAAGATTTGATGAGGATGAGTTTGCCAAAATGTTTGTTTCTTTCTCTGTGTGTTTGTGTACAGTGGAGGAAAAGAGCTGGCAGGTGTATTAGTGCTGTTGTTGTTGTTGTTGATCCAGATGGAGGACAACAGAAAAAGCTGCCTCTGTCGACCTTTCTCTCTTTTGTCTTTCCCCCCCCTCTCTCTCCATTCTCCCTGCCTCTCAGCTTCATTGTCTCTGTGTCCCATTCTCTCTCTCTTTCTCCTCACCCTCTCTCTTGCGGTGCCCCCCCCTCTCCTCTCTCTCTCTCTCCCTCTCTCTTTCTTCCTCTCTCTGTCTGGGGTTCTGGCTTTGGTTACAGCACTGGGCTTTGCTGTATGTGAGAGGCAGCTAGCTAACTATGATGCTGGGGAAAGACTACATGCTGGCCATTGTGATTGTCAATTATGAGGGTAGGTGCATGTGCCGGAGTCGACTGGAAACTACACTGTGGGTTTAGAGTTTGATGTGTGTGTCAGTGTCATCAACACAGGGATGAAGTTAGTCTCTAAACCGTTTTCTAAATATCTGCCATAGGGCTCTGTGGTTGCTATGATTGTGTGCATGTTGGGAGTGAAAGTGTGTATCGGTATGTGCAGTGTCGTTTCCCCAAAGAGAACATGTGTGTGTGTGTTTTGCTACATAAGCTCAGCGCTCTCCCCTCCCCCTCTGCTCAACTCTGGTCTGGCATGGAGCTGCATGCTAACTGAGGCTATGACAGGCTAACTGCTACGTAGCTCCGCTGTGGCACATTTCTATAAGGTGCATAGGTGCAGGCTCACTCTGTGTCATCATGCTAAGACTTTTCATTCTGATTCCCCACTTGCACCAGTGCTTCCAGAGGGTGACCCTGCTAACTTGGAAGCATGATCTAGCCCCCATGCCAAGCCAACCAGGGCTCGCTCTCTCTCTCTTTCTGCCACTGTCTCTCTCTCTCTCTCTCTCTCTCTCTCTCTCTCTCTCTCTCTCTCTCTCTCTCTCATTTTCTCTCTCTGATTCTCTCCCTCTCTCATTCTCTGAGTCACCATCTTGCTCATAGCAGACATAGACACTCAGGTTCTCTCTGTTGTAGTTTTTTTGGCTCTGACCTATTTTTTTCACTCACAAAAGACTGCAACTCCCAGAAGGCACTGCTTCACGGGTTCTTGCTCTAAAGTCTTAAGCCCGATGCGATGGCGCCTGTGGCGGAACGTATATGCACGTTTTGCTAAGCTTTACGAAAGATTTCTGTTTCATTAAATTCACAGAAGCCTTCATAAGTTATTGGTGCATGCCTGTCTCTCTGTGTGTTTGTGTGTGTCCTAGTCAGTGTATGTGTGTGTGTGTGTGTCTGAATTTCATCTCAATCCGGACCGACCCAGTCGTCATGATGACGTATGGCCTGCTGTCGTGGCGACAAGCCCATGGGCTGTGTTTCATCAGCATGGTCAGCACTTCTAGAACTCTTTGTGCAAAAACACACACACACACAGCATCTCAGAGCTTATATCACCTTTATGAGTTGCTACACCACCTAATGCAGTTTTGGATCATCTTTACTACCTCTGCCAGTACATCAACTTCACACACACAAAGGTGTGTGTCTGTGTGTGCACGTTTGTGTGTGTCTGTGTGTGGCAACCTTCAGATGAGATGACATTTAGTACACAAGTGAGAGAAGAAAAGTGATATAACTACTGTGATTCCATCTTCATGTGTGTGTGTATGTGTGTCTTAACTGGTAACTGCTGTAATTCCTCCTAAATGTATTGCTGTCCAATAAATTATGGTAACAACCATCTGCTACATGTGCTCTTGCTCTGTTCTGTTGGGCACTTGGACGTTTAAATTGTTATGTTAATTCAGACATACAGGAGCCAGTCCCTTGAATAATCAATCAAATCTTTGTTTTTCTTGTTATTGAGTTTGTCAGAAACAATGAGAAAATTTGATTTAGGATTATTATTCTTCGTTTTCACATTTTTCAAGTTTTTTAGGGAGCTATGTGAATTGTGTATTCTTCAGTGCCATGTCTGCCATGTAAATTAGTAAGAAAGTAGAAAAAACATATCACCACTCTCATTGCTCAAAGTTTAGCTTCACTTTGTCACAGTGAGTCTAAATAGTTTGTAAAATTAGGCTTTTATTGCCATTAGTGACATAGCTTTGTAACATACAGAAACCAGAGGCTGACTTGCTGGAAGTTGCATGTACAGCTGAAAACTAGAAGCCTGTTTGACCAAATTTGCATCATGGCATCATTTCCCTTATGCTTATTTTGACACATTTCTCCAACACACATGTATAAGGATTGCTAGAGCCCTGTAAAACATACAAATGCATCTACTACAATTTTCAAGAAATGTGATGCTGCTACTATTTACACTCTGCATATAAGCAGCACTCACTAATAACTCTGTTATCACAGTTTTGAAGTCAGTGGTCGACCATGAAATGTGTGTGTGGCATTATGTGTGGCTTGTGGCATCATTACGGACAGCTGGTGGTCCACCCATTTCCTGATTATGAGTCTTAGGATATAACTTCTGATTTACACGTAATTGAACATGCATCCTTATTGTAATATGGAACTGTGTTTTGAGAAGAAGCTAATAAAATTACTAGAAGCAGATGTAATAAGTCCTCATTTGTGTCATGTGAAATAAATCATAATATATTTAAGTTCTGCTTTCAGCTCGATCATTGTGACTGCATCTGACATGTTCTAAATATGAAAGGAATGCGAGTTAGTGTGTCTATATTTAGAACAGTATGATTTCTTTCATTTGAAAAGATGACAAAAAAAGCTACAGAATGTGTGTGCATGTGTGACAGAAATAAACTTTGCTTTACGAGTTCTTCTCAGTTGTTGTCTATGAAAAGACGTGAGTTGTTAAATGACAGCTGCAGCAGATGTTGGTAATTCCAATCAGCTGTTGATATTACTCAATATATGAGTATGGCAAAAACATTTTTTATACATTTGCATTACAGATGTCTCTCAGTTTGTCTAATTTACGCTTATTTTTTCTGTTTATATAAATCATCTGACTGTGTGTTTTTCCACCAGATATCTGGAGTGAGCAGTCATTCCAGACAGACCCTGACCTGCCTCCAGGATGGAAGAAGATCACAGACATGGCCGGTATCTACTACTGGCACATCCCTACAGGCACCACCCAGTGGGAGAGGCCCGCCACTTGCCCTGCACTCCCTGGGCAGACAGAGTCCCAGGCCCTCGGAGACCACACAGCCTCGACACCACGTAAACACTCCCTGGGCTCACTCAGTCCTTCACCAACTCCTGACCATGAGGTGAGACACAGAGGGACAAACACACATTGGGTGACCCTTGTGTAACACAATCAATATTTTCTGTAACTGTCAATTATTTGGACTGGAGTGTAGATGTTCCTGTTAAACATAATCAACCCAAAATGCTAAAAAGTAATGGTGAAAAGATTTTTTTTTTTTTGTGGCTCTGGCAGTTGCACAAATTGTGGTTAAAGCCTGAAAACGATCCAACCAAAGAACTAAGAGGAACAGTCTGAAAAATAATGTCACAGACTTAAATTAATACAAATATAATGTTGAGATATGTAGATTAAACCACAAACAATAAACAATATAATAGGCAAGAGTGGATGCAATATACAGCACTGTTAACTAATATTACATCATGGCTATTCATGACAGTTTAGTTGAAATATTAAAGATTGTGTCTTAATTATGGCTATTAACATGAATACAAGCTCCCTGCTTGTAGAAAAATAAAAATGTTTCTTTGAAGCATCTGATGCTCATAAATCAGCAAAGTAACATATGGCACAGCATGAATATAAGAGTGGCTGTAATAAAACACAGATGTAGGAAATACACTTTCTTCTTCAGGCGGGATTATAATCTCATTAACTGAGAAACTTTGACAGGGACTTTGCTGTGCTGGAGCCAATCCCAGTGCATTACAGGCGAGAGGCAGGGATACACCCCAGATGGTTGCCAGGATATCGTGGGGCACACACACCACTCACTCACACCTAGGGGCAATTTAGAGTCTCCAATTAACCTCAGCATGTCTTTGGACTGTGGGAGGAAGCAGGAGTACCTGCTGTGAGGCAACAGCGCTAACCCCTGCTCCACCGTGTCAACTTCCACTTGCAAGTGCCAAGCAATAATAATAATAATAATTCAGCAGAGGTGAATCATCAATATTTTACATTTACAGCAACATGCCCAGTTCTTACTGCTCACCCATGTGCACCGATCATCAGCACACCACGCCACCACACCGCCGCTATAGTACAATAGTACTATTAACGTGCTCAAGGATATGTCACACAGCCATTAAACCAAGTGCACTGCCATTTTGGCATTAATAAGTGTTTGTGGAGTAAATAAATGCAGGGAAGATCTGGGTGCGGAACGAACATAACAAAGTGATTTTCTCCCATACAAGTCTGACATGTCTAAATTTATCAGCATGATTTATGAACTAACAGAACTGCAAAAATGTAGAGGATACATTTTACTTTGACCGTTTCCACATCCTGTTCAGCAGAAATACTTTTGAAAAGCAGCCCAGGGGCATTATAAGGGTCGTAATAGCTAATTTCATTCATTTTTTTTTATCCATGTCATTGAAAATGAAGCAAGATCATGTGATCTCAGGCAGCTTGCAGTCTGTGGTACTGAACATTTTATTGCCAAAATGGCGATGGGTCCACTAGAAGTCACATGGGGTCCGGAGCTCTATTACATATTAAAATTGATGTTAAAGGTTACTTTTTACCATCATTGGATGACTGACTTGCACAAAGCTTTCCAGGATGGTATGAATTAGGCAACCCCACGAGTGACTGCTCGTGCATTGGGGAATTTGTATTAGTTGTAAATGTTAAGCTAGGCTATTATTAACTTTTGCCTGAATGCTGGCAGGACAAAATGTGATTGCAATAAGATAGGTTCCTCACAATGTGTCTATGCAGAAACGTTGTAGTATGGACAGCATTTTTAAAAAACTGGTTAAAAAAACTGCAGGAAAAAAAAGGTGGAATCAATATGTGGTGGTCTGTTTTCATTCTGTGGTGCTGCACCACTGATTGGTCTGTGTGTGGGAAACACTGAAACAACAGCTAAAACATTAACCTAAGACTGTCAATACAGTCCTTAAACTGCTAACACAACCTTCTGCCCTTAACTAGCAACAGTTACCAACAAGTTTTCTAAAGCTGCCGGTTCTGTCAGTTTGCATAAAATCAATCCCTGAGTCAATAACATAGGTTTGTGTGTGTCTGTGTGTATTCTTGTGTGTCTGTGTGTGTAGTCCTGCCAGGCAGAGGTCTTTTTCAGAGCATCTACCCGCTCAGGCAGCACCACCTCCGACAGCTCAGTGGAGCCACTCTCCACACATGTGCCCACCTTACCCACATGTGGATTTGTTAACAGCTGCTACTTTGTAAGTAACTGACATGCCCTGATTTTCTGTGTACGAATTGCAGAGCCTTCATCTGGTCATGGACTGGGGAATGTATTGTATGTTTGTTTCTTTTGTACTCTTGACTAAAGGAGAGAGCAATATTCCAGTTGAGCAGGAGAACACTCAGTCAATCATGCAGAATGATGGAGAGAGGAAATGAGATCGATAGAGAGGAGCATGGTGTAGATAAAATATTGATCCTGATAGAGTGGTCTGATGTTGACAGATGAATGTGCCAGAATCTCATTCTGGCACATCTATCTGGAGTGGCTGACCGGCAGGCTACTCGTGTATTACTGTAGTCGGTGTATTAGTCAGTGACACAGGAGCCAAAATGGCAGACAGACAAACACAGTGAACTAAAATGTCCTCTGAATTCTCATTATGGGGACTTTAGTCATGTTTTATCCTTCTCTCTGTATCTGACTCTTTCTCATTTTAGCCTCGATCCACATCTCTTCAGCCTGAACAGGAGTGTCGCTCTCAGCATCACGAAGATGAGGACAAGGTGGGATACTTAAAACTTTCCACACCCTGATCCCTTCCTCATCCACCACTCTTCTAGTTCCTCTTTGGCTCATTGTCTTAGTGCCCTAGTATTTCTCTGTAATCATGTTATCAAATGAAAGTGTGACACTAATAGAAATATTCCTGTAGCAGCTGTCTGTGTGTGTATGTTATACATTACCTGTATCACATGCAGGGCAGTCGGTAAGTATCTGGATAGGGACACATTTTCATTTGGTTTGGTTTTGTACTCCAGTTTTAAAAGAAGAGAAAACTAAGACTATGAGGTTAAAGTAACACTTTGCAAAGTGGGGACAGGTGCAAGACAAGACTTAAAACCTTACAGCAGCATGTGTGCTTTCATGGATTTTTTTTTTGCAATAACATTGCAATATCATATAACAGGTGTGAAATATAACACAATTTATGTTTACTTCACACTTGCCTACAGAATATTTGTATTGGCTGTCTTTCTCAGTTAAATTGGAACTCATTTTTGTGATCTCTCAGCTGACATAATGCTAGTTCTGATTTCCGGTTGTAATTTTACCGTCACAATAAAAGCTGAAAGTCAGCACTTTTCCACCTTTATCATTTCATCCAAAGTGCTGGAATAGAGAGCCAAAACAATGGTAAATGTCCAAATACTTACTGACTGTATTGTATGTCCTGTATTGTTGATATTCTACTAATCAATTATTAGCTTCTCAGTAGAGAGGTGAACTGTTCAATAGGAGCAAGAAACATTTGAGGAAACAAAGAAAAACAAAGTCTTGATTGATGATTTGGTCTTTTTGTTGAAGAAATGTTTTTGCTGGGTTGCTCCTTATTGCAACAGCACCAGTGTGGAGTAAGCTAGTTGGCTAACAGCCTTTTTCTGTCTTTCTCCCTTCGCTCCCCTCCCACCCTTGACCCACAACTTTTGTGTGTACGTGTGTTTTTTAAACGCCGTGTGTAGAAACAGATGTGGAGTGATTATGGCGGAAAATTTGATAGTGATGTGTGGAAGGCAAGTATAATGCACTTAGCATCAAATGAGTCTTGTCCGTGGTCTAAGTGTGTCCACTCTTTGAGTGTGTGCATTAATGCATTACATGCTACAAATCCACTGCCTGGGCAAAAGCATGTGTGGCTGATGCTTCAAAATAAATGTTAACTGCACCAACTGCAGCATTTTGTCATGCCTGATAAGTAGAAACATCCATGTTATTTGGCTGCAGCAACACACTCAACAAGTTGTTTCTTTCTTTACTTACATGATTTCCCTTCTGCTGGCACAGGTCTAAAGTTTGTTCACATACAACACGTCAACTCTCTTTCCTCGATACAGCATGCCCCATTACACATAATGTAACAACACCATTCCTCCATTCAGTAAGAGCATCCTGCCTACACTTGGACGCATGCTGGCATATACTGTGTTGGGTCAAAATATTTACACTTGGCTTCTGTCAGGTTTGTGTCCTTTTAGCCCCTCTCCCACATGCTATATAACCAGTGAATGTTATTCATGTCACAAATCTGTGTCATGTCGGAACAGTGGTCAAAGTGATTTTTGTTTAAAGTTGCTCAGGCAGTTATGTGGTTCATGTTCTGGTTAGATTTCTGCCACAGCTCCAACATTCCCGGGAAAAGCATGCGGTTCTTAGAGAGTATACTGTATGGCAGCGTAAGTAAGCAACCCAACCATGAAGGACTTTGACTTGAAATTTTTATTTCAAACATGTAAAAAAAAAAAATCATACAAACAAGCAGGCAGAATAAATGAATAAATATTAACTACAAACAATGAAAAGTTTGGTACAAAAGAAATAAAACACTGTAAAAATAATTATATGTAGTAAAAAAATCAAATGAGAAAGTAGTGGGAAGATGTGTGTGTGTATATGACATTGAAGTTTTCTGATATAATAAGAAGCTCACTGAACCCCCCACAACTGCATTCACACTTACATTGTTAGAAATGAAACCTGAAAGAAAAATCTCTTGCAATAAATAGTTATACAAAATACAATTCAGACACCAAGTATATACATTTGGACCGGTCACGTCTGATTGGATCAGATCTATAATCTGTAGTCTTCTGTAATCAGGAGAATTATGTGTGAATGACAAAAGTCTCTCATCCATCCTGAGTTTTACCAGTCAATATTACACGTTGTATGTGTGCAAGGGGCTTTAAGGTGAATGACTATTGGTCATTTTGCACGCTCTGATGATGTCATCTATGTGCACCAGGACCTGCAGGCAGCCACGGTGAACCCTGACCCCAGTCTGAAGGAGTTTGAGGGAGCTACGCTTCGCTACGCATCACTCAAGCTAAGGTGAAATACTTAGAGACGAGCATGGTGTAGATAAAGTACAGACACGCACAAAAAAAACCTGAATCGACTCAGAATGTATTATGGCACCAGAGTTGGAAAGAGTTAGCAAAATGTTTTTTTTATTTTTGCATCTCAAGTACTATGCTCTCTATCTCTCCCCCAGTATTGTGTGGTTAGTTTCTCTAATCTTGTGTTCATCAGTGTTCAAGATAAATGGTAATCAGGCAAAGCAGGAAGTTGGTCCTTACAATCAGGAAATGGCTCCATGTCCTCTATTAGTGTAATGACTGCCAGTAGCCGTGGTAAATTCACACACTGGATAGGGACCTTGTTAACGAAGCAGTTATGCAACATTAATTTAACACTGACCATCCTATATATAACCATATGACCATTCTATGGATTACATTTTTACTAAACACATTTTTAAAACCTTTTTTTCAGGAACCGTCCAACAATGGAAGAAGAAGAGTCCAGCAGTCTCAAATGTGATCCAGAAGCAAAGGTAAGAAGCTTCAAAGTTATAACTTTAATACCTCTGATTAGTGCAGATACAATACAGAACCTTTTAAAATGTGTAAATGGCTTGTGCTGAATTTGCTTAATATTGATTATAATGCATTATGGATCAAAAATCAAAAATATTCATAGTCAGACTAGAAACCTATATTGTAGCTACTTCCATCCTGCTTTTATGTGAACTATCACGTTTGGGTGGCTGTTAGAAAAACCTTGACTTGTCTGTTATGAAAAAAATCTGAATATAACATATATTAAGGGTTAATGTCATTTTTGAGTCTGTTTCTCAATCTGAAAATAAAGATCTATGTTTCATTTTAACGTTATCTTTGCCAGAATCTAAAGATTCTTACTCCAGACTTGCATTTATGTGGTAACTGTTACTACTTTTAAACACTGTAGATTATAATAACCATTTGTGGCAGTGAAGTGATTTGTGTGTGTGTGTTTTTTTTTTGTCAATGTCTTCAGCCTGTTTGTTTACCACTAGTGATTATGTTGATCATAGTGACTGTCTAAACAATACTGCCGCCTAGTGGTGAGACTGATCTCTATAGTTCAAAGTTGCACATCAGGGCTGGGTGATACGTAGTATTGTAGGGATGACTACTGTATAGGTGCTTTCACAAAATATTTACACACTTGATGAATAATCCTCAGCAATGTGGATATAATCACTAAGTGGGAAAAGGCAAATAATATAACAGCTATATCGTGGTAAGTTCAGTAAATAACATCACTTCACAGTAATGCATTTAAAATCAGGAAAAGACAACACTTGCACATGCCACGTCATGATATTCAAAATTTAAGCCAATCAAGTCTCATGTCATGATGTGATTATTGCCGAGCCCTACTGCACATTGGTCCATTAATTATCAACCAAACCTTAGGATTCAAAGTTAAGCTTTCTCAATCAAGGAGTCAAGCCCAATATTCGTCAGTATCCTATTCAGCTCATAGTCTTTCAGCAAATGTTAGTGCAAGTTACAAAATCAAATTTAGAATCTTATGTAATTTACTATCATAACCGTTACACGCCACAGACAATGGCAGCAAGGTTATCATACATTCCATGGTGTGTGTGGTGTTCACACGGATGGTTGATAAATCTTTTTGTGGATTAGAGTTTAAAGCTAAACTCGGCTTGATGACGTGGGGCTGATTCGGCCATCTAATGTCCATTTCCCTCTGTGTTTGTCGGGCAGAAAGTCACAATCCTTAGCAACAGTGACATTGTAATGAATACCAGACACAAACACAGGCCTACTGCCAGGGCATCTGGTCCGGTAGTAGACATACACACACACACGCGCACACATGCACACACACGCACACAGACGAACGGACACTCACACAGACATACACACAGCTGCACTATCTTCCACTCAAATAAACAAGCCTGGGTTTATTACTGTAATCTACAAACCAAAGCACACCTAATAAGGACAATTACATATGGTTATTTACAGGCCTTTTCCATTGTGTTAGCTCATTGTTAGGCAGAAAAAGCACATCAGGATGAACTCAGGTTTTATAATTTTATATAGATTGCATAAGATAAAAATCAAAGTCGCATGGTTTCTGTGTCATGTAGCTGCTACCACCTACTGGTCTGGATCAGTGACACAATTTACAGCAGACCCCTTGCAGCAGGGGGCACTGTGTGAGTAGTCTGTGTATGCATGTTTGCAGGTGTGTGGATCTCTGTGTGTTTTGTGTGAGAGCAGAATGAGCTAGACTCAAATCAGCAGCTTGAAACATTCCGCACATAGAAGACATCACGTTCTATCTGGCTGTGGAGAATTTAGTGAATGTTTTTTCCAGGAAGAACATGCAGTATATTAAAAATATCAATAGGCAAGGCCAACAGGTTTTACAATACATGTGCATACACACAATACAATACAATACATACATACCTCCTGTATGCATAATATAGACATTTTGATCCACATGTGACCCCCCCCCCCCAAAAAAAAAAACCTCCACCCACCGTTTTTTGGGATATAGGGACTCACTTTATTTACTGTCTGTCACCTTTGTCTGCATCCGTCCTTCCCTGTCTGGCCTCTTTCATCAGGACTCCCTGTTGTCTGCAGAGTACTTTCTGAAATGAATACTTGATGAGGACAGATGGATGGTGCTCTCCCTTCTCTTTGTCTCTGCAAGATGCATCTTCATCTGTTTACTTATTCGTCTTTCTGGAATTCAAATTATTTGGCTTTGCCCTTCAGAATCTTTCAGTTCAAAACCCCTAAGTTTCTGATTTTAAACTCAATGGTGTTGCCATTTAAGGTAGTCCAAAGATTACAATTAGAGCCTAAAACAAAAAAATAGTCAGTTTGCAAAATGTCTGTAAGTAATGTACTGTACCTATATACAAATATCCTCACTTGTTGGTTTGTCTTTTAGTGTTTTGCTGTACGATCTCTGGGATGGGTGGAGATGGCTGAGGAGGATTTGGCTCCGGGGAAGAGCAGTGTTGCCGTTAACAACTGCATCCGACAGTTATCCTACTGCAAGAATGACATCCGCGACACCGTTGGCATCTGGGGAGAGGTGAGGAAGAGAAAACAGTTGCACAGTGCATTTGCATAGATGTGTTGTTCTGGGATTGAGAAGTTCGTAGCTAACAAAGTTAAGAAGGTGAATAAAAGGTGAGGGTGGAGCAAAGAAAAGAGCAACACGACTTAGCCAGGGCAAGAGTCTCCTAGAATATGTGTCAAAAGATGGAGGGAGGTGGGAGGAATGAAGAGAGGAAAATAGAGCAACGTTATGAAGCCTCCCCCTCTCTCTCTGCAGTGGTTGTGTTTAATGTGAAACGACAGAACAGAGAGAGAGAGGGAGAGAGAAGTTCATCCTGCTTTCACTAACCTTTCATCTCCCACCCCCTCTTTTTGGGGTTTGATAATTTATTTAGATGCCTCAAAGCCAGAGGCCACACACACACACACACACACACACACACACCGTACCTGCACACACAGGCACATATACTGCATAGAGAAGTAAAATAAAGCACCTGAACTTTAAAGGACCCCTTCTATGCAACCTCTTCGGTTGCAGGAAATGAGAAATGCATGTTTCTCTGATGAGATTTGAACGACCTGTGTGTGTGTGTGTCTGTGTGTGTGTCTAGGGGAAGGACATGTACCTGGTGCTGGAGAATAATATGTTAAACCTGGTTGACCCCATGGACCGCAGTGTGCTTCACTCTCAGCCAATCGCCAGTATCCGTGTCTGGGGCGTTGGCCGGGACAATGGCAGGTTAGTTGCTGTGGCAACCCACACTCGTTTTTTTTGTTTTATTATGTTATCAATATTAAATCCCTTTTTAATTGATTGTGAGTGTATAAGATGTTGCACTTTTCCTACAAAGCATGCTCTGATTCTCAGTGATTTCAGCGTTATATGGTGGTATCATTCAGGTCGCAACTCATTAAGGTCATTGTTCCCCAATTTCTTGGTTGTTTAGGTTTAAACGCTTTAATTAGTCATTTGTGTAAATGAAATCAACGGCGCATCACAGACGCGCTCAGTGAAAGGTCAGGGTAACAATTGAGGGCACCAGACGGGCGGCGTAGTGACAGGCAGGAGGGAAGAGTTAATGATTGATGATGAAGGGATGCTAATGAAAGATTAATTCCATCAGTACAAAGGAGGGTATGAAAGCGAAGAATGGCCTTTATTCTCTTCCACCACTAATCCCCACCTGACTGATCTGTCCCTCACTTTCACTTCAGCTTAGCTCAGTGCAGCGAGGTCAGCTGAAGACAAACTCACACACGGCAGTAGGACGCTGCTCTGCTGGGCAGCTTCTAGTTTCAAATGTTATGTCTGAAATGTAAGAAATGTGGGAGGAAAAACAAAAAAGCAAATGAGTGTCACAAACCTCTTCCTGGATACACAAAGATAAAAACCGAAAGTTTTAACAGAACACGGTGGGGTGGTGGCACTGGATGAGCAGCAGAGGGCGCTGTGCACTACCACTGCACGCACGGGATGGTACCGAATGTAGGTTATCACCATCAGGCACAACCGGATGATGGGGATAGGAGAGGTTGGTAGCTGCTGTCGAGCAGACACGTGCCTACACATGCACGCACATACACACACACTCATGTCTGTGTGCACACACGGACACACAGCAGCAGTGCACTCAGGGAATAAGGCAAAGCTAAAAGCTCTTGGCATACACAGAACTGCAGAATTCTGTTGCCTCAAGGATCTCTATCTCTTTATCTAATGCAAACACACACACATACACGCAGGGGTATATGTTACAGTATATTTACATCTATGAGCATCATCCTGCCGAATGTGTGTTTTTCCACGTACTTAACCTTTATTTCTGCCATCTACATACAGCTGGAAGAGTCAGAGCAGTGGGAATACCTTAGCTGCCTGCAGCAGAGGGAGGAGGAGGAGGAGGAGGAGAGGAGATGGTTATAGAGGGGGAAAGGGAGGGGAGTGGAGTGGGGGGGTTGGCAGGAGGAAGGCAGAGGGTGATGAGGCTGACAGAGGGGGAGGTATGGTTAGTGCTCACTGGGTGTGGATCGGACAGGTTGAGGAGTGTGTCCTCGCACACAGCATCACCAGGAATAGATGGAGTGTTAGGACGCTGCTGTACACAGGATTACACACCGAAATAGGAAAACAAAGCATGGTGAGTGAGTTTATTTATATACCTTTCTTGGAAGCATCACCCCTGCTTTTTTGTTTAATTATAAGGAGGATATTGGAGTGATGAGGCCTCGTATCTGTAGGGGATGTTGCTGAGCAGGTAGTTTGTGGGGTGGTTTTTACAGCTAGTGTTTGTGAGGTGTTCGTTTCACAATTTTACACAAACTCAGATGGCATGTAAAAAAATCTGATTTCTGAGCATGTGTGTTGGTTTTAGGCAAAATAAGGAATATACTGCTAGTTATTCATAGATTACCTGATGGACTCTGGACTTTGAATGCATAGCAGTTCAACACATTGTAGGAAATGGGCGTCAAATATTAATTCCAAGCTCATATTTTAAACGTTGGAATAAAATATACCAAGTTGTTGCCCATTTTTGCTCATTTTTCATGTTATTTTAATTCCTTATTGGTAGTGAAACTACTCAGTTTGAAGATGTGAGCTACTATGGAATTTGGAGCAGGAATATTCTCTTTTATCTCTTTCTCTCTATCTCTCTCACACACACACACACACACGCACACACACACACACACACACACACACACACACACACACACACACACACACACACACACACACACACATTCACACACTTGTGAACGGCTGGAGTGTCTGTGTCAGTATAGGAATGGTACCCCAGTGCCTCCCATTGTCTCCCATGTGCCATGAAACTCATTATTGGAAGATTACAGATTCCCACAGCAACCTTGACATTTTCGGGGGCGTCGGCATGACGATAAGATTTTATTTGAGATGAGATATCACTCTCTCTTTCCTCTGACTTTTATCTTCACTACTCATCTGGATATTTGATTCTGCCCTCGTCTTTCACGCTTTCATCTTCATCATGTACAATGTTGCAGTTAACTTCCAATTTCCCTCTCTATTTTCTCTTATTATATTCCTCACCTCGCTTCCCACCCCTCCTACTCTGTAACATTTTAATTGATGTGGCTCACAGAAACCCCCAACCTATTTCCCTAATTTCTGTTAAAAACACAAACCATCAGCAGCTAATTAAAACTAATAGCGCTGCCCCTGTCCTCACCCCTTTTCAACCCATTTTTCCCTCTTACCTTATTCATTTTTTGTTCATTATTCATGTTTTATGTCACAATTAAGTATGCATGAAAATCACCTGCAATGCTGCTTTGACCTGTTCTACATTCCTACACACACACACATTCCTACATTACTTTTGAGAGGAGGTGACAAAAGAACCAACCATGTGTCTCAATGTAAATTCTTTGTTTGCTACTTTTGCCTATTGTTTTTAGCAGGGAGTTAATATGGATTTTTTGTTCTCTTTTCTAACTGTTTTTTTTTCCACCCTGGCTTTCTTGGACACAGAGAGAGGTAAACACATTCCTTCCTTTCATCCCAAGACTCTCCTACACTATCTCTCTATCATCTCTGATGTTCCTTATTGTTTAATTTCCTCCGAGTCTCATTTTACTGCTCTTCAAAGTGACTTTCTATGTACTGTACCGCTGTGCACACACACTTGGAGACGTAGGAAATGAAGGTCACCTTCTCTGTCTACAAGTACACCACACACACAAATGGGAATCTTTTGTGGAAAGTTTTCCCCCGAGGGGCTGGGCTCTGAAATGTTGTTGACTCCCAGACCCGCGTTTCCTATGGCATCCCATGGCATATTGAAGCGCAAGCTCAAGGAAGTGATTTTGCTTTTTTCTGCATTTCTGAATGACGTAAACCGGCATGCATGCGTGTCCTGTGCTGGTTTAATTTGGTGCGGCTATGTATCTTCTGCAGAGTATTCTATGTTACGTTGTCACTCGTCATTCCCTCCTTTCTCCTTTCTGTCTTCTTTTCATTACTTCTATTCAGCAGTGTTAAATTGTTTTTGGCTCCAATGGGCTCAGGGGAAAGTTCTCCCCTATCGTCACTCTATTCAACTCCCTCTTGCATAACAATGCTCTATTGATCACTGGGGTCCATCGACCTGAGTGTGTGTATACATGTATGTATATATGTATGTGTGTGTGTGCATGTGTGTGTCCTGTAGCCATCAGACTGGTAAAGGTCAGTTCATCTTTCATCAGTCTCCAAGTGCTGTCAGTCTCACGACTGGACACACATCATCATTTATCTTCCTTGTCAAGTAGAACCAAAAATACTCCAACAAACCCTCCTCTAGTCTTCACCCTCCTTGTCCTTCTCCTCCTCTTGTGTGTCCTTATTAACCTTTTGTTGTTTTTTTCCCCTCTCAGGGATTTTGCATATGTGGCACGGGATAAAAACACAAGGATTCTGAAATGTCATGTGTTCCGCTGTGACACGCCAGCCAAAGCCATCGCCACCAGCCTGCATGAGATCTGCTCCCGGGTAAGTGGTTCCAGCTGGAGGAGCAGTGTCCGAACACCAGGCCAAGTTAGGATTTGGCATGCGGGCTCGGACGAATTCCAAACCAGATAGACACTTGACGGAAGAAATGTTGCTCTTACCATTTCCAAAGCAAAAACAACACATTCATTCTGAACATGTACTCGAGCCCCCTTAATCTGAAGTCCTGGTGCCTGAGAAAAAAATATATTCATACATACTACACATTGAATTGCCCAACTCGAAGAGTGTTTGTATTGTTTCATTGTAATTACTATCCCACTGTCTAGGCACACATTTTCATCTCCACCAAGGATAGCAGCAGTCCTCAGAAAGAACAAAAACAACATTAAACTCCCTACATAGGGTATAAGCAGAGAGTGCTCTCTACTCTGCAATCTTTTATCCTATTTTTTTTTTTTTTATTTTACCAGGCATGTCAGATGAATACAAACAGAGTCGGTAGAACAGCATTCAAACCATGTTTTAATTTTCCTAACTCGTTTGGAATTAATGGACTTTTACTTTTGCCGTTGTCTTATTATCACTGTAGAGCTTCGATTTCCTTCAGGAAACGGGTTAAAAGTGCTTACATTATTCATGTAGACTCATAATTTTATGTGGACTCCAGTTGTAGGTGGAATTTTATAAGGTTTTTTTTAAAGTGTTCAACTTTTCAAAACCCTTTTCTGGCCCCCACAGACGCCCTGTTCTGAATATTAAGTTGAAAATGTCATTTGTTGGAGGAAAAAGGTGGAGATAGAGCAATTTGTCTTTTATATTAATATTAAATGTCCCACATTTTGCAGTCGGCTTATATCATAGAATAAAAAGATAAATGAGATGCAGATATGCTGTGACAGACTCTGATTTGTGTGTGGCTGTTTTCATCTGTCTGGTTCTCTGTTAGTACATATGTGTTTGTCCATTTGATTTACTCTGCAGTGAAGGCTTGTACCCACTTTGGAAAGAGGACTATGACCTGGTTAATGTGTGTGTTTTTGTTACCCAGAAATAGAGAGAGTGCTCTAGGTTTTCCTGAGCTCTTTCATGTTGACGCTTACATCTTGTATTTTCTCCTGTTTCATACATTTTTATGCTTGTCTCTTGCGCACCATCTCACTCTCTTTCTTCATCCCCCTGTCATTCTTTTTCCCCTTCTCCTCTAGATAATGACAGAGCGAAAGAATGCCAAAGCGATGGCAGGAGGCTCTCTCCAGGACAGGATGCAGGCAGGACTAGATCTCCCCTTGCAAGGTGTGTGTGTGTGTGTGTGTGTGTGTGTGTGTGTGTGTGTGTGTGTGTGTGTGTGTGTGTTTGAATACGTATTTGCTTTAATATCAGTTTTATTGGTTCACTGGTTATTATTTAACCTTAATCTCAATTATATTATCCAATTAACTGAGTAGATGTGAAGGGATTCCTTAATTTGTAATTAATATATAAATGTATTTGTATAGTACCTTTCATACAGTGGTCCTAACTCAAGGTGGTGTATGCATAATAAACCATTGAAACACATTAAATAAATTAATAGCTAGACCGATGGGAAAGTAGCGAGTCAACTGATGTTAGTGTTAGCAAAACAAACTTTCTTACAATCTGGAGGGACAAAAATAGACTAAATAGACTAAATAGACAAAAATAGACAAATAGGCAAATTATTGGAAATGATTCAGCAGCAGCCAAGTATACTGACAACTGTCTATCCTGCTGCTGACAGCTCATCAACCCTAACATCGGCATTCTCTGTCTCTGCTTCATGTAATGAAACTGACATAAACCTTTCAGACATGACAAACAGGAGGTGCTTCTTTTGTGTTGTGACATTAAATATAATTGAAGAAAACCGCACTATTTTATTCGTATGAAGACATATTCAGTGTGTGGCTTTTCCCCAGCAGAGTTCCCCACACCAAAGACAGAGCTGGTTCAGAAGTTCCAGGTGCTCTACCTTGGGATGCTGCCTGTGGTCAGACCAATCGGTTAGTTTCACATCGTACACAGGTTATTGTTGGTAGCATAACATCAGGCATAAATTTATTTATTTATTTATTTTAAACCGTCTCTATTCCAGGTATGGACATATTGAATGGAGCCATAGACAGTCTAGTTAGTTCTTCCAACAGAGAGGACTGGACTCCAGTAGCCCTCAACGTGGCAGATGCTACTGTCACCATCAGCAAGGAGAAGGTCAGATACGTAGCCTTTGCCCTGAAGAACAGCTTCTTCTTGTCTTGATTCTTTTTTTTCATCTTTAACTATGAGCAATTGATTTGTGATAAAAACAAACATCATACACTAAACAGCAAGTGGGGGTGCAGTGCCACCAACACCAAAAAGCTGATTGATGATTGATTCATGATTAGATGATTGTATTTTCCCTCATTACTGTGTATTAATGTGAGGAATCTGTGTTATTATGATATGGATGGATATATACCATATTTTATAATCTAGTGGCTTATGTCACCCATTAATGTTTCCGACCAGGATGAAGAGGAAGTGCTGGTGGAGTGTCGTGTGCGTTTCCTGTCTTTCATGGGCGTTGGGCATGACGTGCACTCGTTTGCATTCATCATGGACGCCGGCGGCCATCGTTTTGACTGTCATATCTTCTGGTGCGAGCCCAACGCCGGGCACGTGTCCGAGGCAGTGCAAGCAGCTTGTATGGTGAGAACACAACACTCTGAGCCAATCAGTTTCAAAAATAAAGGAAAGTCTCACAGTGCACAGTGATGCCTGCTCAAATTACAGCTGAAGCGTAGTGTGAAGTTGTTAACGAGATTGTGGAATATGGAGCGTGTGTAGTTTTAATTTAACTATGAATACTAATAGATGTTGGAATTTATTTCGTATGAACTATTATAAAGTAAACAAGTAATATATATTCATTCTGTGGATGTGGACTGTTTTATGCCACTTTTATAGTCTTTGCCTTCAGAAAATAAAATAGTAAAGGTATCAAAGCATGAAACAAACATTTATAACCACCTAGCCTTGTTCAAAGATTTCCCTTACTCTTAAGTTCTTTTAAGGCAGCAAATGCAAAATGCTTCCATGTTGCAAATGTAAACCGAGGTCATGCACTTAAAGTCAAGAGCGGCAGAGACATTTACGGCCTCTGTCTGTGAAAGTGATTGTCCTTGCCAGCAGTTAAGTTTGGGTGTGTTTTTTCACTCTTGACAGATGAGTGTTTATCTGTCCAACCCATATGCTCTATTCAGGTTGTAATGGGCCTTCTGTCAAAGTGCTGCTGGTGTAAAACATGCATTCAATTCAAGACAAGCCACCTAAAGTTAAAATAATAGGCGTGTTCAGCATCAGTTGTCATTAAAAAAAGGACGTACTTGCGAGTTATCGCGCATAGATTTTCTGTTTGACTCTTAAGTTAAATGTTTTTTCGATTGTATCCCTCATTATTTACTCCTCTGCAAGAATGGCTTTTGAAGGAGCGTACATAACATTAGTAACTATCGTAGTATTTTATCATCATCTTGTCCATAATTACAGCTGAGAATGTCCTCTCTGGTGTTTTCTGTTCTAATGCAGCCTATTAGTGTTACTCATCTCCCGCTGCCTCCTCCCATCTGTGTGTGGTGTGTGTCACAAGATTAGTTGACTGCTGGCTGTGCTATTGATCAGGGCCCATCAGAACTTTGGATATATGGACACACACGCACACACACGCACACACACACACACACACACACACACACACACACACACACACGCACACACACACAAACATATGCTGATTCATAATGACAAGTCATCACTCATTACTATTGATCACAGCTTTTACTCTCCACCAGTCTAGCTTTCCCTTCTCTTTCTTTCTCACAGACACCTCCACAGTCGTATACTCAGCAGCTATAATTCTCTATTGTCCCCCCCTCCCCTGTCTCTCTCTTAGCTGCGGTACCAGAAGTGTTTGGTGGCCCGACCTCCCTCCCAGAAAGCCTGCGGCTCATCGCCTCCCGGTGACTCCGTGTCCCGCCGGGTCTCCACCAGTGTAAAGAAGGGCGTCCTTTCCCTCATCGACACCCTCAAACAGAAGAGACCCGTCCCAGAGTTGCCGCAGTAACCTCGGTTAAGCACTACCGACTTGACTCCCTGCCACAACCCCCCAGTCGCCATGGTAACCGGTCGCATCGCTGCCAAAACCCGTCAAACACCACAGACACCCAGTAACCATGGAAACGCAGTAAAGCCCCAGCGGTTTGGAAATCCCGGTCATGATTTTTTTGCTTCCTGGAGCAAATTGGAAATTTCACCTCAAAGAGTTTTATCCTTTCTTGAGCAGCAATTCAAGTCTGGTTTTCCTCAAAAACAACTGAGCTTGATGAAGAAAAATCACAAATCACGAAGGAACAACCATGACAAACACCTGAACGGTGATAATGTACATAGAAATAACTCTCACCCCCCCCAGCACAGAGAACGAGTGAGGACAGGGAGGAACAAAGAAGTAGGAAGTGCTCCTTCAAGCACAGAACGTGTGGTGAGTGAGCTCATTGCTGCCCAAACCGCTGATCTCGCCATGCTCTTGTTGTATTTGTGTCTGTGCCTGTGCTGCCAGCATGACGTTGCACACCTGGTCACACCCCCTCCCCACCATTCACCTGGTTGTCCTGTTAGTCTGTAGTGGCTCTATCCCCCCCTCTGTCCTCTATTGTCCATGGTAGGCTGTGAAGTGAATGACGGAAGGAGTTCTGAAAGCCATGGCGTCTGATTTTCATATCGGCGAGTAACGAATCCGAAACTACCACAGGATAAAGAGAGTTGGGTCTGGTCGTCTACAGCACACTCTAACCTGTTCAACTGATCCTGCATGAACTTTTTATATAAAAGTGACACGTTCTAGACAATATCAATACACTGCTGCTGCTTTCAGAGACTGAAGGGATGAGTAATCAGAAGCCACATTCTTTTTCCCGTCTTCTTCTTCGCTCTTTGTGTTTCATCAACTGTGCAAGAATCAGCCGGACTGGCCCGGGATGGTCAAAACGAGCGGTGACCTTTCACCCGAAGCATCCTTCATGTTTACGTCTTGTTTTTACTCTTTTTGTTATCCCTCGGAAAGCAACGAAATGATGATGATGATGATGATGATAGCCATAACGGAGGACGAGACACGGGGGAAGGACCCCCCTCTCTCTCTGCTGACCAGTACTCACTGCTGCTCCAAACAGGAGACATCAGCATGCTGCTGCTCTTTGATTCACATGCTGGAGGAAATTTGACTGACGATTACTTTAAATTCCACCTCAGTATTGTTCCCCCTAAGACTTCCATGTCCATTTATTAAAGGATCCTGGAGACACGAGAAATCCTGGAGGAGCAAGAAGAATGAATAAGACAACAACTGGAGGAATGTGCTTTTATGGTTGCGATGATATCGTTCACAGCTGTGATTTGAACTACAAGGAGGTGAGAAGAAAAAAGACTGATTTCATCTCTTTAAAGAGGAAAACCAACAGTGACATGTTGACTCAAACTAACAGAACGTTCCTGGATGCTGTTTATCTGTCTCCAGGGTTCTGTTCACTTGAATGCGCCTTTTCTGTTTGTTGTTTTTTTCCACTGCCTACTTACAGTACAGTAGGTCTGTTTTCATCAGTGCCACAAGTTCAATTTGGTTTCAGTTTGGTCTGTTTTTGATAATATATTCTCACAAAAACCTCAAGTCACCACTGCTAGCTCCTCATTATGCCATATCTGACTATATTGGATATATGATAGTGAGAAAGTCTGTTTTCCTGGATGAAGAACAGCATGTAATGCTGTACATCTGACCTTTCTCTAAACCCCGCCCCCAAACAGGAATTGTCCAATCACAGCTGTGAGTGCAGCGTCTGAAAGACTTTAGTCTTTACAAAATAAATGAAATTGTAAGGGAATGATGAAACTGCATTTATCTGCTCTAACAATCGCTGAAAACAGCAAACCTGGCTGATTAGCTGACTACTGTGCTTTTAATTATGTTTAGTGTTTAAATGAGTTTTGTACGACAGTTATCAATAGGGTTGCACGTTAAGATTAACTTATTGATTAGTCTATTTGATTATTAGTTTGGTCCATAAAATGGTGAAAAATGTACCTCACTTTCTCAGCACCAGAGGTAGCATCTTCAATCCAAAACAGACATTAAGTTCACTGTCATTCAGGACTGAAGAAACCACAACATATTAAAATATAAGAAGCTGGAATTTTCAGTTTTTCCATTTGTAAATGAGCTAAAACAATGAATCCATTATCAAAACAGATCAATTTATTAGTTGGCAATTGTTAACTAATTGTTGCAGTTGTAGTGAACAAATACAGCTCTAATAGCCATTTTCTTTTTTGAGTTTATAATTTAGACTCGCTATACTAATTTTAGCTTTACAAACTCATCAGTTACATAAAGCAGTAACAACCATGTATTTTTTTTCTATATTTAACATCCAAACCATCCAAGAGTTCCGTAACAATGAATAACATTGTTATTCATAATACTGATTCTCACAAGTTACTTCTACACTGCAAAGTACAAACATCTTCACTTGATGGATCAGTCATCTGGTAAGGATTCAGATTTCTAGCTTAAAACATGTAGCTTTAGCCCCACATTTTAGTACAATAATTGTTAAGATTAGACATTCCAGGATTCATTATTTAATAATGTATCTATCATGCATATTTATGATCTGGAAACATTAGAATAGTTTTAGTGGCAGAGTTTTAGTATTATTAGCATTAGCTTCAGCTAATAACATCTGCTAGCGACAGTGGTCATTTTAACCTGAGATTGTATGATTTTAGCCAACAGTGAGCAATGAGAAGCCGGTTTCTTCTACCTCCTTCAGTGTTTTCAAAAGTTATTATAGATCCCTTCCAGACCTGTTTTAAGAAGTATACAAATACCTCTATACAGGAACAATAACGTGTGCCACATTAAAATAATCAAAATCACATCTACTCTACATCTACTATGCAAATATACATTTTTTCATATCAGAAGCTTAGCTGTTGGCCACAGATGTCTGCTACTTCACTGTAAAGTCCATTCTCATTGAAAGTGCACTAGAGGCTTCATGTTTCCACATTATCATTTGTTGAAGCTGAATATTGGTCCAGAATTGTCTTTCAGTTTTTCAAATTGAGATTTGATGAATCCTCCATATATGCTCAACCCCAAAAAAGAATTTCATTGAGCTCTGAGAAACTTTCCCCTTTCTGCAGATGAATCTAAAAACAGCTTCCAACGTCAAACTCAGCACATAAATAATTCTGCACAGTGAAGCTGAAATATCCAACTGTGGGAACAAGAAGAAAAACTTTTAGAGCAGTAAATCTACTCCGGTATTCATATGGTACGTAGCTTTTGTTTAAATGGAAAACGTGACTGGCGTGTCAGCTGAAACGAAGGGGGATGGGACTTGGAGAACGGTCAGTTATGGCTCCTGTAGGTGTTTCTTGCTTGTTACAGATTTAAAACGGTTAACATGCCCAAGATGCAGGAACTAGGAGTGTTATTGAGATTCTGTTGAGAAAATTCAGCCACATCACCTTCTTTTGTCACAAGGATGTAGAAATGTGAATGAGATGACAAATTTGTGTGTACATAATATCCATTCAATGTAACATTTGGCATTAATCATTGTTATAAGCTATCGGTTCATTTTGAATGTCTTCTATTTGTCTATTATTTTCTTGTAATGAAATGCCTTTTTTTTTTGAGTACTCACCAAATGGCCAAAGTGTAAAATATTGATATACATTGTTGTAGATAAGAAAAATACGAGAGCAAATAATGAAAAAAAGGAGAGGTGATTGGAAATTTTCACAGTCTTCAATTATAAGTTGATACTGAATTTAACTGAGCAATTATCTATGCATTCTTTTGATCTCGAGAAATGGAAAGTCGTTAAAAAGCCTTGCATGCCCTTGGACGGTTGAACGAACGACTGTATGTACTGAACAGAAATATTTTTTATTTTATTTATTCTATTTTATAAAGGTATATACTGATTTTATTAGTTGAGACAAGTAAAGTCTCTTGACTCTGTGTCATTGTCTCAGTCCCTGGTTAACTCACAATGCTACAACAGGCTCCGCTTTGCAGAAAAAAGTCAGATAAAGCAATATATCTTCACCTTGTACAGTGCACTGAGAGCTGGGAGCCCACCGCTGGTCTGAACAGCTGACGGGAGGAAGAGGAAGATGATGAAGGCGACGGACTCCCAGCGTCTCTGTCAAGCTTACACAACAACAAATACACACACTCCATTCCCCACAGATGGATGTGTTGGCTTCCGTTTGCTGCTCACTGATTTGTACACTTTATCAATGTAACCAATTGTGAGAATAAACAGCATTATAAAATAGAGCCCTCTGGCTTTTTCTGTGTCTTCTGTGATTGATTCTTTTTTTTTTTTGTTAATTATTGTGATGTTTTCCTTCTGAAATAGTGTTATTTGAAAAACAAATGGTTCAATTCAGACTATTTTTATTTAGAATCTTCAACATTCATATTTAAATACATTTTAGCACACAGAATTCAGGAGATTGAAAAAAGGCAACATGCTTCGATGTAAATAATTTACTTTAAATACAATATGTTGGTGGGTGTTCCGGCCATCAGTAAAATCTTCGTCCCTCTAGATTGGGTAGACAGACTGAGGAGGGGGAAGTGGTGGAGTGGGCGTGCTTGGTGTGGAGCGGCATGGACGGAGGCCGCGAGAGAGAAGCGCTGCTCCTGCTGCTGCCGCTGCTGCTACTCGGAGAGCTGGAGGCCGGGGAGCAAATGGGCGGCAGAACGAAACCCACCGTCTTCATCTCTTCCTCCTTCTCTGGTCTGACCACCTTTGTGAGAACCTTCAAGGGTCTCGGCGGTCCAGCTGCGTCCCGCTGAGTTTTCTCTGCACGTTTGGGTGGTGACGGAGCAGGACGCTGTTTTCCAGCGGGGTCAAAGGGCCTGGGTTCCTCCTGGGTCGTGATCGGAGATAAGCCTGTGGAGCGCTTTGCTGAGGATATCAGTGTCAGTGTAAGACGAGGAATCCTTCTTGGTTTACTCCCTTGCGGACGCCTCTTGAAATGCACCTGGCTTTTCTTTTTCGATTTCTTCTTGTGGCCTTTAGGAAGGTGCTTGAAGCCTGTGGGGATCCTGTTTGGCCTGGAGCGTTTGCGCTTGCGTCCTTTAAGACCTCTCCTCTTCCTTTCTCCCTTCCCCCCCTCATCCTGAACCTTTCCCTCCGTGATGTCCCCGGCACCCGTCTCCTCTTCCTGGTCTCGGTCTAGTCCCCTCTTGAGCTCACCTCCTGTCTGTTCCTGCCCCTCTTGGCCGGAGGGGGACGAAGCTTTGCCGGCGGCTGAAGCTGCACGATTTTTCTTGCTTTTCCCCTTTTTAGCGGCTTTTGATGGCTCAGGAATTATTCCACCCAGGAGGCCCTTTGCAGCTGCCCTTGCCAGCACATCCTGGACCGTTTCTACCTTAGTGGGATCCGCCTGAAAAAAAGCAAGGGCAGTTTAAGATTTGATGAGAAGATACAACACATTTAAACTACAAGTCTCCAGGGTAACATTGCGCCAAGGAGATCTATACAACAAAATACAGCTCTGGAGAAATGAGCCACAGCCATAAACTGAACCTGAGGAGGAGGAGGAGGAAGAGGAAGAGGAGAAGAGAGGGATGATCGCAGGAGGTTTGATGGCTTTAAAATCCCCACAGACAGAGTGACATATCATTTTTGAAGGGATCAGGCGGAGATTATTATGTCTGTGTTAGAGCTCAATAATATGTATTGATTCAGGGTTTAAAACAAAGCAAACAGACAGAAATCCTCCTTTAACACCTAAACACACAATAATTGCGTGTACATTATTTGCACAAGAGGAAAAACAGATTCCTTAATCTGAAGTGGCATTTTAACAGTAGTAATCCCTTTGGCTTTTACCTCCCCCCCCTCCTCCATACGTTCTCTTGTCTAATCAAAGTTGAATGATGTTCGGCACACTGCTTAAAACACCGCAAATGTATATTTTATTCACTCTCCTGTATTTAATCTGCCATTGCATGGTTTTTCATTTTCCTAACTTTGATCGTAATGTATGCTTTGAGTCATAAAGCGCAAAGCTTTTATTGCACTGCCAAAATGACAATTTATAATAAAACACAAGACTAGTAATACCAGACGCATAGAAGAGGGAGGCGTGAGTAATGGCCGCCTGTCAGATGTGTTTAAAATGTAAATAAGTAGCCTACAACAGACGTGTATTCTAAGGACCTTGATGACTGGTCCTTTGGTTTTCAGTGGAATGTTTTGACAATTATCGACTGGATGGACTTCTCTTTTGCTTCTCGATAAGTCGAGAGACGATATGTGAGATCAGTTGAGTGGTTTTGAACTGTATATATCTCGTTAGGGACATCACAACTTCAAATAAAATCCAGAGAAAGTCTACAATATGGCATCTATAAAAGAGCAATTCAAAGCAGGCTTCTTGTCACCTCACTCTTTTCTATGTGTCTCTTTGTTCCTGTCTCTCTGGGCTATTTTAGATCCTTTCCTTCAGATCCCTTTAAATTGTCCCCGGGCACGGTTTGAGTGGTGTGGACTCATTCATCTGTGCAGCAGCGCACAGCCACCTCAGTGGTGTCAGTGTAATGAAATCTGCAGCCGCAGCTTTGATGGGATGTGACTCACCGTGACAACGGACGTCAATCTAATTAGACCCCATGATCATTAGATTTTCAAATTGCTGCACTGCCACGGGACAGGTGAGCTCGACCCTGTCGCTGTGTGTGTGTAACATAAGGAAATAAACACACACACACATGCTGTCCCCTCCCTGCACCATTTTTTTCCAAACTGCAGGAGATCAAAGCAGCATCTCATTTACTTCTGTTGTATTTTTCTTCTTTTTATGATTGGAGGAGGAGGAGGAAGGGGCAAATAGATGGA
This sequence comes from Lepturacanthus savala, assembly GCA_030544235.1. Taxonomy (NCBI): domain Eukaryota; kingdom Metazoa; phylum Chordata; class Actinopteri; order Scombriformes; family Trichiuridae; genus Lepturacanthus; species Lepturacanthus savala. The sequence goes on from CM060466.1 coordinate 25,277,563, forward strand.
GCAAGGAGGTGATGCAACAAGAAGGCGGCTGGAAGAATGGTATTATCTATTCATCTTTGCTCCAAAGTACTGAAATGTTTCAGTGGCTCAGGCGTCTGTCTCTTTTTATGGAGTATTGGAATAATGCTGCAGCGTTTCGGGAAGCGTGTGTGTGTGCGCGTGTGCGTGTGTGTGTGTGTGTGTGCGTGTGTGTGTGTGTGTGGACGAGCAGAGCCGGGCCGACCTCCCAGCAGACAGACAGTAAAAGAGTGCAGCCTCAGCACTACTGGAAGGTCTCGTCACAAAGCAATCACACACACACACACACACACTGATCTCTGTTCGCCCCTCAATCTTCACACACACACACACACACCCCTGCTTTCTACATCCTATTCCATGTCTCACGCTGCCCCTGCCCCTGTTGGCCTGTCCTCTCATCTCTCACCTGCCGGGACAGTCGGGCCACGAAGCAGCCGTCTGTGAGCTCAGATGATTGGATCTTGAAGAACTTGGAGTCCGCCTCATCCCCTGACTGGGAGTCATCTGGGAAAATGGGCCCGTTCACCCTGTAGGGAGCAGGTGTGGTGTAAAAGCTGCTATGTTGCATTTTACATCAATTCCTCACCGGCAATATAATGAAGAGAACTTGTAGCTATTGTAGTGGGAAGGGGGTGTTGCAGACGGGATTTGGCAGTAACAGGAAATTACTCCGAGGTGTCATAAATAGTCCTGACAATCAAACAGCCCTCAGTGGTTTCTGGCAGGTGGGACACGTGTAACTAATAAACTGAGGCGTCGTCGTCAGAAAATGTACGAATCAACATCCTTTTTTCAGTATTTGGTGCAAAGCGCAGTTAAAAAAACTCTTTGCTGCGGCTGTGAGGCGATGTGGGACGGGGCCAGTAGGCAGATTGTCCCGTTCAGAGCCTCAGGACAAGCATGTTTATAGGCCTCTGCACGGCCAGCTGTTACATAATGTTTTTAATAGAGGCGTTAAATCACAGCTAAAAGAGAAACAACATTGTTCTCACACTTGACACCCCTTTATAGACTCGGTGGATGTGGATTTATTTTCCTTTCTTATATCTCTGTGGATGCATTTCTCTTTCCCTTTGGTCTTTTCGGGTGTACTTTTATTACTATTTTCCTTTCCTGACATGTCTATATATTTTTCTTTCCTATATTAGCTTTTATCTTTTTAAAAAAGCCTCCTGTGGACAGGTGTTATAAATTAGCATTTTGCTACAAACACTGAATACAGTCCTCAGCCCCGAAAAAATATATTACATTAAGGCCCAGAGTGATATTCTGTCAGGAATCCCATTAAATTTCTGATTTAATGAGTTTCAGGAGCTTAAAATAGTGTGGTACTGAAAAGTTGAAAAAGTAAGATTCTGGTATAAGCAAATAAAAGCTGAGAAGCAGATTTGCATTGCCCACTGTGACTGCAAAAAAAATTTTTCAGAATTGTTTTGTTTTGTCCTGCACCTATAACCACATCCAACAGGGCTGCCACGCTGTAGTGAGTTCACTACAGGAGGATGTGAAGTTAAACCTCTGGAGAGCTGCTCTTTAAACTTAAAAGATAAATACTAGCTAGCAAACCCATGGAACTATATCAAACCTGCAAAAAACTAAAGGAAAATCTACTGTAACCTGTCACAGCAACTTAATTCTATCGCTACAAGCTGTGTCTGTACACACAATTACATGGTTTTGGGGCATTGTTTTGTCTTTTGGGCATCAAGTACCCTTGATGCACCTTTTTGATAAACACAGGATTGTCACCAAGTGTTTACCACCATACATTAAGCATAAAGCTCGAAGAAGCCAAGATAGAGGTAATGGATATTGGCTTTGACGTCCCGAGGAGACACACATAAAATTATACATAAAAACAACTGTGCAGTTTACTGTGTCAGAGACATAAATAAAGCTTGTTGTACTAGTTCTCCCCCTTATCTCGCCTGACCTTTAAAAAAAAAAGTCATGCTCAAAAACAAAAAAATCACTTCTCTTTTATGTTCTAGATTTTTGATAAAAATGGCGACCTTTTTATATACGCAAGAAAATCAGTTTGGCAGATTGTGTCCAGTTGTACGGTCTCTCTCTCTCTCTCTTCTGAAAACAGCCGACACGGTGCTGAACACAAAGGTGCGAGTCTTTGGTGAGTTGATAAAAGAGCTCACTGTATGTGACTAGATATAATAATATTTGAACATTTTAGAGGATGGGGGATAGACAATGAGCAGCAGGCATGAGACAGACTCCGAAATCTTCTCCACCCCATTCACCCCGACTCTAGGATTAACTACTGTCCCCACGGCAACCGCAGCTGATCCTTTATATTGTCATGGAGCCTGGTGTAACTGCTCAGTCTGTCTCTTACAGAGACTTATAGGCGGTAAAATACATATAAACTGTGAAGATCTGTAAATAGATCTGTTACATTTACACTAGAAAAACCTGTTTTGCTCTCTATTATGTGTGTTTCTCTTACATTCTTCTCTACAGTCTGTAATTCTCAGAGATCAAGAGCAAAGGAAGTAATGAAGTTTGGTCCTTAAGTAAAAGTACCAATACCCTGCAAAATATTTACTCAAGTAAAAGTAGAAGTACTACACCAATAATACTTACTTAAGTAAAATACTAAGTACTTATTTTAATTTATTTTAAAGTATAAAAGTACAAGTACTCACACAATGGGTTGTCAGTCTCTGGGTTGTGCCATTATGATGAAGAATGTAGGAAGATTTATTAATGTCTCTGCTCAGTGCTCACAAGCAATATGTGTATTAAAAAGATCGGTGTGGATATTGTGTGTGCTCTCTGCAGTATTGTGCATACTATTACTATTACTAAAAATTAATTATTGGCATGTTTGAACTCAAATATTTCATCCAAATATGGCCATGGATTATTGAATGTTAGGCTGAATATTCATGAAACGCTTCTCATCTGCTTGCCCACTTTGAGTGGGCGTGTCCTGAGCAGCCGGCACCTACCTGATTGGCTGAAAGTTGCAAACTTTTGCAAAGATTTTAATGAATAGATGTTAATATAATTTAATTTGCAATTTACAAAATGTAAGGAGTAAAAATAAAAGAATTCATTATTATTTTACAGTACAAGTACAAGTACAGTAACAAAGTAAAACTACTTCATTACATTTCTTGACTGTCAGAAATGAAGTTCACCATATGTGTGTTTTATATTTAGATATTCATGCGGATGCTCCTTGAGTGAGTTGTTTTGATCCTGGAGGCTTAACTCAGATATTCAGTACACTTTGAATTTATTCTTAGTCAAAGTCAAGTCATATTCTCAGTCAAGTCAAACTGCTGGCTGCATGTTATGCTAACAGCAAAAATACATTTGAGGCCAGGACAAAATTGGATGAGGTGTGTGTGTGTGTGCATACGTGTGTGTGTGTGTGCATACCTGAAGGGCAGCAGTTTGGGGTGAGTGTGTGTTTTCTCTAACACTCTTTTCACCAGCTGTTCATTTTCTTGAGGAAACACTGAGCGTGTACAATAGACCACAGTCTGAACCTTTGGAACTGACGAACAAAAGAAGAAAAAAAAGAAAATCTTTTCTCCTTTTCTGTATTTTTATTGCTTATGTCAGTTATAGTTGGGTTTGTGTGTGTGTGTGTGTGTGCGTGTGTGTGAGTGTGTGTGTGTGTGTGTGTGTGTGTGTGTGCTGTGTACTCACAGGTGAGAGCGTGTGCCAGTAGCTGGGCCTGCTGGCTGCTCAGCGTCTGCATTTTGCTGTGAGATACAGAACCTCGAGACAGGTCCTGCAGCAGATCCAAGTCTGTCAAGAGAAGGTAACGTGTGTACATGTTTTTAATCGTAACCAGAGACACGTCATGTACCCGTCAAATCTACAGCACAAAGCTCCCATTATGTTTCACTCTCGAATTCGCTCCTTTCGTTATTTTCCCATCCTCTCCCCATCTCCTCCTCCTCCACCTCCCATGTTCCCACACCCTCTGATTCCTGTTCCTCTTTGAGAGCTGGAAATAACACCTGAGCCATGTTAGAGGTTTGCAGGATGATGGTGTCGTATTTATGTGCCAGAGCCAGAAAAGGTGTGTGGATGGGATCGGTGGAGGTGTGCAGTTTGTTGTAAGTTGACTTACAAGAATAAAAACATTAATTTTATTCTTACTTTGATAAACAATGAAATTAAAAATGACTGGAGCGCTACTGAATGACTCCTCTCCTAATAAGAAACACAAACGGGGACGTGACACCATCACCCCTTGCTCCAATGTCGTATACCTCCATGTTCAGAGTGGATAGTGGCCACCGGGTCATTCAGAGCTGAGGAAGAGCACCGAGGAAGCACCATGATGACCTTTAATCGCTGCACAGCACCATCCCACTCAGTCAGACTACAGAACGCTTCTGTTAGGACGCGCACGTCTACATGAGACATCAGTAAAAGAGATGCATTAACTACAAACATTTCATTTTTCACACTTTAACTGTTTTTTTTGTTTCTTTGTTTTACAATTGAAAATGTAACAGCATTTACAGAACAAAGTTTCTCCCCCCACCCAAGGGGACAAGTAAATTGAGTAAAGTAAATTACTGTAGGAGACATTGTATTATTGACAAAAACAATCAAAAATAAAAAAAAAGGAACATATGGTGTGTGAGAGAACAAACGTGACTTTCAGTAATAGTAGAAAAAACAACAGACAGATGTTGTACAGGACAAAATCTCATGTTTGTTTGAGCAGATATGATATAAAACATGTATCCTGTTGAAATTTTTATCAGGGCGTCATAGAGCTCGTCTAATCATATATCTACTAACATTTTAAAATGTTTTTATGTAAAATAACAAAACTAAGTAAAACCATGAAAACATTGTTTTCTTTTAATTTTGTTTCTCATATTTTATCATATACATTTTTTTGAATATTCTTTGTCTAACAACAGAATTTAAAGTTTCTTTAAAGGTCCCATATCCTGCTCTTTTATGGGATTTATTTGAAGTTTCGACACAACTAACATGATATATTTGCAATTTAAAGTAAAAAAATTTAACTTGGTGTAGTTTTACAGTTCTCTCTGGATCTACAAAAAGCTCAGGTCATTTTAGGTCTGTCTCAAATATTTATCAGCCTCTCTTGTGATTGGCTGATTTTCAGCTAGAGGACTGTGGGTGGGATGGTGGGAACAGGTGGTCTGTTCTGAGAACCTCTACAGGCAGAGGAAGCTACTGCATGGCAACATTCAATAAAATGAGCCCTGAAATGGTCAGTCAGTCATTTTCTATACCTGCTTATTCCTCATTCGTCTGCTGGATACACCCCAGATAGTCGCCAGCCAATCGTGGGGCACACACACCATTCACTCACACACTCACACCTACAGGCAATTTAGAGTCACCAATTAACCTCAGCATGTTTTTGGACTGTGGGAGGAAGCCAGAGTACCCGGTGAAAACCCACGCAGACACGGGGAGAACATGCAAACTCCACACAGAAAGGTCCCAGACCCAGGACCAAGGAGGTCTTGAACCTGTGACCTTCTTGCTGTGAGGCAACAGCGCTAACCCCTGCTCCACCATGTTACCCCCCTGAAATGGTAAAATTTCTAAATATATAAACATCTATACAGGACCTTTAAAACTATATTAAGTTCACAGTGTATTCAAGTCTTTCCTAAAACAACAGCCAGGCCCATATAACCACTGAAAGAGGTTATTCCTCTGTAATCATTCCTCCTGTTCATACTGGCTATTAAAAGATCCCCTTGAAGTCAGCTCCCAACATACTGGGAGGGGACAAAATCCAGTGTTTTTCTGGTGAGCTGCGGTGGAAGTACAGTAATGAAAAGAGGCACTTTGGCACTAAAATGTCTTTTTATCTTGAATAAAATCTACTTGAGTTGACTACTTTGGATGACTGAAGCCTCACATTAGCTTCAGGTAAACTTTTAACTACCTTTTTTTTACAGGAGACTTGAGGATTTCATACATAATGAAATGATCTTCTAATAGCCATTATGAACAGGAGGGATGATAAATGACCTTAAACGACAATCCCAAGTGTTTTAGTGCCTCTCAGGCCACACCCAGCATCACCGATACAGTTGGATGTGGTCAGACATCATCTCTGTTAGACCTGTATTCGCACCTGTCACTAAAGCGAGATGAGAAGTTACAGCACGGGAGATCAGAAGAACTTACAAAGCCTGTCAAGGGACATTGATTTTTAAATCTCAATCTGCCTTAGTAAAGGATACAAACCATGTTTTTGTTGAGTGTTTCATCACTTACTTTTAATGTCCATTTGTGTGAGCAGTTCCTGTATCTCTTCCACCTGTGAAGGTGTGTGATCGGCAGCACACAGCAGCACTCGGCCTGAGCGGGCGGCAGCGGCGAGGGCTACGTGAGCCACGGTCAAGGCTGAGAACGACCCCGCCACCAGGACGTCAGCGCTGTCGAACAGCAGGGGGCGCAACGCGGCCACCGCCACCGACACACTCCTGTCCTGCAGAGAGACAAAGTCACACGCAACCAGCCAAACCTTCAGTCTGGCTCACAGCAGTAATTCAAAGCTCTAACGAAATATTTATAGCCATGATATTTTCCTCCTGTAGAGTTTATTAAAACACATCTGAGTGGGGGGGCATGGCGGAGCAGTGGGTAGAGCTGTACCCTCACAGCAAGAAGGTCGCAGGTTCAAGGACTCGAGCTGGGATCTTTCTGTGTGGAGTACACAGTGTGTTTGTGTCAGGCCATTTTTGGCTTGTCTCATAAATATTCATGAGCCTCTCTTCTGATTGGCTGATTTTTACCTGGAGGACTGAAGGGTGTGATGGTGGGAACAGGTGGGTTGTTCTGAGAACCTCTACAAGCAGGGGGAGCTACTACATGGTGTCATAAAATAAAAATGAGAAATGAAATGGTACCTTTCTAAATACATATACTGTACATCTAAACAGGACCTTTAAGATTACATTAGGTTCCTAGTGTCCAAGTCTTTCCTAAAACAACAGTAAGGACCATATATGGGACATTTCCCATGATAGTCTGATGACCTGTCTGAAGTGTATCCCTGCCTCTCACCTATAATGCGCTGGGATTGGTTCCAGCAGACCCCCATGACCCTAGTGAGGAGTAAACAGGTATAGAAAATGGATGGATACATCTTAATGAATTCTATTGGAGCATTTCTTCAAAGTCCATGAGATTTGGGGCGATGTCGAATGATTTTCCAGCAATGTGACAAAGAGAAGCCTGGCTTTATTTTGTCCGTGTACTATAGTGACCAACCCACTCCATGACATGCTGGTCAGATACAGGACTTATCACACCATGATGCAACACAGAAATGTGTCAGACATTATGAGTCAGTGGGCTGGCCCCTAAACTCACTCCTGTACAATTTTCCTTCTGTGCTAGAATACATACAGCTCTACTAGAAAATAAGAAATCAGCATCTCTACATGTATTCCAGCCATTCCATTCCAGCATCTGTTGAATTCCAACACATGGACACCTCATTCTGCTTAAAGAGGAACCAGGAGTAGAATAAAGTCACCCAAGAATAATGGTAAAGACTGTGGAGAACATGGCAAGACACATGAAAACTGTGATTAAAAATAAAGGTTATTACACCAAATATTGATTTCTGAACTCTTCTTAAGTGTAAACATTAGTCTTTTTTAAATTTTGACCATTTTGTCATTTTCATACCTTTAGTAAAATAGTAGTAAAATCAAGTATATCTCTATATCTATATATTCAAGTATATCTATAAACCTGTACTTCTGCTTCTGCTTCTTCCCTTAAGCTCTAGGCCTATTTATCAGTCTACCTCCCGAAAATTACATGCCCATACTTAATGTAGTATATCTCCACAACTACAGGGGTTTTCTGAATGATCTTGGGCTTAAAATAAAGCTAACACCTGTGGGATAGTTGTAGAAGTCCCAGAATAAAATGTACAGTGTTAAAGTAAATCCAGGTAGAATGAAGGAAAAAAGTGAAAAAATTTGCTCCGCCCAAAAAAAAAAATCATCTATTTGGGTTGAAAATTACTAATACTGAAAGCTAATAATGGTTAAAATAAATTTGTAGCTGAGTTTCTTGTCAACATTTTGGTGTATTACATGAACATATTGGTGATTATTAGTTGGCGTAACAAGAAGGATTTAAACTTTAAAACTCCAGGGTCCCCCCCTGGGGGGACCTTAGAGTTTAAGAGGTTAAAACAAAAAAAAGAAAAAAACCTCTATCTATCTATCTGTCTATCTGTCTTCACTACACAGATTCCTACCTGTATGTTGAGAGCGTGTGTCGTGGTGAGGCTGCTTTGCTGCAGCAGAGCATGAAGCTGCTGGGAGAAGACGAGTGTATCTGGACAGATCGGGTCCCTGCAGAACCTTGATTCCCCGACGTCAGACACGTCTTTCACCTCACACAAGCCGTCGCTTTGCAGCTCCTCACACACTCCTTCCACGCTGCAAACAACAAGGGGGATCTGTTTGAAGTGTTGGGAGTCTTAATTTTCTCAAACATTTACGACAAACACTGATAATATAAGGGTTTATTCCAGCATTTTTAATGGTCCCTCATAATTCATCTTTACAACCACAGAGACAGTTCTTACCCCCCCACTGTAAGACTGCTGAAGCTTCAGGTCTCAGCTACGCCACGGTTACCTTCACTGACCATTAACCTTGTGCTGCAATAGCTCTCAAACACAACCCGTCACTTTGAAGTCACAGTCTTTTTATATGCAGCCAGTCTGTTAAATTTTAACACTTATATTTAAACTGTCATCCTATGCTCCCATGCACCAGATAATCCCTGCTGGTTCCCACTCAAATATTGTATGAGTGGAGTCTGGAGTATGGCAACCAGAAGAAAGGAGCGGATCAATGAAATGTTCAGTATGTTCTCTCTTGATGGCAACACATAAAGTCTTTGAATATTGTGCCTGCACTGCAAGAATGATAATAGACCTTTTCCCCCCGCTATGTGTGATTACTGTACATTTGAAAAAATGAAAATAAATAAAGTACATAAACGCGTGTGTACCTGATTTTGAGAGTATTGACCCATGCGTAAAGCGGCAGGAGTTTTGCTCGGTGCTGTTTGGTCCTCACAGGAGGAGACAGAATACAGGAAACACTCTGCAGGTTCTGTTTCACCCTGAAGCGAGCGAGAGACGCAGCCAGCTTGGTCTTACACCTATAAACCAACATCCATCACGCCACAGGTTGGCTTCATGGTCAAGATATTGTAAATCCTTTGTGGGATCATTTCTTGAATAATTGTGGTTATTCCGAAGATAATTTCAAAGCTGCTTAAATTTCATGCATCTACACACACACACACACACACACACACACACACACACACACACACACACACCTGTGCAGACTGCTCTCCAGGTCCCTGACTTCCTGGAGAGGCTCCTCCATTTCTGTTGTTGAACGCTCACGCTGCAAAAACCTTCGGTTCTGGAAGTCAAACAGCATCACCATCGCCAATGGCAACAAGTCGCCATACTGCAAAACATGAACCACTTTTCATCATCATTATTGTAAAGATTATAATTATTATAACAGTATTGTAATACTCTTCAGTGATAAAATCATCCTTATTGGAATAATGTTATATGAGACTTATATGACATTTTTCTCCCCTACCAGACTCAGATTGTTATCATAAAGCAGACTGGTGGCGGAGCAACAGGAGTCACACACACCCCACAGCTGCTGCTGTTGTGTCTTTTGGTGTGAACGAAATATTATGATAACAATCTGAGCCTGACAGAGCTGAAAAATAAAGCTTATATAAGACAAACATAGCAAGCACAATCTCATTACAATAGACACTCAATTAGGAAAACAGGTTTGAAAAATGCCAAAAATCACCTTTATGTTTTGTGATGAAAAGTTGCTCATTTTCTGAATGAGGGTATCGTTATTATTCATTTGCCATTTCTGGCCCACAAATGATTGTAAATCCAACATTAAGTATTTTTTTACCTAAAGTTTTGGCTGTTAAATACTCCACTATGTAGGCCAGAAAACCAAAAAGATAAGCTGGAGGATGCTAATCTGTTCCACAGAACTGCATACTCAGGTGTAATATTGTGTGGGTTTCTTTCTATGAGTGACTCCTTTCAAGGCATGAGTAGGAGTACATTCCATTATCAGGTAATAATAATGCATTTTATTTCTGCTTATTTAATAAGCAGATCTTTTCTCCCACATCCTTTTCTTACCTTTATTGCCGGGTACCTGCTATCTTTCCCCACAACTCCTTTGCTCTGGGTGTGCATGTGTGTGTGTGTGTGTGTGTGTGTGTGTGTGTGTGTGTGTGTGTGTGTGTGTGTGTGTGTGTGTGTGTGTTGTCTGTGTGTGTGTGTGTCTGTATGTATGTAGCAGTGACAAGCTGTGTGGAATTACAAAGAGCTGTCACAGCTTTTATAGTCACACATGCCGACTAATGTCCTGTCAGACGATTCCCTGTTTCACCAAACCCTCAATAAAGTCATCATTTACACACGACTGTGTCTTTCTTTGTCCATGTATGTGTCACTGCACAGTGTTTTATAGTGTCATTTACAGACTCCTGGTTGGAGAGCACGTCTGCCTCTCTCCTGTATGCTTCATTTGCCACCTATAACGGGCCTGGCTATGTACAGATCTGAATACAAATGGCCTTTAACTGCATCGCTGTATCCCTCACCGCCATTTTACCATATTCTCATGCAGCACTGTCATATGGACAGAGAAAGCACAACTACTTAATCTGAATATAGAGAACAAGAGAACGAGTCAATTTGACAGCCAGCGAATGTGTGTTTAAGTTGTGTTAATCGCATTGTTAGAGTGTTCATGTCAAATCTGATTCTGAAGAGACTCACAATATGCTGAGAAACGTGGAAGCTGCTGTCCATCATGATGTCTTCAAGTAAGTCTTGGTCTAAGAGGAAAGCAATAGTATTGATAGATTAAATAATGATTTATATATATATATATATATATATATATATATATATATGTATACATTGCTAATGTGGTAAATGACTATTCTAGCTCCAAATATCTAGAATAGGTGCAATTTCTACATACGTGTATAGAGGCCCATTTCCAGCAACTATCACTCCATTGTTCTAATGGTACAATGCCTTTTGACTATATATAATATATATTGCCTTAGGATCCTTAGGATCCTAGGGAGTATAATATATATATATATATATATATATATATATATATATATATATATATATATATATATATATATATATATATATATATATATATATATATGGGAAGGAAATCAGAACAATTTGCTACAATTGTTCTGATTTGCCTCAATTTTTGTCAAATTTGTTTTTACATCATTTCATGGGACAACACTGATGATATGACACTTTGTTACAATGTAAAATAGTCAGTACACAGCTTGAATAACAGTATAACTTTGCTGGATTTGCTGGTTAGACACAACCACTGCCTTGCTAAAGACACTGATGGTAAAGGTGATGGACTTGTCTCCAGACCTAAACCCCTATTGACCATCTGTGGGACATGAAGTAGAAAGTGGAGGATGTGTTTAACCTCCACCAGCTCCATGATGGCTTCATAGTGGAGTGGAAGAGGTTTCCATGGCAACCTGGGAAGCTCTAATGAACTCCATGTCCAAGACAGTTAAGGCGGTGATGTAAAAGAATGTTAGCCACAGCAAAAAACTGACACTTTGGACACAATTTAGGCATTTTACTTAGGGGTGTACTCACTTTTGTTGCAGAGGTTCAGACATTAATGGCTGTGAGTTGAGTTATTTTGAGGAGACAGCAAATTTTCACTATTATACAAGCTGTACCCACACTACTTTCCATTATAGCTAAGTCTCATATATTCAGTATTGTCCCATGAAAAATATTTACACAAAGCTAAGGGGTGTGCTCACCATTGTGTGATATTGTATTTCACATTGTGTAGTAATTTGACCCTCGTTAATGTCAAAACATTGATTAGTGCAGCTTGTTTTTTTCGTGCTTTGTGAAAAGATTCCCGTCAATGTGGTGGCAGCATGTCTTAATAAAAACAAAACTAACTTCCCATTTAGGAACCACCGGAGGTGAGTGAGGCTGATAATACCAAACCCTCCATGTGGGGTCAGGTATATGTAAAACTGTGCGAGCATGTGCTTTTATTTGTGTGTGTTCATGCCACCTCTTATCACCTCCCCTACAGACATCTGCTGCGCCTCTGGTTCAAGTAATTTGCAGTCACATGGAGAAATGAAATGACTATATACAATTTAATCTATGTTATGCAGTTGAAGCTGTTATTCAGGAGTGAATATTGGAGTTGACACGTACTGCAGCTTTACCGCTATTCATTAAGAGATAAGGCTTCCTTATATGGAGTGCGTGAGGTCAGCAGTAGAGTAGATCAAATTAATTTCTCCAGGACTTTGTGTTTAACCATCATCTCGTTCTCTCCAGGCGGCGTGCACTTTTTTTTCTTACTTAAATCTCAGAACTAAATTTCCTCGGTAAAAGTATGCTGAGCTTATCCGAATATTTTCACTTCAGAAATTCATACACCTGGTAATCGGAATGACACGCCGGCATACATTTGAGTGTGTTGAAGGCCAGTTGGTAGGCCTGTCTCTGTGTGGTCTTGTCTCCACTCTCTGGTAGAGGCACGTCCACCTTCTTCGCATAATTCAGGAGCTGCTGCGCTGCTGGCCTCTCTGTACGCAGCCGCTGGAAAATGCCTGCTGCCTGCAGGTAGGCCCGATCTGATGGAGAAGAGACTGCTGGGAGATGGAGGACAGCAGGAAGTGGTGAAATACGATCGGGAAGGAGGAAGACGAGGAGAGGATGGTATATAGGTGAAGTGAAATGAAAGGAGGATGGATGTAATGAAATAAAGGGAGAGATGTTGAAGGAGGAAAGAAAATGATTATGTCATGAAAAATGTCCTGAGAATTGATACTGTTGGTGCTATTTCCAAAACAGCATGAGGTTTAGATTTTGGTGATTTTGGTTGGTGGGATGTTTTTTTTTACAGCAGATATTTTGGCAGGAGAAGGACAGTTATTTTACTAATAACATCAGTGATACCTCAGGTTTAAGTTAAGTGTCTCAGTCAGCCATGACAGAGGGCAGTGAAGCCGAATCTGTTTTTCTATTGTTCAATGTCAACATTCACTACCATTCAAAAGCCTGGGGTCAGCCAGACAATTTGTATTTGAAATAATTTTTTCCTTCAAACTTTGCCTTTGTCAAAGGACGGTCAGTTTTCTAGTTTCTCTAACCCGATAAACGGTTTTCAGCTGTGCTAACATGATAGCATCAAGGGTTTTCTAATCATCCATTAACCTTCTGACGCAATAAGTAAACACATTGTATCATTAGAACACTGGAGTGATAGTTGCTGGAAATGGGCCTCTATACACCTATGTAGATATTGCACCAAAAACAGACATTTGCAGCTAGAATAGTCATTTACCACATTAGCAATGTATAGAGTGTATTTATGATTAGTTTAAAGTTATCTTCATCCAAAAAAAACAGTGCTTTTCTTTCAAAAATAAGGAAATTTCTGAGTGACCCCAAATTTTTGAACTTTGGTGTAGTGTATCCCGAAAGAAAGATTGAAACTTTTACTTTAGGATAAAGTTTCAACATTTGTTTATGACATTACCACTGAGGTGGACTCATCTGGCACAGCTCAGCTGTACGGACAACCTCCTTCATGCCCTGATTGTTTAATTATGTGTTCTAATGCACCCTCTTGAGTGACAAAATGTGCTCTCTTCAGTGGTGAAAATATGCTGTAGGTGACCCCATCGCAGTCAACTGTCACCTGAGGCCACACGCTGCTGCATTCAATTGTTTGAGTGTTTTACTTTAAAAACACCTAATAATCCTCTCATCATCCTATGACTGATTAGTGTTCAAATGCACTAATCACACACACATGCTTTATATATGTGAACATTTGATCGTGCAATGAAATACGTCTGAATACATTTGAATATCTATGAATATCTACGATGAAATAATAAAAGATTCAGGATTGGCTCTCACCTGAGGGAGCAGGGGATGAACGAACACGAGGAAGAGCAGAAAGCGGAGAGGAGAGCGGCTCCTCGTCTCTCTGATGACTCCGGCCGTGGCGTGAGATTAACATCTCCTCTGTCACTGAGCTCTTCTTCACGTCCTTGCTGGAACCCGCTGGAAGTCGGAGGGAGGCGGATATCTGCGCTTGTTGCTCAAGTTACCCAACAAAACAGCAGCAGGAGGACCTTACCTTCACCTGCCATGATCATAGCAGTTAATGTGTCAAACACTCATTCCTTCTGTCTTATTTTTCCATCGCGCCTCCTCCAGCCTCCATAACATCAACTAGGGTCTGACCACTTAGAAACATTTGTTTGCTGAATCTGAGCTCTGCATATTTACTGTAAATAACATGCACATGGCTGACACGCGATCCACACCTTCCAGTTTGTGTGAATGTGAGACAGTCCGGCTGTGGGCCGCTGTGTGTAATTGGGCTCCTCTCAGTGCAATTAGGCAGCCACTCAGATACATCTGCATCAATAAACAATGAGCTGCTGTCCGACCCCGGACAAAGGTCCACCTCTCACTGACCTGCTTCACTCAAAGAAGGCTTCAAACATTTCTTTGTACTTTTGGCATCTATCTAGATTAATTGGACTCTGCAGCACTTCTTAATGCACTCTAGGGCGCTTTAAAAATGAATTTATGACATGATTTTACTGATTTTATGATACATTCTATGTATTCTTTCCCTTCCTATCTTATAGGGGTTTTTAACAGTCTCGTGTTCTTTTTGGAGTTTTTAAATTTTACTTCTTAACGTTTTCCTTAACATGTTTTTAATGTTTATTTCACGTCTATTAAAAGCACTTTGAACTGTATCTCTTGTATTAAAGGTACAATATAGATGACGTTTATTATAATAATTATTATTATTATCCCTGTGCTCTTGCTTCTGGGCTACACACACACATGCATAGGTTTAGATACATTTACAGGATGTGGGTTTTCAGGTGACATCACCTGACAATAAGAATCTGCACATAAGGATTATCATCCAAAAGTGAAGGGACCACTCGCCTCTAGATAACTTTAAGATTAAACACCGACCAAGTGTAATTGGCTTTTATAGCCCTCATCAATGTTTAAGCACAGAGTTAGAGATGACCAGAAATGTGCAACGTGTCCAATAAGGCCATGTCAGTGCAAATGGAATAAATTAATGAATATCAAACGGCAGTGATTTAATGAGTATGACGCAGTCTCTGTGTCGCAGGAGAAACCGTAAGTCCACTTTAGAGCAGCAGTGCTGGAAGAAAAGGCTACAGCAGCTTAGTGTAATCTGCATAGATGATGATAGGCTGTTTAAAATTGCATTGCAGGCCTTACCTTTGTCATTCTGGAATCCGAATGGGAGCAACTGCAGCTCATCTTCTGAGAGAAATGCAGCCTGAGCAAGTCACCACACTCTTAACTATAAACCACAGACTGGCACTTCTCTGTCTAAAAGTGGCTCCCTACTCAACAGTGGACATCACACACTCTCCCTCTTTGTCATGCAAGGTTTTGTTCTGGAGCATGCTTGTCCTGAGTTTGTAACGCCATGGCAACAATATTATAATGAAGGAGGCTCTTCTCCCTGTGACAGATGTCCAGTAAAACACAAGATACATGCTCTGTATAAAACATTTTTGACTTTATAGAGGTTATCATCACCTCTATAACACTATACTAACTCTCAGACCTCTTTTAAAGGCTGACCACTTTAATAGACAGAATTATTGGTTGATGCTCTTTATGGATCTGTTCATCAAAAGAGATTAAAAAAGGATCAAAAACATCATCCGAACTGAGAGGTAGTGAAAGAAATTGAGCGTATTACACAGTACATTTCTGTTTTGAGGTAATGGATTATAAATTACGTCAAACAGCATGTGATACATGACAGTAAACAGGATCAGGTCTGACCAGTTCTTCCTTGACTCCAGTGTTCCTACAGCCAGGCTGCGTCAGCGCTGCAGAGCGGACTGAGGCTGCTCCCTGTTGGCCGCTGCACAGCAGTGCAGCACCTCGCCTCTGACGACCCCTTCTTCACGACAACTAATAATAATTATAACACAGATAGTCTTGCCCTGCAATAAATCCTACCTTTAGGAAGGTTATCATTTTTTACAGTTTCAATCTATTCCGGAGAGGTGTTGATTTATTTTTTATAATATAATGTATATGCCCTATAATTCATCTAAAGGGGATGGCCGAAGTGTTAGAAATACCTCAAAGTAAAACCCCATAAAGTTCAACAGCACCACAAACTAAAACCTCCAAAATGACCATAAAATAAATGAACTGCTCTCTAAAACATTATAACCTTCATGACGGTAGGGTTTATGTGATTTATTGCAGGGCTGTTGTATTATAGTGTATAATGTTTTATCTAGATGTACCTCATGACCTGGCAAGTGAGTGTGTATCCCCACATATACTTTCGCTCCTGTTTAAAGAGTCTTCCTCTTGGTGTTGTATATTTTGTTCAAGGCTACAGCAGAGTAATTCGTTAAAGTGAAGTATTTGTTCCCACCATGTAACCACATTCTTTCCAACACAGTATTTACTGTATATCAGTCAAGTACTGCCTGAGGAAACATCCTCCAATTGAGTTAAACTCTACCTCCTGACTAATGAAATGAAGGAAAACGTCATCTTGCATGCCATACAAATGGGAGGCAAGAAATTATAATTTGTTCTGTTAGGTTGCGTTTATATTATGTACAAATTCAACACAATGACTCTTCGAGTCATCTGATTATGTCCTTGTCTGATTATTGACATCTGATTATGTCCTCGTGCTTTGCTGTGGTCATTTTTCTATTTTAGTATAATCATCTTAAAAATGACCAAAACCCTAAAGATCGAAATAGATTTCCTGTCTGACCGCAAAAGCATATTTGTCTGAAATCTCTCCAACAGAGGGAGACATTTTCCTTGATGCTGCTTTACTCTTCTACTTAGTGGCCTCTTTCAAAGTCACTTTCTGGCCCCTGTTTGATCAGAGCACTTGCCCATTTCTTCACATACTGTGCCGCAGTTGAGAAAAGGTGCAGGCTGGGCTCAGCACGAACCAGCAGACATGAATCCAGCTGTGCATTTAGTTGTAATAAACCCTGAAGGATCACAGAAAGTTGGTGATTGTTGATTACTAAAGCTTTGAGAGGTAGAGTACTTGCCTGGAAAAGCAGGAGGGGGTTTATCAGTGTGTGGAAAAACCGCAGTGAGCTTTTTGGGGCCAAATGAGCCTCACTTCTCCACGGGTGAGAGTGCAGCTGGGGAGATTATCCCATCCAACACGCGTCATCAATGTCGCCTCACAACAGGGCTCTGGTTGCTCTGTGTTGTGTATGTGTGTGTGTGTCAGTGTGTGTGTGTGTTTGTAACAGCGTATTCAATAATTGGCCTGGTTGGAGACAGCGGGTCGTGCGGCCGTAAGCCGACCTGGAATTTTCTCAATAAAGGTCTAATCTTTACGGGAAGCTGTACAATGCTGGGAGGAGTTTTCACTTTTTTTGCCCCCCCTCTCTTTAATCAATTCACATCAATTGCATTTCTTTTACCTGAGTGACCTTCTTGTGATCTGCTGTGGGTCATGTATGTTATGCGAAATGGTCAATGGTCAAAACAACATGGATATCGGGACATTACACCCATATGAGATTGATGAACATCTTAGTCCGACCCTACAGTAACATGCTGCTATAATAGCCTTCAATCTTCTGGTGGTAAGGGTTTCCACAAGAGTTTTTGAAAATATTTGCTTTGATTCAGCCACAAGACTGATATATTAGTGAGGTTCGCTGTTTTGAGGCCTGGCACACAGTCGGTGTTCCAGTTCATCACAAAGCTGATGCATGGTTGAGGTCAGGAGTCAGTCAAGTTCTTCCCCACCATTCCAAAAAAAATAATTCATTTTGGAACCTTGCTTTGGGCATCAATAGATTTTATTAGGATTTCCCTTAAAGCAGTACTTTTACATGTTGGATAATATGCTTTTGATAATATACCGTGTTAGCTGAGAGAAGAATGATACTACTCTCATGGGTTATTTATCCATGAAGCTACAGCCAGGAGACGATTAGCTTATTTTAGCTTAGCTTAGTTTAGCGTAAAGGCTGAAAACATGAACAATGTGGACTGAGACCACTTGTTTTTGGAGGTCTTGGTCTGCTTGATTTAGTGCACCTGAGTGCAACTGATGCTTCCACACCAATGGAAATGAACCAAATTAAACAATATAGGTTCGAATGGACAGTTTTGCTGCGCACCAACTACTGTTGGTGTGAAATCATCCTCAGTAACACGTTACATCTTGTGTGTTTCTGTTTTGGAGTAGTGGAACGAGTTATGAACAACTAATATATACTTCTATGAACAGAGAGACAACTTTTATTGTTAAATGATGGTGCTACATCACCACCTATTGACCAAATGGTACCAAATCCATCACAGTCACTCAGACATCGGATCTACATGTTTCCACCAAATGTGGGCCTGATAGAACCAAGTTTTCAGGAGATATGACATTTTTTCAGACAGAAATTGCAGGAATTATATAGATATTTTGAACTTGTTAGCATCAAATTACACATCTATCAGTCACAGAGCAATATTAATTTGCTTCAATTGTCAAATGTGTCTTTGACAGCAAATGCTCCACTTTGTTCACCAGCTGGTCGTTAACTGTCTGTTTGCAGTTTAATGCAGAGCAGGTGGTGTACAGTTGCTTTTTAGAGCTTTTCTTTTTGGAAAACAGTTGCCATTTAAGGCCAAAACATGACACTATACAAGCGGTGAGATTGAACACCAGTAAAGTTGAGGGCCGGACAGTTAAACAATGATCTGTAGCTCACTGTGAAGCTTCATAAAGCTCGGCTGCTGAGTCAGGTGATAATTGTCTAGAGGTTCATCACTAGCAGCGATGCCTCTCACATTATAAACTGTCACTGAATAAAAAATATAGATTAGCTTCATGTGTGGCCGGTTAGGGTCATGTGTTGCTATTTATTGGATAGGTGAAGAGACTTCCAGAAGTCTTACTGTTGCTACAAGGATGGTAGGCAACCTGCAGAGACTGGTAAGCACTGCATCCAGCTAAGAAATATCCCAACTAAACACCCACAGAATCAGAAATTGTTGTTTTAATGTTGGCTTTTGTAGTGCTTAAACAGATAAGATATAAAATGTTAGTGCAAAGTATTAGCATAAAAGTAGTAGTAGTAGTATAAAATTAGTGAATATTGCATTGTCATTAGACAGAGCCATGCTAGTTGTTGCTTTTTTTTTATGCTAAATTAAGCTAACCTAAGCTATGCTAATCGGATACTTTACAAGTGTGTCAATGTACTTGATAATATAGTGTTTTTTTGTGGTTGTCTCTGAGAGAAGGTTACACACACACACACACACACACACACACACACACACACACACACAGTCCTTCACATAAAGCCTTTATGTGAAAAAATGATATTATATTATTGTTACAAAGTGGGGACTGCTACTTTACAGCCAGTTTCTGAAAGTGATGTTATTTGTGTTACATGAGACAGAAAGCGAGAGCGAGAGGAGGAAAGTGAAGCAGAGAAACAGAGAGGCGAAATGTTACACAGACTGACATTCAAGCAGCCAGATCCACAGCAAGGCTGCAAACATCAAGCACACGATGACACATACACATATCACTTGATCCAATTGAACATCATGAATCCAGTTCAGCAACTATAATAGTAACATGAGACATGTTTCCTCCTTTTCTCAGTTTTCCTTGCGGTGTGTGATGGCTTGATTGGGCCCACTTGTTGCAGGTGAATGGATACACTGCCCTGCCTCTTGTTACTCTGCGTGTCATTGTCGGGCATTCGGAGTATCAGCGGAGTGTTTTCCTGGGAATCTCTGCTCTCTGTGTCTCAGGTCTCTCTGTCTATTGTGTTGGATCCAGGGCAGGGTCTGAACTGCTTATTGTGGGAAGAGTTTGCTTTTGTTTACGCCCTGTGAAAAGGCTGCATGTGCATGTCTGCAAGTGTGTGTATAAACTAACAGTCCATGAAGCCATAATTATAGGATAACTCCGGTTTATCACAATTTGGCTGTTATTTTCATACTTTTTGATAGTTATGGTTTTTACATCTACAATTAGCCAACCTTATTGAAACAAAGTGTAAATGTAACCTATGTTTTTTGTAGGGAAGTGAAATAAGCTTTAAACATACATCATACATTTGTCATATCCATTTACTTTTTCATTAATTTTCTTTCCTTTATACATATTTTTAATCCTAAAAATGTTTTTTTTCAAAATCTAGATCATACTTTTACTTCCTGATAGACTTTGTACCTTTATTGGTGACCTCATACTTTGCTGAAAACAGAAACTCCAGCAAATATAACCATTATAAAATGTTTCAACAATCCTGCCCCTCCCATTGTATAAAACTTCCTTTATCTCTTTCACTGATATCCCACTGGTGTGTGAAGGATTCCTGCATTATTCAACACTCCCACGTATTATTCAACAGTAAATATACCCTGCCCACTCCTTCTATATCATCACTGTAACACAGGCAATGTCTTCATGAAATGCAGTCTTGCTGCAGATTTCTGATTTACCATTATCAACTAAAACTCCAAAACGATGTGTCTGATGTATTTGTATTTTATCTGTATTTTAAACACCTGTCTAATTTAATGAAATCTGAAAAAAACAAATACAACCTGTTAATGCTTTATTTATTGATCCTATCAAAGAAAGTTTTCTAAGCTTTCTTTTCTTTAGTGCCAAAGGGTTAGTGTTTGATATGCTAATGTGGCAATATATCTAATCAGAGTTACTGTTGGGCTATAACATTATACTGCACCAATATATCTTTTTTTCATGGCAACCATATAGTAGGTAAACACAGTAGCACTAATTAAGGTTCAGTTTAGTGTAGCAGAGCCAACGTGCACAACAGCAGCAAGTGGAACTGAACCTTATTATTGGTAACACCTGTGTTTATAAATGTCAACCTGGCTGCTGTGGAAAAGGTCAATATGACAGACTAAACACAACATATGCTGCGTCTGAACCTTGGTAGGCACTGTTAGAAGGCGTACAACAGATGTACAACAGCACCGCCATATTGCCCCCACGCAATATGGCGCACCGTATATCGCTCTGGGGTAGCGTAGTGTGGTTCGCTTGCCATCCATCCATCCATTTTCTAGAGCTGCTTATTCCTCACCAGGGTCAGGGGGGTCTGCTGGAGCCAATCCCAACGTACTTTAGGCGAGAAGCAGGGATACACCCCAGACAGTCTATCGTGGGGCACACACACCATTCACTCACACACTCACTGTCACACACACTCACACTCATTTTCCATTCACCTATGGAAAATTTAGAGTCTCCAATTAACCTCTGCATGTTTTTGAACTGTGGGAGGAAGCCAGAGAACCCGGAGAGAACCCATGCAGACTGGTGCACTTCCACACTGCAAAACATGGCTGAATGTAGAAAACCATGCGGGTACCGTTCGCCTGCCTGTTGAAAGCCTGCTAAGGTATTTGGATGTTCTAGATAGTGAATTCCTCATTTTTGCCTAAAACATAGGCAGGTAGTTGCCAGTTTCGGACGCAGCCACACAGTGCACAAACTGTAACTTCGGTAATGCAAGGCAACACACATTCCAACCATTCTTCTTAGTATTTTGAGTATACAAATAAAATAATAACAGTAAGATAAGTAGAGCCCAAAAGAAAAACTAAATGAGCTAAATAATTAAAAAAAACAACAACAGGCTTTTACCAACTCTTCTTTTTTGGGGGGTATGATAGCAAATTTTAACAACAAACATATCATCTTGAATGTTCATCATAATTATCACTTCCACTGTCTCAGATGATTTTTAAAGGACAAGAAATCGCCCTCCAGGTACCTCAGCACTTACCTTGATAAGATGTGTGAACAATGAGGCAATAAGCAACGGACAACAAAGGCTGGATTTTCTGCAAGAGGTAAAATGTTTTGAATGTCACCAAATCCAGAACAACCTCTGTTTAGGAATTTGAAATCCTGCCCCCTGCTCAGAGATTTAGGTTTCCAAAAACTGTGCAACAGTGTTCATTTATCCTTCCATTTATTTCACATCTTAACACATGATGAACTGCCTTTTGATTTCTGGCACTGTCTAGCACTTTTTTCCACATCTTCATTCTTCAGGTTACTGTTTTTCTTGCTTTGAACCTAAATCCATACTGTCTGAAGTATATGATTGGCACTGGCACATTTAATGATTTTCATGATTTTGTGTGTGTGTGTGTGTGTTTTTTTATCGCCTTGTTCCAAAAAGAATTTCCTCTTGTGGGCCAATGATGATCTGAACAGAATTGAATTGAGCAATGTCCAGATGTTAAAGGACCATATCCGATTTTCTTTTTGTTGTTTCAGTAAATTTTTGTCATTTTAGTGTAAACCCATTCATATAAACAAACAATTACACAGTAATAATTTTTGGAAAGACAGTTTTTTCACCTGTTTAAATGGTGCCCTATTTGTAAGGAACCTGCATTTATGTGATGAGCAGCAGAACTGAGTAAGACGGTTGCACTCATGAAAAACCTGCCAACAGCAGAATAAACTTGCAGCTGGAAGCTAGTGGCAAGGCAGTTTTCAATGGAACTCACATTCATCTATTCATCTATTTGCAATGTATCAACATGCAACCACCCTGTACGTAGCTTTGATGGGCGTGATCTTCAGGCTGCTGAATCACCAAACTTACGCAAGTGTCAGCATGATTTTCACACTTTTTGGAAATGATTAAAAACTGGTTGTAAAAAGTGGCCAAAGCAAAAAAAAAAGTAATAACAATGTGTAAGAACATGTTGTGTTGTATAAGTAGTCCTCTCCACAGGGGTAAACAGTGTGTGCCAGTGTAAAATAAGGCTTAGTTATCCTAGGATAAACCCATGGGAATATGTTGACAAGCCCTAATATGAGCTAAAATAAGCATTTTTTCATATCACTTTACACTGTTACTATAAAATCAAATAATGGTCACCAATCAACAACTTTAATAAATCCACCTGTGCAGTGAACTTGTAGCAGCACATACTGAATATAATGTAACTTTCCTCAGTATATGCTTCTGTATTTACGCACTTTATGCAATGCTTTGAGATCTGTTAAGTAAGCATTAAAGTAAAACATATTGAGCAACTCGTCCAACGGCCCCGGCCTCCTCCCAGCCAGAGTTCAGCTGCTGTGTTGAAACGTTATTTCTCTGTGTGAGCACGTCTGACTCAATCTCAGTTTCCTATACACACAAGTTCCCTACCGCGTGCTCGGGAGTGTGTGAATGTGCACAGAGACGTTGTCTGTATGTATGCATGTATGTGTGTGAGTGTGAGTGTGTGTGTGTGTGTGTGTGTGTGTGTGCGTGTGTGTGTGTGTGTGTGTGTGTGTGTGTGTGAGTGAGTGTGTGTGTGTGTTGTTACTCTAAACAGAAATCCAACTTCCTCACTTCTCTCTGTCCTCATGTCAGTGGACTGATCGTGAGTATTAGTGTTCACTACAGCCCCCTCGCTCTTTCTCTCTCTTTCTTTCTCTCTCTCTCTCTCTCTCTTTTTCTCTCTTTCTCCATCTCCATGACAACAGGCTGTGCGGCAGAAGGAAGTGTTTGGGACCACGCCACTTTCTGCAAGGAGGGATTCCAGGTAGGAAACACACACACACACACACATACACACATACACACACAGTGTTGAATGAGTGGTGACTACTACACTGTCAAACAAGAACCATTTATCAAGAAAGGAAAGAGGATAAAGAGCTGGGTGGGGAGGGAAAAAAAGGAAAGAAATAGGAAGGAGGAGAATCAGAAACACTGGTGTCGTTAGAGACACTTTCAGTTCAGCTTGAGAGCAGGAACCTGATTTAAAGTTTCAGAACTCCCCCTTCAAGCTGTGGGCGATGTCTCCTGTCATCTCCACATTGACAGTTAAACAGGTACAGCAGAAATCTGGGAGGGTGCGAGTTGTTATTACCCAGAGTTGTCATTACGGAGGGATCTACGTCAAGGGTGTGAGCGCTCCGACATAAAGACAGCGTGTCATCATGACCTCAGGGGCACAAACATTTGTGAATGAGCAAAGGTGGGCTAAGTGCGATTATCAGTAATAAGCATGCGGTAGATGTGATCATGTGTGAGGCTTTTAGAACTAGACATGCAGGATACTCAGTTAGAGGAATGCTGCCCTGGCTGTTTGCGTGCACATACATACATACACACACACGCGCACACACACACACAATGATTGGATAGGGCCACAGGAGGATAGCATTTCCCATCCGGAATGATAGCGGGGAGGGAGGGAGGGAGAGGTGTGTTGGTGGTTTGGGCAGTCAGATTCTGGTTTGGTGAGTTTTAGAAGGAGGCAGTGTGTACACCATACACAGGTTGAGAGAGAGAGAGACATTTTCTGAATGAAAACACACGGAAGGGGAGACAGGCGAGACAGTGTTTTGAGAGTTTGGATGACGGACAGCGAATCTCCGCCTGCTGCACCTTCACCATCGATCATCATGCAGACCTGACTTGGGGAGCGCTATGGTGTACTGTAAGGAAGAGAGAATTTTTTTCCCCCGTTCTTTTTGGGTGGTGAGGGTATTCTGTGATGTGTTTGCTGTGATCATTAGTGTATGTTGGTGTGTGTGTGTGTGTGTGTGTCTGTGTTCAGAACTTTTTTCCCTTTCTTTTCTTATCCCTCCCTCTCTCGCCTCTCCCCCTCCTCGGTTCTGAGGAATGTGGGGCTTATGTCAGTGAGAGTCAGGTACAGACTCACTAATTACCACTGCCCTTCCTCCCTCCATCTCTCCCTCCCTCCCTCCTTCCTTCCCTCCCTCTCTCTCCCTCTCGCTCGCTTTTTTCCCTTCAAACTCCGGCACCTTGTGCGCTGCCTCTCTCCTCTTTCCTCCACTTGGAGACCTTGTGGCGCTCCCTCCTCTTGTCTCCTGCTGTTGCGTCTACAAGTACTGTCGTGACTAGAGCAGAGGAGAGGACAAACTGAGAGGATCTGAGTCAGAATCCCCAAAAACACCAAAAGAAGAACAGAAATTCTGACTGGTTCTTGTCAGTGTGTGTGTGTGTGTGTGTGTGTGTGTGTGTGTCAGTGTGTGTGTGTGTGTGTGATGTGTCTAAGATCTCTACTGATTGTGCTGTACTGGGGGACCTGTCATTGAAGACAGGAGGCGCAGTGAACGAGAGGTCGGAGTGAACCTGACAGACAGCGCAAAGGAGGACAGGAAGAGGAAAGGAAGATGAGAAAGTGACAAGCTGGATTGTTGGATTGAACGGCGGCAGACGAACCTACAGCGACAGCGTGACGACACGTCTCATCATCCCACAGGTTGGCTGCGAGCTTCTCATATACATTTCACCTTTTCACTTCTTATTTTAACATCAACATCTGAATGTGAGGCTTTGTTTTGGGACACGGGCATGTTCTCAACTGGAAGATTAAGAACACACACACACAACAAGCAAACAGTAGTGGAAGAAGTACTCAGGTACTTCACTTTAGTAAAAGTAGTAATAAATTAAAGTAAACATTCTCAATACAATTAAAAATCCTGCAGGAAAAATCCTATTTAAGGAAAATGACATAGGTATTAGCAGTACTTATTTATTCCCTATTCTATATGACATCAGTAAATCATTATTACAATCATCAATGTGTGAGTGGCTTGTTACTGTTGTAGCTGCTGGAGGCGGAGCTAGTTTCAACTACATTATATACAGTCAGCTAGTTTAGTCCAGTGGTTTCCAACCTAAGGGTCGGACCCATCCAAAGGGCCACCAGATAAGTCTGAGGGTTCATGGGATGATTAATGGGAGAGGAAAGAAGAAAAAACTAAGTTCTAATACACAAATCTGTTTTTCTCTAATTTTTGATTTCTGACTTTTAGTGAAATATTGGATCATTTGAACATTTACTAAAAAATAAACTATGTATGAAGTTTAGAGGGGAAAAAAATCTGTTTAGTGGAGCTGTCTAACACGTTTTTTAAGATGTCAAAAGACTAAAAGGATGTAACCATTGGATTTATCTTTAACAAAAGATAAAAACCAGGTTATATATTATCCAATGTGTCGAATCTTTACCTGAAAAATAACTAAAGCTGTCAGATAATTGTAGTGGAGTAGAAAGTACAATATTTACCTCTCAAATGTAGAGTGGAGTAAATTATAAAGTAGCATCAAAGGGAAATACTCAAGTAAAATGACCTAGAAATTGTACTTAAGGACAGCGTATGAGTGATTGTACTACTGTTACTTTCTACCACTGCCAGCACACACACACACACACACACACACACACACACACACACACACACACACACACACACACACACACACACACACACACACACACACACACACAGTGGGTATCTGGAAGGACATTTCTTCAGCTGGTCCAGTGTTCACACTGACCCAGCTGACTGCTTTAACCTTCACTGCAAGGTTACGGGACAGGGACTCGATGTTTATTTGTGTGTGTGTGTGTGTGTGTGTGTGTGTGTGTGTGTGTGTGTGTAAGAAACTGGTTGAGCTGGGCGCCAGTTAGCCTTGAGTGTCCTGTTGTTGTACAAACGAGACCTGGTTGTGTGAGCACTATACAGTTATTTCCATGTGTGTTTCTGGTATGATTCCCCCAGAGAAAACACACGCAACAAATAAAATAAAACTGGAAACATTTATTTGTGAAATATATCATATTTGCTGAGTCTGCTCCATTCTCTAGAGTCTAAAATTATAATTTTTATCTCTAAAATACTGTTTCATTTATTGCAGAAACTAATGACCAATTGCCAAAAAATAATGAAATAGAATACAAATGTACAAAAATGTAATTGGTACATGTGGACCTAGATTCATTAGACATAAAATGATGTAGGGAAGTGTGTAGTGTTGTAGTTAGATGTCTGTCTTCCTTGAGACTACAGTAAATACCTCTACATGTAGGTGAGTGATAGGTGTCGAAAAGCTGCTCAGACCTGATGAAGTGATGACGCACAGTTTCTTCAAAATGCAAAACCAAAACCAAAAATAGATGCCAGTTTAATGACAGCCTAAGATAGTTACTATTCAAATTGCCCTGTGTGTCTGTCTGTCCGTCTCTGAGACAGACTGCAGCTTCTTGATTGTGCAAAAGGTTCAAGAGGTGAGCTATTTTTCAGGAGGATACTGATACTTATCTCTCTTAACTCACCCTATTACATTCCATGTTTGCAAAAAGGGACAGACAGTCATCCAAAACAGGAATTCATATGTAGACCTTTTTTCTTAGCGTGACCTCAGTGGCATCAGGGCTTGTGTTGGGGCCCGCTCTAGATTCAGGAAGAGAGAAACAGGAGTAGACGGAAGGCAACAGGAAGTCCAATAAAAGGAGAGGAGATGAGTTTTGTCTTTTAACCAAACAAACAAGAGTTTTAATAGCAGGAGGCCCAAGTATGGTCATGTCACATGATTGTCACATGATCATCTCATGCGCATGATGGGGAAGCAGAGCGCTGACTCTAGTGTGAGTGTGTATGTGTAGCCCCCCTTTGTGTGTGTGTGTGTGAGACAAAGCCATAAGCCTAACCCACCAATACAGCAGCAGAGATGTAAAGCTGCAGAAAAAGAGACTAACGCCGCTGAGAGAGTGAAAGAGTGAGTAGAGGGAACCTGTTAGCACTATTGTATTGTTTATGAAACACCTGTAACAAGATCTCAAACTCGCCTTCCTCTCTCTCTCCCTCTCTCTCTCTTTCTGTTTGTCACAAACACACACATACCTGGAAAGTACAATGGCCACATTCTTCTCCTTTGATCGCCTCCCCCTCCCTCTGCAGCTCCCCTCTGATCGGACCAAACGCTGAACAGCAGCGGGGCGAGGGGCAGTCGAGACAGGTACAAATAGGACCAAGAAATGTGCAGTGAGATGTAAGGAAACTAAGTTCTCTGATTAATATATATATATATATATATATATATATATATATATATAACAAAAACAACTGGGTATAACGTCCTGCAGGTTTGTTTAATTAGTCAACAAGTAAACAGCAAAGTAGGTTGTTTGCTATTGCTTGTCATTAGAATTTTCTGATTTGACAACACGGTTTGTCAGTGTCTTCTTTAACCATTTAAAATGAAATGGTACAAAAATGATTCATGTTCTCTGCGGTGTCACTGTGATAGGTGAGATTTGGTTAATTGTAGGCAAGAAAACCTCCTCGGTTAAGGTTTAGGAAAGATCATGGTCAGAAGGATATAACTCTTTGTGTCGAAGTCACATGTTAAGTTGACTCAACCGCTAATCTTGATCTCCTCCTTAAGAGTTTTTGTGGTGGTAGACGACGTCATGCTTCTACTACATTTGCTCCTGACAGACAACAGTCATTTTCTACATAAGAGGCTCTAATTTTAACAAATTTCTCATTTTAGATATGTGAGCAATCAAAGACTAATATTAACTGATATTTTACCTTCATCCAATGGGAGTTGGGGGGAATTTTGTGCCTTAAAGAGTCATAGTATAATTATTTAACATTATTAATATATCTGCCAATAATGACACTGATTCACAAAATCTTTATTGATAACAGAATTGATTTATTTTCCTATAATATTCATGTTTAAAGCATGTTTAAAAGTTATTAAACGTGGTTACGTTCAGACTCTCAAAACACTTGGTTGGAATTTTACTTTATGATTAAATAAGTCTGCAGGCACTTGAAGTGCCAGATACAGGGTGTTTACTGTTAATGTCATACAAACTTTCCTTAACCCTATAATAAAGTACAAAGGTCTCAATCGCAATCTCAGTGGTGTCACAATCCGCCGCTTTCTCATCAATTGGGACAACAAATTAGCATTACATAACCATAATCCCCACAGACTTCACTGTAAACTGTTCTCATAGGGAACATTTCTTCAGAGGATATTTACAGCAATTAAGGGATTAGGGAGAGGAGTGTAAATGTCATTATTTAATGCTGTTAGCATATCAAGCAGAATTTCATCCACCTCCATTGTTTTGGGAGAAATATCAGCAAAAAGTTTAACTCAAACCAAAAATAACTCCACCAAGAGAGAAAATGGGCTTTTTTTTTTTGGTCATCACTCTGAGCCGATCAGATGAGACGTTGTGCAACCGTCTCCCTTCTGAAAACGTGGCATGTACGACACACACTGTTGAGTGTGTAAACAGGTGATATCCACTTACTGTGAAGGCTGCATCAACACTCCCCCCTCCCCCTCCCCCCTCCGGCCTCCATCACCCAACCTTTGACCCCTGCTTAACCCCTCCACCCCCACTGTGCGGTGACACCGCTGAACCCTCTGTCCTCTCCTCCTTTCCTGCTCC
The DNA here is from genome assembly GCA_030544235.1 of Lepturacanthus savala. Lineage (NCBI taxonomy): Eukaryota > Metazoa > Chordata > Actinopteri > Scombriformes > Trichiuridae > Lepturacanthus > Lepturacanthus savala. The sequence goes on from CM060466.1 coordinate 25,307,054, forward strand.
CGTCTTCCGAGCTGCTCTTACGTTAATGCTGTTTTATGCTTCATTTCACCGCGAGTTTCTTCCTCCTCCTGCCTCCTTTTAGCCGGGCGCTGCTCGGAGCATCCAATTGCCTGATCTCGAACAGGCTCTTCTCTGCATACCTGTTGCTACACACAATGGGGTAGTTGTCTGGACAGCAGGCCAAGCGGCAAGGTGGGTGCGCATGTGCATGGGCGTGTGTGTGTATGTGTGTGTGCAAGTGCAGTAGCTGATTTGATTCTGGCATGGAAGGGAAGCAAATATGGATGGTGTTGAGGGCCATGAGCAGATTTGGGGAAAGAAACTATTCATACTACACTGCATCTCATGATAAAATCCACCTCTAAACATGCACACACACATATACACTTGCACACACACACACACATACTTTGCCCCCCGCCCTGGCAGAATGGAATGTTCCATGAGCCAAGGCTGACTCTGTGCATCCATTCACAAAACTGACAGAGTGGCCACACTCGGGCCACACACACACACAAAATTTTGCCACTGCAGACAATCAGTCTCGTCCCTCTCTCTCTCATCTGTCCCATGTCTTCCCCGTCTCTTACACTCTCACGCACTCTTTGTTTCCCGCGTAGTTTCACCCCACCATTCAGTGTGAGAGCAGGACGCTCACATTAAGTTTCTCAGGACGATTTCTTTTCGCATTGTAAAACCCATGTTTCGGTGTGCATGACGCTGTTTAGCAGCTTAGCTATTGTGTGTTTAGGGCTCTGTATTTAGGGGGGCGTTAGCTGGAGTTTGTCCGATGCTGAATTCCATCAGCTTTTCATTCAGCTCTTATCTGCCTGTTCACTTTCCCCGCTCACTTTCCTGCTCTCTCTGTGTGTGCTTGCTTAGGTGCGTGTGCTGAAAGAACAATTAGCCTTTCCAGGAAATGAGGGATGGTGAAAATTGCCGGTTTAAGATTGCAAAAGATTAAGTGTCAGTACCTTAAGAATACACACACTGTTGATGAAGGTGACATTCTAATTACAAAACTAGACAATCTACTTAGTTATTATATGAAAAGCTTTGTCTAGGATGCAGGATGTGGCATGAAGGCCTCTTTACAAGAAAGATGATGTGTGTTTTGCAGGTTGTCACATAATTAGTTTGTTGTGTTGAAGTTAAACGTCTGCTGTATTAGAGAGGAAGGAGACAGGAAGAATTCTTCAAATGTGAATAACAGCAGTTTTGGAGAGTTTTTATGATGTTACACTTGGTTGTACAACCAACCATGTTCTTATATTGATCATCTATATATCTTATTTTGAGATTTATTGTCCAGTAAAATGATGCGGCTGCATTTTTTCCTCAAATATATGTATTTTGGCTTTGTTGCAGTGAACTTATATATGCAGTGTTGTGGACATACATCTATAATCTATAATCTATCTTGTTATCACAACAATACACTCAGCTGTAATAAAATAGGACAATGTAGACGATTATCTGTTGTAAAAATCAACATTTTTGCTGTACAGACGTCATCTCAGATCTGCTCAGGTTGTACTTTATTTTTTGATCTGCATGCTCACGCTTCACTGTCACACAATGGTGAGTTTTTCCACAGTCATCCATATTGACGTTGCAGTGGTTTTGGTCACTGCAGGCTGCTGGTCACAGATAATGAGCGGCTTTACTGTGGTTAGAAGTCTTAAGGGTGACTATTTTTCTGCTGTGCCTCAGTTTTCTAACACCTTCAAATCTTTTCCGGCTATTTCTCTAACATTGTCTGTCTCCTTCCCCTGTCTCCTTGACCTTGGCTGTGATTGTAGCACCTAAACACACACTGCACTCTGCTCTGCTATTGGTTAATGACAAGCCACATGACTGGAGTGTCAGCTGACCAAATTCTAGGCAAAAGGGGAAACGTCTTTCATCGGAGTGGAAGAAAAAAAAAAGTGGGACTTTAATGTCAGATCCTGTGTGTGTGTGTCTGTCTGTGTGTGTGTGTGGTTGGTTAGAGGGTAGAAAGGCTCTCTTATTGTGCTGAGTCATATTTGTCAATCATAAGTGGGACACAGGGATTGGTTGACAGTCCTTACAGGACATGACTCTTTGAATGAGGAAGTGTTAAAACTGAACAAAAAGTTTCCCTGTTGGCAAAATATTGTGTTGCGTTCTTTGGATTGTTAATCAGAACAGCATTTTCATACTTTAGACAGGTCGAATCTCTCTGTGTACACAAAAAAACACACACCTTCCTACATGCAACTATCTTGTTCCAAGGGTTGGATGAGGTTAAGGATTCAGAGAAAACTATTTCTGTCTCAAAGGACATTTGTATACTGCTACTACATACTACTATAGTATATACTGCGTACTGCCAAATAAATGAATGATTAAGTTTGCCATTAACAGCAGACGATTGAAGGTGAGAAGTGTTCCACACTCAGGTTTAAGTTCACCTTTTGGTTTCACTACTCATAGTGCTGCATTTCCCATTATCGTCAGTGCGAAAGTACTTATACACTCACTTTTGTAGAGTTCTCATTTCAATCAATTCAATTGTCCTCATTGAATGACTTTACATTACATCATTTAGTGTCACTTAGATTTAAGTTCCATTTCTTTTATGGTGAGTAATTTTGTTAGTTATCATTTTACAATTTTAGTTTTAATTTTTATTTTGTGGAAATGGATGTGCTCATGGCTCATTTTGTTTCAGTTTTTATCATACATTTATTGGCATTCTTAAAAGGTTTCTGAGGCCTCCATCTAAATTCATTTAAACATCTGGGCTACTTAAAGCAACACTTTATTTTTTATTTATTTATTTGTTCCTATTTAATCAAATCTTTGATTTATTATTTCTGTAATTTCATGTTGTGTATGTTTCTCTCAGACCTGTTTTCAGTTAACAAAAAGGTTTTTAGAAGGCTGGTTAGTAATAACAGTTCTGTAGAAGAGAACAAGTAAATATGATGATAACAGGCAGACGCCCATTGTCAAAATCCTCTAGATTTCTTCAGACATGTTTCAGCAGCCAGTCACTCAGGCACACAGATGCTTGTATTAGATGTGTTGCTGACTGTTATAAGTGAGGTATAATCTGCTCCGTTAGAAGTATTTTCTTGACAAACAAGGACTTTGTTCTGCTGAGACCCTTCAGCTGTCTCACATGGCCCAGGGGGGGCCGACACACAACTAGGGATGTTTATATTCATGTTCATGTTCAGTTACTTTAAAGCTGTGAATCCTATATACAACAGAGCCGTTTATTCATGGTATCTGACAACATCTATGATGGCATTTGCTTGCATGTTCTGAGAACATGTGGCTTCATGCTTTCTGGGTCTGGTAGGAACAGCCTTGTGGAATATAAGTTAAATGTTTTGGTAACACGGAGCACATTTCATCAACCATGTATATTGAAGTTAATGCCTGCCCAGTAGAGGTATCTGTGACCCAGCTCATAATCATTTTCTAAACAGAATTATCAGGTTGAAAGGCTGCTGATAGCAAATGGAAACTGTCAGACAATATAGTGTGTGCGTGTGTGTGTGTATGTGCGCATGTGTGTAGATGTGTACATGCATGCTAGAGTGTGTGAGTGTACATGTGTATCTAACAACTTCAAAAATCTGAATTGAATCTATAAATTCTATATACATACACCCACATTCACAGCCATTAAAACCATACAAGTAGAGGAGAGGCTCATTAATATTAATGAGTCAGACACTCCTGTTCTTCCTAGAGAGAACTGTACTGAGATTATTTTTGGTTATTAAAGGCACAAATATACCTTGTTAAGGATATTGACACTTCAAATAAATATCAGGAAAAGTGAACAGTATGGGACATTCAACATTTAAAGGTTTTAGTAATAGTAAATGTAAGATAAGAGTACATCATTTACAGTAAATGATTAAGATTTTAAATATTATACTATTCAATCGTAGACTATTACAAATGTATATTAACCTGTGTGTAACATATGAATGTAAAACAAGCCAAGAAAACATTTCTTGTTGCACTTTATTTCCCCACC
>CM060466.1:25316074-25351074 GCA_030544235.1 Lepturacanthus savala
GATTTGTGCTTTCATAGCCATAATTTAGTAAACCAATCCACACTGAAGAAAAACAGAATGACTTTTAAAGTTGAATAAAAGGAATAATCTAACAAGGTTGTGTGCACAGGTCCCTTTTTTGAACTTTGGTTACTTTACATGCAGGAAAAAAGAAGCTGAGTGTCTACTCAGTCACTAATAAATTGACTTCGGAAGCCACACTCCACTTTTATCATTAATTTGTAGTCCTACACATGAACTAAATATATGGGAAGTGCACACATTGTCTTCATTGTACATGAAGCCTGTGCTCTGTCTTTAGTTGAGCATGCTGTTTATTTTTTTTTTATTTGAAAAAAAAATCTGCTGGTTTTTGCTGGTTTTCTTAGCCCGCTATGATAGAAATTTAATATCTGTTTTGGTTTTGGACTGTTTATAAGACAAAAAAAATGACAAGATAATAAGACTAATTATTACTTGCATCCCTAATGTTGTTCAGTAAGTACATGATCATCTTTTGGTGGTATCCATAGTTTACATTTTCTGAAAGTCAGTGCGGTATAAAAGTATAGAAAGCAGATAACTAAAGATAACACCAAGATAACACGGTTTCCTTCTCCTCATTCAGCATTGTGACTTAATTCTCCATCCTGCTGCATCCTGCTGGAGTCAGCATGCTGACAGATGAGCTGGATGAAACCACAGTGTGGACATCATGTGTCCTGAGAGTTCAGCCACAGTTCTCACTTCTCTTTCATCAAGTTCATTGTTTCACGCGCCCGTGGTCGCTTGCAGCAGCAGCTCACTGTGAAAATGAATGTGCACAAGAGATACGGAGACCTACCTTGTGTTAATTTTTACACAGCAAAGATTGTCCTCTGTCTAATGATTCCTGCTTGATGTCCTCAAGAACGGTAAACATGTTAGCAAATATTTCTTTTGGAAGCAGTGAAGTAGTAAAAGATATCTGAAACAATTATTAAGTGATTGGAGATAACATGAATCACAGGAAGTGTGTCTTTTTTTTACATCCTGAAGCTGTTTGTCAGTTTTTTGCACTTGCCTTTGGAGGAACTCCTTCCAGGAAAGCTCAGGGTGAGCCCAAACACTGCACTCCTACAGGTCCTATCACTGGTCTTGTGACACACTACTCATTTACTTATATGGATGACTTGTAATAATAGATTGCAGTCATACTGGCTATCCGGCCAAGATACTGATTACCAGCACTACTTTATTGCTGACTTTATTCCTGCTTTTTGCATGTGTGGCAAATTCCAGTGTGTACCTGTGTGTGTGTGTGTGTGTGTGTGTGTGTGTGTGTGTGTGTGTGTGACCCTGGCCTTAACAAAGAAACAGCTTATCAGTGATACAGTGAAACAAACAAAGTCTATAAGCACTCTCTAAAGTGATTACTTGCTTATATTAACATATAAGTCTTAAGTGACTGTGATTTAAATTTAAATACAATGCCAGCGGCGATGGCGTAGTGTTAGTTAGTCATAAGTTAGTTATACCTTTTAAAAGACAATGCTGTTATTTTCTATATTTCCCTTATTGTCAACCATATAGAAGAATAAACCCTTCATTTTTATTCATAGGCTGTTAACAATAAATACATTAATGAGCCACATTCTTGCACTAGCTTCCATGTTCCTTCATTACCATAAACATAGCTCACAGGGTTTATTTTTTACTTCCCATTGTCATAATATTCACTAGTGCATCAAATGCATATTAGTCCATTACTGGAATTAGTCCCCAATATTTTAAAATAAAATAATAAAATATACATTTATGACTGCTTTTTAAAGATTTTCATCTTCAGTAGCAACCAATAGTCATTGGTGATGAGAACCACAGTTTTGTAAATATAGAATACTTTAATACTAGATTATTTTATGTATTATTTTAATTTAAACTTATTAACTTAAACTTATAACTTATTTATGTGTTTCTGTCCTCAGGCCTGAGAAATGATTCAGTGAACTGATGCAATGATTTAGTGAAGGACAGTAAATGTTTTTCGTCGTGCTCTCGGATCTTCCTGTGGGGTTTAACGGTTAACCGTTGACCTGATGGGGTGACGGTATTGCTGTGCGGTCACCAGAACACCTGAGTCCTCTGAAGCGCGTCTGAGCCCTGATTGGCTCTGGCTAATGACTGACAGTTAATCTTTGATTCAGATTGACCCTTCTCTGAGAAAAAGACCTGATTTTGCTCATCTGTAACCCTGCTTCTCAATCCTCACTGGTATAGCTTTTGCACAAATGTCAGAAGCTTATAAATGTCCTCACTAACATACACACACCCTCAGCACACACCTTGTAGCTGTATGTTACTTCTATCACGCCTGTCAATTGTGTCAGAGATAGTTTGATACTTTTATAATTGGTGGTTTATTATGCAAACAAATTAAAGGCGTTACATGTCGACCCATTATTCTCTGATCTTTTATGCTAAATAGACTTTCTTCTAGCCTGTTTGCCCAGTCGTTAAGGAGTGGGGCTGGTTTCAATAGCAGCTGAAACTCAGCACAGTGTTGGCCACACACTGTGACTTTCATCTCTCTCCTCCTCCTTTCACCCCATCGGCTCTCCGTCCCTCGGCTCCCTCTTTTCTTACTCTTTCCAGAGCACTTATGGGTAGTTTTTAGACAGAAACTCTAGAAGCGAGTGACGCGCTCTCATCAGCCTGTTTGTCTCTCTATCTGCTCTCTTGATTGCCCAGGAAGGTGTGTGTTGTTTGCTTAAGTTAAGCTGTGCTAGGAACATGTTCGCCGTTGTTATGTACAAGAAACTCACTTACGCACGCACACAGTTACACACACACACACACACATTTACGCACAGTTGTAGTCTTGTGCTGACTTGACATTTATCAGTGTAGTGGTAACTCCCAGCCAGAATTTCCTAAGCAAGACAACATGAGGAAGTATTCAAACCCCACTTTAATGTTTCCTGGCAGTTTTCATTTTCTGCAACTCTAAGCTGAAAATGCTTAAAACTGCATTTCCCATCAGCCACCTCTCGTCCAAATAATATCACCTTCACCTTAATCTTCTTTTGTGGCAGTCAGTGTAAGTAACTGGTTTGTGCAACAGGTGCTTCGGTCTGTGTATTTAAACAATAAACAAAACACAGGATTTCTGCAAAAGTCGAGCTGGGGTCTGTCTGTTAAAGCTCCACCCTTACCGACTCTCATATCTTGCAGCTTTGGCTCAGTGTGTGTGTGTAGGGTGTGTGTGAGGAGGCCGACCTCTGTGCACTGTGCCCTGCTGTACCTGTCTGTCATGGAGGTCGACAAAAACTTCCAGAGCAGGCGATCAAGTAGCGGAGCACTGTGAAGCCACAGGGGTAGCTATTTTCCCATCTCCCCGCTCTCTTCTGCTTCTCCTTCCTGTTCCTCTCTGCTGTCATATCTTTCTCAACATTTTCTGTTCCAGTCTCACTTCCCTTTGTCTTATTGTTCATCCATTAATGAAACATCAAGTTTTTTTCTTTCACTTGAGCATTTTTTTTTGTTTTGAGCAGTCGTGTGTATAATTTGGAGGCAGGTTTCAATGGTATTTGCATGACTCATATCTTAGCTGCTCTGCTCTTATCTATTGGGTGTGTGTGTGTTAACATAGCAGAAATGGAGCATTTGTAAGCATTGATCCCACTGTGCTGACCCTGTTGTTCAGGGCGCTGTGAATCAGTCACCTCCTCTCACCCATGTGTGTGCATGGACTAAGATGCTGATTTCCTTATGCCTGTTTTCATTAGTACACTGCCAACTGAGGGACGCATTGTTCCTTCCTTACTGTACACACACACACACACACACACACACACACACACACACACACACGTTTACTTTACTCCATAATCTTCTATAAATTGGGAGACAAAAAAGAAGCTGTAGGCTTAAAAACATCTGAAAAAGACCTGGAAATTCTCATGTGAAGAACACATGACAGCAGTTTTGATTTAATGTTGGGTCAGCGACATGAAGAATAACAATTTTCTTCCTCTTTCTAGCAGTGAGGAACTACGCCTTACTGTAATGTTATGCCTCATTTACTTATTTTAAGGAAAAAGATGGACTTTTGCTAGAAGTAGTCAGCGTGCGTTTATGGCGCGATATGGAGGAAGCCTATAAAAGCTTTTTCTCCGCTAATAAAACAATCCAGTCCATTACGACATGCTGTTCATACACAGGAAATCATGCGCTTTTATCAATTATGAACACAACGTAATGACCGATCACCAAAGCAATAACTGGAACACTTTAACCCCGGCAGGTCATTGCTGTGATCCAATCAAATTCTCATGCTTTAACTTCCTTGAAATGTACATTTCTTCATGTGCTTCCCTGAGTTCATAACCTTTAACCGGCTGACCTCTGCACCTGAGCCTTTAAATGCCTCTGTCGGTTGTCCATGATAGCAGCTGTTGCTCTTGTGTTACAAAGAGATGGAATCGAGATAGATGAATCATACATTAATGCAGTCTTTATAAATGTACTGTAATTGGTGTTTTCCATTTGTACTGAGACAGCATCTGTAAATCTTTGTTCTCATTTTGAGTGAAGGCTGTGATTTGTGTAGGCAAGTTAATCATCTACCTGTTGTTGCCCCCCCCCCCCCCCCTCTGTCTCTCTCACACACCACACACACGATTACACCTGGTCAGGGCTTTCTAAGAGGTAAAGATTCTCTCTCTCTTATTTTATTTATTTTCTTAATGGTCCACTTACACACTGACTTTTCTCATATTTTTATAATGCAAAGGACATGCAACAGATCCTCAAAACAGACAAGTTTCACTTCACTTCTGACCCTGATTGTGGTGATTTACTGGGTCTGCTCAGAAAGGAAAACCTCAGCACAACTGTGCCGCCAGCACTGAGGAAGTTAGGAATATCTCCAAGTGGTTAAAAGCAGGAAGTAGATTACTCCACTGTACAAGTGAACACTGAATATATCATGTTTTTTGACACACAAAAGCTAAGGGAGTTTTTCAAAGGACTCACACTGACTGCTGCAGGTTACAAAATGTCTCATACTCTCACAGTGTCACATTGCTTCTTCTTTTCTTTTTTTTGTTATCACTGAGCAAAATTCCCAAAGTGAATACTGTCCTCCCTTTGTCATCAGTCTGACAAAATAAGGCTGATAAGAGAAGGAGTCGTGTTAGCACTTCACACAACAGCAGGAGCAGAGGGAGGGCTCCTTGAGATGTGGAAGTAGTAAGGGAAAAGAATAAAAAGGAGATGTTGCCGACTATGGAATGAACTAAAAAAGAGGGAACTGCATCCATTCTGAGCAGAATACTTGAAATCTCTGCCACTTTGAATAATACAGTGTATTTTCATATCATCCAATGTCATCTTGACCTATGTCAACATGCAGCAGCTAACTAAAGACAGAAGAAATAGCATTCTGCTTTTTGTTGGGATTTCACATTTCTTTGAATTTACAAGTACAACATTTTTTCGTACATTTTCTACAGCGATTAAAATATCTCTCTTTATTCTATCAAACTGCCATTTGCATCATTTCCATTCCTCTGTGGATGTGGTGTTTGCTGGTTTACAGGTAATTCTAAGCCCTCCAGCCTTGGGCGAACTAACAGTGTGTGTGTGTATGTGTGTGTGTGTGTGTGTGTGTGTGTGTGTGTGTGTGTGTGTGTGTGTGTGTGTGTGTGTGTTTGTGTGTGCTTGTGTGCTTGTGTGGCTGTGGGAGAGATTGGGTCAGGTCAAATGAGTGTGTGTGTGTTACCATGGTTGCTTGGCTTTGTAGTGTTTTACCTTTGTTGACTGCCTCACCTATCTCCTTCAATGTCCAGGCGATCTTGTGACGCACAAAAACACACACACGCTGCCTGACTAACTAAAAAGAGTTTTTTTTTTTTTTATTTGGCCCATTGGCTTACATCACGTTCACTCTGACACAAACTAGTTTCCTTTGTAGTCTGCTGTGATTGGCTGCCTCTGTGCTGTATGCAGCGGGGTGATTCAGGGATTTAAAACGCTGTGGATTTTTCCGTGCTGAATGCTGGCAGTGTTGGAAAATAACAGAGTAAGAGGTTTATGCTTGGGAAGCCGATTTCTGATTGTTCTCTGTTCCTCTTTATAGGGCTGCAATGAGGCTCTTAATGAAGTGGTGCACACACAAAAACAGAGAAAGAAACACACACACACACACGCACACACGCACACACATATTACATTCATATTGATAAGATGGTTGAAAGTCCAACACCCTCTCCAGGTGACTGTGTATGAAACAAGCATACAATATGAATGATTGTGCAAGAGATATGTAAGATTTTGTGTATGAAGCTTTATTTTACATAGTATTACTCATAAAGCATTACTTGTCTAACTTACTAGACACACACACATGCACGCGCACACACGCACGCGTGCGCACACACGCACGCGTGCGCACACACACACACACACAGTGAGCATGTGATCTAGTTGTACTCAGTGAACCTTGAGCTGGGGTTTTGAGGGTTTACAGCCCTTCATTCTCTCAGATAGGGGGCAGAGGTCAGCAAGGATCTTAGAAACTCAACAAAACAAGGTTGTAAATCCACTGATAGGGGAAGGTGCCCTGGGCCTTGATACAGGTAGATTCTTTTTACAGGTGTGTTTTGGTTAACATATCTTTTGTGTAATCTTGCATACAATTTTTTATTTGTTTCGAGATTTTTTTACTCTCAACCAGAAGCCATATTATGTGACTTGTTTTATAGGGCCATCTCTTTGCTCTCCTCAGGCCCCAGATCTGATTGGATGGTTTTGTCAGAATGACAGCCGAAGATCCTGCTTCCTCCTCAACCATGAGCAACAACAGTGCCCCCTCCAAACCCTCTGGTGCCTCCCGCCACTCTCTCCATGGACAGATCTCCATCCCTGAGGGTGTTGCTGGTGCTCCCAATGAGGCCACGCTGGTGGCTCTGATGGAGCGTACCGGCTACTCAATGGTGCAGGAAAATGGTCAGCGTAAATATGGCCCTCCTCCTGGTTGGAATGGCCAGTCGCCACCACGGGGATGTGAAATCTTCGTGGGCAAGATCCCAAGAGACGTTTATGAGGATGAGCTTGTCCCGGTGTTTGAGTCCGTAGGTCGCATCTACGAGATGCGCCTGATGATGGACTTCGATGGGAAGAATCGAGGGTATGCATTTGTGATGTACACAGAGAAACACGAGGCCAAACGAGCCGTGCGAGAGCTCAACAACTATGAGGTGCGGCCTGGACGGTTGCTGGGGGTCTGCTCCTCTGTGGACAACTGCCGTCTTTTCATTGGCGGCATCCCTAAGACCAAAAAGCGCGAGGAGATCCTGGAGGAGGTCTCCAAGGTGACAGAGGGTGTACTAGATGTCATTGTTTATGCCAGCGCTGCAGACAAGATGAAGAACCGTGGCTTTGCCTTTGTAGAGTATGAGTCACACCGTGCAGCCGCCATGGCCCGCAGGAAGTTGATGCCCGGACGTATTCAACTGTGGGGCCACCAGATCGCAGTGGACTGGGCTGAGCCAGAGATTGATGTGGACGAAGACGTGATGGAAACAGTGAAGATACTTTACGTCAGGAATCTGATGATGGAGACCAGTGAAGAGACGATTAGACAGGTAACAACTTGCAGGTTTAGTATGCCTGCTTTCAAAGGGTAAAAAAAGATAACTGATAAACCAAGCATATTGGTTTTATTTTTTGGGCAAACTAAACAAGAAAAAACTATAAATCAACCATGTTATGTTCTGTCAAACAGGTTTTTAGCCAGTGGAACCCTGGTTGTGTAGAGCGTGTGAAGAAAATCCGTGACTACGCCTTCGTCCACTTCACCTCCCGGGACGATGCTGTCCTGGCTATGGATCACCTTAACGGCACAGAGGTGGAAGGGTCCTGCATTGAGGTGACGCTTGCTAAGCCCGTTGATAAAGAGCAGTACTCACGCCAGAAGGCTTCTAAGGGGGCTTCTGCCACTCCAGAGCCGACTCAGCAGAACTACGTAACTTACCAGTGTGATCCCTACACATTGGCCTACTACAGCTACCCCTACAATCCCCTCATTGGACCTAACAGGGACTACTTTGTCAAAGGTTAGAACTTTTTTTTCTGCTTTACTACCTATTTTGATCAGTTGCAATAACATTTTTTGTAAATGTTAACAACAGAAACTCTCTGGACCAATGCATATCCTACTATCGTTGTAGGAGCAATGATGAACATGACCCATCATTAGTGATTTTTAAATGGATGTGATGACTAAGATAATAATGATTGAATCTTTGATGACTAGAATTCCATTTTATGACAGTTTATCTTAATCTTTAACTTGATGAGGGTTTGTGGCATAAAATCAGAAACCTTTTAAAAGTAAAAGACAAAACAAGGTGATGGATCAATGACTGCTAATCCCATTACCTTTGATGATTGATTGAACATGGTCTTTGGGTGATAGCAGAAAAATCAATTTGACTTTCAACAATCATTGTGTTTTGGTTTTCTCTCCAAAGGATCCCCAATGATACAGAACAATGGTAATCTCTCACATCCTTATTCCTACTCATTCCTTCAATGAACAATGAGCTTTCTTGCCATGTGACAAACTATACATTTTCTAACACCATCCTTTTCCTGCTGTGCTGTCACCTCCCATTTCATGCTGGGTTATTGTTACAACACAGGGAATACCCTAAAACACCATTTCACAGTGCCATGAATGTGTATAACTTCATCCCAACCTAATTGAGGAGTCAAAACATTGCTTAAGAAAGAGCCCAAACTGGATCTAAAGAACTATAGTCCAGACATAGAGCTTTCCAGTAGTAACTGGACTGGATTAGAGCTAAATGAGTCTCCTTGTAACCCAACGTCTAAACTCACCATTAAATCTTGCCTTACATGTTGCTGCCCTGCTCAACTTTCAGTACAGTTTGCCCCTGCTGCCCAAGTCCTAAACCACAAAGCCCTGTCCTTATATTACTTATTGTATTTTAAGCAGGTACTGTGCGAGGTCGTGGTCGTGCCACTGCAGGTAACCGTACCCCTGGACCTCGGGGGTCATACCTGGGGGGTTACTCTGCCGGTCGTGGCATCTACAGCCGCTACCATGAGGGCAAGACCAAGCAGTCCGAAAAGCCCTATGAGCTGATGCCAAGTCTGGAGCTCGCTGCCTCTGTCAACCCAGTTGGCATCAAGCCTGGCACAAGTCAGTGAGATAGACATATCCATCCATATCCTCGCCCATCTCAAAGGCCTTTACTAAACCTTCCAGCCTATCATTTCTTTCTCTCTCTCGTGTAGTTTGAGGAACCTTTTTGTAATTGGAAATATCAGTTGTTGCCGGATGGTCATGTGCAAAAGGACTGCCTTCCTCTAAAATCTGTTTACATTTAATATCTGTCCTTTCCAGCATGACCAGAAAGTAACTGATATGATTTGTTCCTCATTCTCTCCCTTTTCCTCTACACCAGAAAGTTACCTTCCTGGGTGTTCAGACTGAAAACAGCTTTGCATTAAAAGAACACAAAGTGGCTGCCTCCTTGGGGGCGTACTGGTGAGACGATATAATACATTCCAAGAAGGCCAGCAACAATCCATGAGTTTAATGGATGGTAAAACGCATTGGTTTCAACTACTATCAGGAAAGTTTCTAGAAGATCTCTGGAATGTTATCTTGACAGCAATCACTGTCATGGTTACCACCAGTACAAATACAAGTACAAAGTAATCTACCTGGAACGTATCTGACCAGCCAACACTGTGCTTTGCCAGAAGACATTGCATTGTGATGATGTAATAGTTGTTCCAGATTCATTTTTTTCATACTGTGCTCTCTGCGTCCAGCCACTGCCCAGTGGTGTATTTGAAATAAATACAGAAAAAGAAGTCTTGTGATTTTTGCTGTTGTCTGTCTGAACATGGCCGTAGTTGTGTGGGCACCAGTGCTTCCACAATCTGCTTTCACAAATGCATTCCAACTCCAGCTTTAGACTGAAATGTGAATTTTTTCTTTAAATCAGACCAGAAAAATATGCACATAAAACAACAAAGTATCTCAGATTAAATTTTGTATTGAGTACATGAATTTAACTATTTATACTATAGAGAGATTTTGTCAACTGAATACATGAACATCAGCAGTAGCCATTTAGCTCTACTGGGGATTAGCCTACAAGGATTTCAGTCTAAAAACGGAGTTGAAATGCAAACACTCTCAAAAGTTAAAGATTTTTCGTCTCTTCTCTACTAATGTCTGCTCCTCTGATCTCTTTAAGGATAATACTAGTGTTACATAGCACTATATCCCATCCACTGCTGTATACATTACGACTACATGATAATTATCATTATTTACATTCACTCTTTTTGTTTGTTTTGTAAATATGAAGCCTACAGTGTAAAACATAAACTGAAATTACCCAACTAAGAAGAATGTTGCCCTGAAACTTGTAAGGTGGCTTGTTCAGGATCATTTCCTGGAAGAAAGTTTAATTCTTTTCTTTCCTCTTTCCTAGCAGTAAGTAGAAGGAAATGCAATTGCATATATGAGAATGAGGTCTAAAAACTTAATTAACATAAGAAAAATTTTAAATTATGTTTCATCTTCATGTGGGTGGGTCATCTAAACTATAGTAGTTCAAGGAAGTTTGAAGAGTAAAAGGAAGCAATGTAAAATACGAATGCAAACACTGGTATTATTCTGTATTCTTCAAGTTCATTACTAAACACAAAAGTTACTTCACCTACAAGATTGGCTAATGTTTTTTTTCAAACATACGTTTATTTTTTCTTTATTTCTTTGATTCATGTCACATATTTGCAGATCAAAGTTTTGCAAAGTGATTTGACCCGAATCTGAAGCTCGGTCTCAGTCTGTGGAATCACAGGATCAGCATCAGATTGAAAAGACTTTTGTCCATCTGAAACAATGACTGACGTTGTGTTCACTCTCCCGGGTCTGTGTGTATGTTTGGGTGTGTGTGTGCATGTGTTGGAGCATTGGGGTTAATCCACAGCACCATCATAATCCGAATCACACTCAAACGCCAACTTGTGTAACATTATTTTTTTCCCTTCTTGCATAAATTCTGTCCTTCAAGCTTTCTCTTAGCATGTTTTCTTCATATCTTTAGTATTTCATTATCTTACTGTAAATTACCCTCAGATCTAACTGTGGTTATATTTGTTTGAGTGTCTGTATGTGCTTGTCTGTCGCTATTATTTCCTATATCGTGTATTATCCAAGCTCTCATTCTTGTGTCTCTCTATGTGCAGTGACACTGCCGGCTCTAGGTGGGCAGTATCCAGTGTTCAGCCCGGCTCCCACAGCCAAGCTGGTGGAGGAGGGGAAGGTGCACACAGTGGAGCACCTCATTAACCCTCTGGCCATGCAGCACCCTGAACACTCCACGGCTTCAGCTGCTACCGTCCTACCCTCTGTCTCTACTCCTCCACCTTTTCAGGTGTGCATTAAACCCATGTTTTTTTTTTTGTTTCACAGAAACATATAACACTCATTATTATTACACTTACAAAGGACATGGACAAAATGGTTAAAAAACGGATGTGTCTGTGTTTGTGATCTGTATTAAAGTCTGCAGTATTTATTAAATTAAACCTAAAAGATGTTAGTATGTATTTCTATATTTGTTAAATAACTACAAAACTGCAGTGACATGATACAAGTGTTCAGTATTTATTATTAGATTAAATGAAAGCTAATTTTGGTTAAATCCACACAGTCTTATATATATGACATATATTGCTTGTAGTAATCTGGGAAGTTTATGATCCTTATGTGAAGTAACAACTCATTACTTTAGTGCATTCATTCAATTAAGGGGTAATAACTATGTTAATATAAACTGAAGATATGCTTTAGATCAATTTAGTTCATTGGCTACATGCAGCCCAATGTGATCTCAAGTGGGCCAGTCCAGGAAAAATAAACATATAATTGACAACAGCTACAGATTTCTCTCCTTTTTATTGTTTTTTTTTAATAAAAATAAAAAATACATTACAAATACAGTATTATATGCCTTCAATTTACAAAATAGAAGTGATGACATAAGCAAAAATAGTGCAATTTCAATAATATCATTTCTCAAATATTCCATATTCAGTCAATTGTTGCATTTTAATTTAAAACATTTACTCTTTGAATGACATTTCATTTTTTAAGAAGCAGCTGAAGTTCCTGCCTTACAAACCATTTACAAAGCAAAATGATGAATATTTTCTATGAAGAAACAGGAACTGGTCCACTTTTTGTTACACTTTGTACAGTCATCCAATGGATCGGATTGGACCCTTTAGCTGCATGTTCTGTCACCCCTGCTTCAGATCTTCTTTTCAACTCTATGCCTCCTTTAATCTCCCGTATTCCTCAGGGTCGTCCGATCACTCCTGTCTATGCCATGGCCCACAACGTACAGCGCATCCCAACAGCCGCTGGCCTGTATGGAGCTGGGTACGTCCCCATCACAAACTACACTGCCAACACGGCGGCTCTGGCTGCTCTGCAGAAGAACGCAGCGGTGGCGGCGGCGTACGGGGGATACACCGGATACGCCGTGCCACAGGCCTTCCCCGCCACAGCCTTCCAGCTGCCCATCCACGACATCTACCAGACATACTGATCCTGAGGATCAGACTACATGAAACCACGAGACCGAGTTTCTGCCTGTGACTGAATGACCACTGCATTATCTTAACGGCTGCATTACGTGAAAACATCTCTCGAACTCACCAACCTCCAAGCACTCCAAAGGAATGTCATTTTAAATAAAGACTCAGACTCATCCACGGCAACCTTAGGCTCATTTATTATGCAAAATATTACAGATAGTCCACTCACTGAGGAAACCTACCTCCATGTGGTGACGACCTTCCCCCAGCAGTGATCATAACTCAACACAACATCACAACTGTTTCCCTCTCTGACCCCTCGCCACTTTATTGCTATGACAGCGAAGACACTGAAGGTACATTAAAGTATTTATGAAGAGAAGATGCATATTTAAGGTTGTATTCTCTGTAGGTTTTTCTGTGTATTTTAGATTAAAAAAGAAATTGACAACATAGAACGTGTCTAATTTTTAAAGTGCAAAAACATGGGAAGAGAAAGAAGCGTTAATTAAAAGGACCAGGAACTACTGATGTGAGCAGATACCACTGAAGCCAACTGTTTTGGGTTTTGGATATAGCCCACTAATATCTTGCTTTAGTTTTTTTTTGTTTTGTTTTGTTTTTTGGTTATTGGTATAGCCTATAGTGTTTTAGTAAATTCTACATGCTGTAGGTGAAACTGTCCGTCCATGCTGGTTGAATTTGTATGCTTCACATATGCCTGTTTGGTACTTTTTGGTTTTATTTAGTTTCATTTTATGTTTTTGGTTGTTTTAAATGAAGGTCCTGTCGTGTGTTTTTTTTTTTTTGGCCTATAATTACTTTGCTTGATTCCATGTCCCTCCTTTAACTTTTTGAACCATATATCTTGGTTTGCTTTGAAGAAACGTTCCGAGCTAAGTAATATTTTTGTGACAGATTCCTTGGGAAACAGATGATGTGAGAAAGAAAACTGGAAAGCTTTTTTTTTCTTCCTAGTGATGGCATGTTTTTTTTTTTATCTGCCAGCCTGATAAATGGCGACATCACATTCCTGGAGATGTTTTCCATCCAGGGGAAATGTGCTGACTGGGGTGTAAGACTGAATGGATTTTAGTTGATGTTATTATTTTTTTTCCTCATTTATGTATGTCATTATTATTGCTTTTTGAATAATCTGACTCTTGAAAGGTGAACAAATACGGACAGAAATGAGAGACACTTTTTCTATATGGACTGGAGCACTCACTGTCACAAAGCGCTCCTTCATATGCGAACCAAAAACCTTATTCTACACACACTCCAGTCTCATGACATTAGAACAACAAAAGATGCCGTCTGTCACTCAAATGTAAATATAGGCTGTTTTTGGCGACTGCATTTACGACCTATAGTGTTGTTTTTCTTGGGAGGACAGGCTCCATCAGAAACTGACTGCAGTGCCTTACATCTGCATACTGTTTGTGCTACACTGGGCTTCATATCTTTCACTGTGCCTTTTATAACAAAGCTAAGCCCACGTGGTCGGCACTAAGAGGAAAGACTTTCATCTGGCACTGGAATCTTACCCATTCATCTCTCCAATGAACTAGTTTTGTGGTGTTACTGTATTGTAGTGAGACAAGTAGGTTTCAGTCTCTGCAGCCAGATGTGACAAGGCTACCTCTCTCCTGTAGTCTCTTCTCTGAATGTCCTGCAGTAACACTTCCGATGTCTATAGCCTCTTTATTTCTGCACTTAAACGTATTTATAAAGGGCAAGAGATTGCCACTTTCAAATGAAGAGATATTAAATGCTGAGTATGAGTTAAAGTGTGAACTGGGCTACTTGGCATTTTCCACTCTCTGTGTCTGTCAGAGTTTTTCCCTCACTGATAAAGTATAAAACGTAAAACAACATGTATCAATGAGCGGTAGGCACTTTTTAAACTCTGCAGTGTGTTGCTAACAAGTGTCGTATTGAACTGGGAATAACTGGAGCAAAAAACTCAGTGCATTGATGTGCAAGTAGCCAAGAGATGTACTGCAACACACACGGATGTAACGGATGCAAACAGCTGCTGAACATGAGGTCATGCAATGGAACAGACGTCTTCATGTGAAAAAATGCAAAATATTTGTATGCGGACTCGCACTCGTTAACCAATTCACATTAATTTGAGTTTGAAGTATTTTCCATCATCTCACAAATGAAGAGATCAGTTCCTCAACATATTTTCTCCGTCTCACCCCGTTTTCTACTTTGTGCTACTCTTCTCTCTGAAACTGGACTTAGAAAACAAGCTGGTGACAACTGCTTTTATTATTTTCTTGTATGAAGACAATAAGTCAGGATATATTTAATATATGCATTACGTATATTGTGTGTGAAGTGAGAAGAAAAGGTATAATATATTCTAAACATATTTCTTTTCATTATTTACACCTTTTTTAGGGATTAGAAAGTCAGAGTAACAAAAGTAGAAAAAAGAAACTTTTTTTGCCAAAGTGTCCAATAGTTTGTAAACATTCAAGGTTATTGTGTTTTTGTTGTGTAATGTTATTTTTTTGGCTATTTTTAACTGGATTGTGTGTTGAGTGGGAACACTGAGGCATTTTCTTTCAGATACATGTTTGCAATTGTTTTCAGCTTTTCGACAGCCAAGACTCCAACTGCTCAAACCATCAGTTCTTTAAGCTGAAATTCTGCTTGAAAACATGGAGTCAGCGTGTCAGTTTTGGCTGAACTTTAAAAGGATGAATATGATCGAACAGCCATCAAAACATATTTTATTTGTTTGACAGCAGGCCAGCTGTCACTTTCTGGTTTTGCCTCCCACTCAAAAAACACCTGCTTTACTTTCTATTGCCTGCATTTCACCCACACTACATCAGCAGGATGGACTCCTGTGTTTTAGTGGTGTGTGGCGCTATATGCCTAGTTTATTATAAGTGTTACCATTTAAACTCTTCCTAGTGTGTGCCTTATTGCCAAGATGTGCCCTATGCTGTATATCTCTGTAGACCTGCAGACTGTTTTCTATCAGAAGGTTTGTTAAAAAAAGAAGCTTATTCTGCATTGTTATATTTATAGTGATAAAGTAGATAAATAAAGCATTTTCAAAAGCATGTGATGTTGTGTCATTCTTGTTGTTTGACTGCCACACTGGTTATTTATAATGAACTGTAACAGTATAAACCGGTGGTTCCTTAACTACAGAATGGGACTTTGCAATGGGTCACATGATAAATCTGATGGGTATTAATAAAAGGAGGGAAAAAATATTTCTGTTACACAAAAGTATGTATTTTTCTATTACATTTGCCTTTCTTGTATGGGACTGGATACTAAAATAATCCCTTGAATGTGCTCTTGAATATTGAACTCTTGTCTACTAAGACCATAACTTGTGACTGTGTGGTCACAAGTAGACGTTTCTTCATTTGAAGGTCTCCGAACACAAAAAAGGTCAGAAAACAGCCGTCTCAGCGAGGCTTGGTTTTAGATTAAACTGCAGAAAGTACTGAGACGTATTATAAGTGTCTCGAATCGTTCGGAGACAGAGGACTTTGACTACAACCTCTGTGAACGGAAACCCATCCCTGACCTCATATATCAGCTATTATTAAGCAATGTGTCATGGTGCAGAGAGGTGAGAGAGCACAGTGGAGAATGTTTCATAAACTCAACTTTACTCCAGAAACATGTTGTACCCCAGCAAGGAGTCCAAGCAGGATTTGTTTTAACAGACCAGAGGTAGCCTTTCTTATATTATACATTATGTAAAAATGTTCTACTTTTTATCCAGCTATAAAATCTGCCTGCCAGCCGCCTTCTTGGCTATTATTACTTAAATAAATAAATAAAATATATGCTAAATCCTAATTTTAATGCCAAATCATGAATGTGTTTCAAGTTAAATGATGTTCTGTTGTTGGGTAAAGATGCACAGCGATCACCATATTAATAGAGAATGCACTCGATAAATATTTGTTAATTACCTTCATAACTGTCTTTTTTTAAAGGTGAGATTTGCACACAGCCTGCAGTCAGAAACTGTGCCTTATAAAACCAGCTGTCAGGATTTCTGTAAAGTTGTGATGTCACAACTATGCAATCATTGCCCAGCATCCATTCACACTCAAACAAAGCCAATCAACGAGGAAGCTCATTAATACTAATGAGACTGACAAAATCAACCTGCTTCTTCTAGAGCAGAGAGATGCTTGCAAGAGGAGATGTAAATCTTTATTGAGATGATTTTTTTTTTACTTAAAACCACAAATAGATCTAGTTAGGGATCTTAACACTTTAAATAAAAGAAAAGAAAAATGTGCGTTGGTTGTGATACTTCACAGAAGAATGATGCATGTGCAGAGTTCGACACAAAGTCTATTTTCCTTAAATGTGGTGACGGGGGAAGTTTCTCATCCTGGTTTGTGACATCACAACTAGTTTAAAGTCAATCATGGTCATTATGCAGCTTACACAACTGCGATGTAGAAATTAAAACCTTCAGTGCACAAACACTGATAATGTGGAAATAGGTGATTCTTTATTATATCTTATATACTATTATAATATCGTATATTATATCTATATAATATTTGACAAGTAGCCTCCTATGATGGATGCATAAGTCATAATAGCATTGACCTGTAGCTGTTTTTCATAACATATTATTAAAAAACATTTCATTAACATATTAAAAACAAACGAATGGAACTTGAGTTTGTTGTAAATATCTCTCCAATCCCCAGTGGTGGTTTTATCTATACACAAAGATGTGATCACTATGTTTTTAAGATTAAAGTCTTTACAGACTCTACCAGACAAGAAACAAAAGTATATTAGTATAGTATATAGTAAAAGTTTATTATTACCCAGGGAAAGTATTTCTAACATACTGCTTTGTTACAGCACATCACCACACATTCTTCTTCAGAGACAAGTTAGATGTACTTGGTTAAAGAGGCCATAGATACACTATAAATACACTTGTATTGGCTGTACTTCATGATATCTGAGGTTTAATATTTAGGGCGATGTTGCCATCTGGTGGCAAAAGCACTTCACCAGCAGCCTGCAGCAGCAGAGGGGGCAGGGCTTTAGTGGCATGTAGCTAGAATATTATAGAGATCAAACAAAAACGGATTTCTTTAGGGTGAATTCAGTACATGCAAGTAGATGTTTACCATACTGAGTAAAACATTGTTAGGTATTAATTCCTTCAGCACTAATTAAAACACACTTTAGACCAGGGAATAAAATGCACTGGATATAATTTCACCTGCTTCAATGAGTGTTAATGTGTGAGAAAACGGAACTATTTTGCATGTAGGGAACATTTTCCGGTAATTGCATTAATGTGTATTATTTTATATTATGTAACCGAGATGCATATTCATTCCGGATTTTGCGCGTTGGTTATTCATCTATATCCAAGAAAAAAACGCTACGCACACAACAAAAGATAAGAAACGAGTCATTAAAGCAAAGTTAGTTGTATTGTGATCTCCCGTGCACTACATTTCCCGTCATGCCTTAGCAGCCGTCCGTGTGCGCGTTGCTTTTGCGCGGCTGCCGCTCTCTTTGCAGATCTACAAACCATACGCATGGACGGACCAGAGGCCTGCGAGACGCACGGGGGGAAATCCAGATGGTTTGTGTAGCTGCTAAAACGCGCTGCCGCACGTGAACGTAACCTCCGTTTATATTCGGCTTAAAGGAGACGCAACAAAGCGCACAATATGGTTGTGCTCCAGGCCCGGGCGAATAAGTAGGTTTACTATAGCTTTAAGAACGCGAAAATAGTGGCTGCTTCTTTAAAATTATATCGGTTTATTGCTGAATAGATAATTAAGAAAAGTTTTCAATTTAGAATAAATAATTGTATGCATATAATTGGCGACGAACCCAACGCATTCACAGAAAATGCCCCACACTCGGATAAAGGCCTCCCGCAGTCTAAACGTCTTTAAAATAGATGTGGGGCGCTTTTCCTCAATTTGAAGTGAACCTGCTCAGCTCTCTGCGGAACTACGGACCGGCTGAAGTGTCCTCAAGGTGATGGAACCGACCGTCGACCGAACCGAGGATATGAATAAAGGCGAAGAGCCGGTAGAGGACAAGGCCGCGCAGCAGACCCCGGCCACCAGTACGGCCGTCACGCCGCGGAGAGGGCTCAGGGAGCGGGGAGCGGGCCGCCCGAGGTCCGCCGTCTCCGCTCCTTTAACGGACGTTAACGGGACTGCGCAGGGCTCGGGACGGGTGTTGAGGGACCGGTCGACGAGGGCGGTACCGGCTTGGCTGAAGGACATCAAAAGCGACGACGACGAGGATGAACCGAGCCCGGACACCGGCGCGACCAAGCGGAGGAAAGTTTCCAACTCCCGGCGGAAGAAACACTTGGAACCTGCGGGTTCGGCGGAGCCCGGAGCGGGGGTCAGCGCAGGTGACAGCCTCCAAGCCGCAGAGTAAGTTCTGAACGGGGCAGTCCGGATCTCTCCACTTTAGCCCTTAATGCACTCAACTTGTAAGTTGTGTGTTTTTGTCGGTGGGGTCAGTTCCTGTCGGCAGCACGCGCGCCTTCACCGCGGCGCGTCCCCTTCCTGCATCCCTACATAGGGAGGGAGGAGGAAACTCACCTGGCTCTACTATCTGTCATGATTAAGATGTGTGGTCTGAATGCTGATCTGATAAATGCTGTGAGGAGAGAAAGAAACAGATCTGTGTTTATTGTCCTGCAGCTCAGAGGACCCCAAGAATCCTGCCACAGACCCTCAAGGTAATTGGAGAAATGTTAGAGGGAGACCTGCTTGGTGCCTCAGGGCGCTGAGTTTAGGTCAATTCTCTTGATGAATCATTTGATCACGTGTGCTCGTGCCTGTGCACATACAGTGTGTTTAATGGCAGGATCCTGCTCCCTCTTTGCAGCTCTTCCCTCCAGACGCCCCCCAGCCCAGACCAGAGCCAAGGCCCCAGCTGGCAGGGCCGTCCGCAGCTCTGCCAAGCCTGTGTGTAAGACAGAACCTGGAGTGGAGAATCAAGCTGGTGAGCAACCTGTTGACAACCAGTGGGCCTGGTTCAGCATGTGGGCCTCTTCTTTCATAAATCAGCTCACACATCGGCACTAAACTCCTTCTATCAGGATGTTATTTATGCCATAGAAACCTTTCAGTGACTTGTGAAATGATTATGGATTGGCTGTCGTCATGGATTGCTTCCAATATTTTCACCTACTGGGGCTAGTAGCCAATCAACTGTTTAATTGAATTACAAACAACAAGTATAGACTGTATATTATTTAGTGTTATGAATTATTGCATTTTCACATTGTATCATTTATGCAAACGTGTACCTGTGTTTAAACAAAAAAGCAGATTGTAGTGTCTAAAAGTTCTTGCTCATTGTCATGATGTCTTTCTTCATCTGTTTGTCCTATAGCAGCAGAAGAGTTGAACAATAAAGAGAAGTATGAAATGTGAGTATATTGTTGGGGATATATATATATATATATATATATATATATATATATATATATATATATAGCAATCCAGTTTTCAGTTTATAGTATTCCTAGTGGTATTCATTCATGTCAATATGTTTTTTGTTGTTGTGATTAGAGTGAAAATGTTTATTTGTAAATAATATGGTTTCGCACACTCCCAGTCCAGATTCTGTGGGGCTATGCAATAAAGTTAGCTTTAGCAATAAATAGGTTGTATAGCACACATTACAAATATATGTGTATTTATGACGCACTCTGCTAATGGTCTTTTAAGTATACTCTCTTTTATAGGTGTAAGTGAGTGAGATCTTTGTGCTGATGACTGTTCACACTTCTGCTGTCTCAGTAAAAATAAAGAGGAGGAAAGTGAGGATGTTGCTGAACCAGTCCTGGATGACAAAGACCCTCCGTTTCAGGATGATCCAAAAGACTTCAACTACCAGCCTCAAAGTCAGAGGTAAACTTGACGCAAGCCCATCACTTGATGCCTGCAGAAAGTATCAAATCCTTCTTTTCTAAAGTGTTTTTTTCTTTTATTAGTAGTGCAGAGGAAGAAGAGGGCCTCAGCAGTGATGAGGATGTTCCTTTTAGAGACGATTTGAATGATCAGAGCTACGACCCCAAGGCTGAAAGGTTTGTGTGTGTCCTTGTGGCAGAGTTGTGCCTCTATTTGCTGGGATCTTTTCAAAATGGAGTTATTATATACATCACTTCTGTTTGGTCTCTCAGGGATGCCCCTAAACCAAAGCGCAGAGCTCCTCCGAGACATAAGGAGAAGAAAGAAAAAGAGAAGGCACCGAAAAAAGAGAAAGAGGTCGCTGAGATAAAGATAGAAGGTTCAGACAACTTAGAGAGAGTGGACGAAGAAGTGAAGCTGGAGGAAGAAATAGTGGAGGACCCTGAAGGACCCAGGAAGTAAGTATATGCCGTATAAATATGCAACAAATGGGATGTCATTAGTCAGGCATATTCACATTCAACGTTACTAACCAGTTGTTCTGCCTATAACTATTAGATTCAGCTTTAATCTGTATGCATCAAGTGAGTCGGCTAATTTTATCTGTTACTTCTGTGTTAGGAGAGGCCGACGGAAAAAAGATGACAAAACCCCACGGCTTCCAAAAAGAAGGTAAAGTCTATCTGTTTTGTCGTAAAATAGACTTTAGACTTTATTGTCCCAGAGGGGAAATCCGTTTTCACAGCAGGACCCAGGAAAATATTATCATGCCACAATTTAATGCAGAGATAAAGGGGTGGTTGATGATAAATTTGGATTTGTGGACAAGTAATAACGATTTTGGGGTTCACTTAATTAGTCATTTGGTTTCAGTATTATGAGACTATATTGATGTGTGCTTTGCCCCCACAGGAAGAAGCCCCCAGTGCAGTACGTTCGCTGTGAGATGGAGGGATGTGGCACAGTTCTGGCTCATCCTCGATACCTGCAGGTTTGTCTCTGTTAAAGATGGATTAATTTACGAACACATAAACTCTGCAAAGTTATTTTCATCATTGATTTGTTTTTGTTTTTTTTTCTTTGATAAAGCCAATTGATCATCCTGGGCCCAGGGTGATGTCTTCACATCACCCGATTCAATCAGCTTATCGTTTAATGAACAAAATCATTTCATTTTATCCATCGGTGTGGGAAGGCAAACTTTTTTTCTAATGAATTGTTCAACACAGAAGGGTTAACCAGGGCCTCAAACATGATCACATACTCAAACTATATAAAAGGTTCTGCCATTTGTAACGAGAGAACAACTTTTCTGTTAATCTATCCAGCTGTTTCTGATTTCTTGTTGTCCCATATTATTCTCTGTTCTGCACACCAGCATCACATAAAGTACCAGCACTTACTCAAGAAGAAATACGTATGTCCTCATCCTTCTTGTGGAAGGCTTTTCCGGTTACAGAAGCAGCTGCTTCGTCATGCAAAACACCATACAGGTACATGCATGTCCATCAAACATATGCCTTGGGTTGAGGTCTGTGTTGTAATTTATTGTTGGTAATAACGAAGTATGTTTTGTGTCATTTTTAGACCAGAGAGATTATATTTGTGAATTCTGTGCTCGTGCCTTCAAGAGCTCCCACAACCTGGCCGTGCATCGCATGATCCACACAGGAGAGAAGCCGCTACAGTTAGTGTCTCCCTGTTCACACATTTCTGTTGGTTTAGTTTGGACATACAATCATCCTGT
Source organism: Lepturacanthus savala (assembly GCA_030544235.1). NCBI lineage: Eukaryota > Metazoa > Chordata > Actinopteri > Scombriformes > Trichiuridae > Lepturacanthus > Lepturacanthus savala. Next base: position 25,338,362 of record CM060466.1, read on the forward strand.
TAAATTTCCCCCCATTAATGATTATACTTCCTTCCAATTTTGCATTTCTTGTATGAACAGGTGTGAAATCTGTGGCTTCACCTGTCGACAGAAGGCGTCTCTGAACTGGCACATGAAGAAGCATGACGCCGATGCCACGTATCAGTTTTCCTGCTCCATTTGTGGCAAGAAGTTCGAGAAGAAGGACTGTGTGGTGGCCCACAAGGCCAAGAGTCACCCCGAGGTGCTGATTGCTGAGGCGCTTGCCGCTAATGCTGGTGCCCTCATCACGACCCCTGCCTCCTTGTTGGAGCTGCAAGGAAACCCTGTGCAAGCAGAAGTCGCTGGCCTGGAAATGAGCCAAGCCGGGCAGGAGGGGCTGGTGGAGCCGCTGAGCCAGGAGGGCCAAGGTGGGCAGCAAGCGGCTCAGGTGTCCCAGATGGGTCAGGTGAGCCACCAGGTGGTTTTACTGGGACAAGACCAGAGCCTCCATACCATGCAGGTGCCGGTGACGATCGCCCTGTCCCCCATTGACCCCCCTTCGCCAGCCGACAACCAGCAGCAGACCCACCTGCAGCTGCAGATGCCCGTCCAGTTCGTGCAGCCCCAGCAACCCCAAATCCAACAACTGACCCTCCATTCTGGCGCAGTGGTGACCCAGCACCAGCCCCAGATCCATCCCTTTCAGTCCTACTCCTCCCAGCAGCACAGCCACGGGCAGACACAAATCCTCCAGATGACCTTCCAGCCCGTCAGCCAGGCCCAGACCCATATCCAGCAGATCCCCGTTCTAGCGACCTCTCAGCAGCTACAGACCCTGCACACAGCTACCCCAAGCCCGCCTCTCCTGTCCCCGTCCCAACCCCAGGCCCAGGATCCGGCCTGCACCAACGGGGACAGCTTTATTCTGGACAATTCTGTGCTGTCTTCCTGCTCCCCGGTGGTCAACTCCCTTCAGCAGCCAGAGGCGGCGGGGGAGGATGGCGAGGTCTGGGAGCAGACGGGACAGGGGGATATTCTGTCTGACAGCACTGAGAGACACACGCAGCAGGCCCTCATGTAAAACAAGAACAGTGCACTAAAATCTGAAAAAATAGTGGGGAAACGACGTCATCAGTGACCTAACGTACTGTATTGCAACATTTGAGGTAAATGTAGGATCACAGATATATGTACTGTTCACCCATAGTCCTCTTTGGTAGCTTTTTAGAATATCTGTATCAGGGAAAGATGTATGTGTAAGTTGTTGCCTTTGTACATAAGTCCTGTAAACTTCACTAGCCGTGTGTGTGTGAGCGAGTGTGTGCGTGTGTACTGATGCAGAAATTAGTTCTAAAAGATGTTGCAAAGCTATTTCTGTTATGCAATAATATAGCATACCTCTTAAGTAATAGACAGCACTTCAAATGCCTTGTGTGTGGCATTATCAAGGTTCCTACTGGAATAAAGCAACTTTATTTATATAGCGCGTTAAACACAAAACACGTTAGAAAGCTCCAAGTCGCCCCCATATGTAGTTGAGTTGAGCAAATTCAGTTTAAATGAATTGTCAGCCGTTTTGTTGTCCAGAACTACAGCTAAACCTTTATTTGACCAGGTTAAATGAGGAAAAAGGTTACATAGAACTAAACAAACTCACAGAGAGAAACCTTTTAAACCTGGAAAGGCATAGAAAGAAAGTTCTTACACAGGGCTGTAAAAAGTCACAATTATGCATATTTAAAGGATTTTGGCAGTGTCATTAAACCAGTTTAAGTGACATTTGCGCAGATGCTTGATAAACGTGGCTGTTGGTAAGCTTTGAAGGAATATTATAACCCGTATAATTTATTTACTGCTCACAATCCTCCTTAGTTATTGTAGGCAGCCAAAAGGTGACATTGGACACTATTAATCACATGAATCCAGCAGGCAGTCACTGAATTACACTATTAAGACAAAATATTCTGTCACTGAATACTGTTTGAAACACGTCTTGTAAATTCATACACAGAACTGTAGAAGGAAACCTTGGAACGTGTGTCGATACTAAATTTGCACCCGTCTGATTTGTGACATAGGATGTGTGGTAGAGCACACACAACTGTTCATTTCTATCATGTAAATAAATGTCTTAACATTTAACCTAAGTGTATTCATTGACACTACTTTTTCTCCAACATTTTAAACAGTATTCCTGAGTTATTATTTGTACACTACTCCTATAGACACATACACACACAGGCGTCCACTCCAGACTATTGCTCTGTGATACTGTTGTTGCTAAAACGCCCATCAGGACATATTGATCCGCTCTCTGTCTCTCTGCATGGCAAACTGCTTCATTGCCCGTTTAGGAGGAACTAAAGTGTTGCTCAGTCCAACCCTCCTCTTCTTCATTTGCGCCCCTGACTCTTCCTCCTCCATCTCCTGGGATCCACCTGCACGGGCCTGGACCTGAGCCGCCCCCGGTGCTCCGTCGCTCACAGGAGATTGACAGTCAGTGGGTGCGACTACAGTCTGAAGATCACTGTCATGAGCAAACTTGCATTTGATCCCGAACCTGCACCTGCCGTCCTTCCTGTACGACACACACATCCTCTTGCCTCCTATCTGGGAGGGTTTGGACTGCATTGTGAGGGGGACGTGTTTCTGCAAGGCGCTGAGCTTCTGGTCCGCCTGAGCCTTGAAGGGGTTGGCAAACACACTGCTGTCAGAGCAGGCGTTCAGAGGAGGAGGCGGGAGTTTGTGAGAGGTGAGGGAAGCCAGGGACGGTGCAGGCAGGGCGGGCTGGTACGCAACGGAAGGAGCCGGCGCCGGATGTAGTGGTGACGAAGAGGGTTCCGCCTCCTCTTCCTCTGGTTCGGACTCACTAGAAGCTGAACCGGACTCCAGCAAGAAGTTTCGGGTCTTTGTGACGGTTGTTGCCTCGTTGCCAACATCCTTTCCAGAGCTTCATAATGAAAAATTAGCAGATAGAAAGGAAGATAAAGTCGCGTGATTTGCTTCACGATAAAACATTAATCAGGGATGGAAGAAGTACTACGATCCTTTACTTGGGTGAAAGTAGAAGTACTGAAGTGTGTGTGTGTGTGTGTACACACACATACACTACCATTCAATTTTGTGTTTTCCATGAAAATTCACACTTTACGAGTTGTAAAATGAATAGAACAAGTTTAGAAATAATGATTTGTATTTTAAATATTTTTTCCTTCAAACTTTTCTTTCAGTTTTATAGTTTCTCTAACCAGCTAAGTTGTTTTCAGCTCTAACATGATTGCACAAGGGTTTTACTCGGAGTAATACTGGAGTACTACATCATAATGCATGTTTTTTGTATATAATACTTCATATGGCATATTTTTGCACAGAGAGCATAACTATTTAAAAAGAAAAGACAATTGATCCACCATGTTTAATATTGAAATACATTATTTGATGTGAAAGCTCAATCTGACAAGTAATTATAAATAGCAAATAAAGGTAGTGGGGTAAAAGGTACAATATTTTCCTCTGAACTGTAGTGGAGCGAAGTATAAAGTAGCATCAAATATACACACTACATTGTAAATGTACTTATTTGCTTTCCACCACTGGTTTTGGGACACGAATAAGTTGTAGACATATATCACTGAAAACGATTGGCTAAAATAACCATTAAGATGTTTAATTACCGAACAGCAGCGTTGTTCGCATCCTCGGCTTCTCCATCGCTGTCAGACTCCGAGGACACTCCGTATCCGACCAGAGAGTTCATGCCGACTCTATCCACTGCAGCTAAGCTAGTTAGCTTGGTCTCAACGACGAAGCTGCTAATACTGTCTCCGCAGAACTCGGCTGCTACAGTAGATAGTGGAACATGTTACAAATATCACGCATAAATCTGGAAACATCCCAATGCGCGTCTTAAACGAAACAACAACCAGGTCTGGCTTCTGAGGTTATAGCTGCTCCCCTTTAGGTTTAGCTGCTGCTGTGTTTACGCTGCAGGTGCTGCACTGACCCCTAGAGGACAGGAGTGGTACTGCAGCCACTAGTAGTATAAGCTTAGTGTGTTTTCCTTGAGATTCATTAACAGTGTAAGATCATAAATCATCATAGATTGTTTAGGATAAGTTTCTAATCCAAATGGACATGGTCTCTAGGGTGGTATTTTTTGACTCGTTAAACATAGGTGTGAATAAGAACACTTGGAGCAGCTGGGTTCTGGTCTGATGCCTGCTGGCTCCCTGACAGGACTTTACTGGCAGTCTAGATGGAACCGGGCCATTTAGTGTCATTGATGTCATTAATAATGCACCTGTCTTTTTTCTGTAATGCCAAGTGAAACAAAGAGTGACATTAGATGATGATTTATCATTCATCTATATTATTAGTACAAATTTTAACCTCTGCTATATTACCCAGTGAGACTAATTGTAATTGACAAGAATGCATTACTTCACCATTATTATTTAGATCATTGTGTATAACACATGCCAGTGTTGGTGAAGGTCATCTTTAACATGTAACAGAAATACAGGGGTATTCTCAAAATAATATATTTACAGGATCAGAATAACCCCTGCTATGTTAGTACATTTTACATTTTGAATCATCATTGATGCATGGTTATATGGGTTATACCTCTACATATGGTATTTTTTAGTAATGACAACTTCTAATGAAATTATGTTCAACCAATGAACTACACCATGTTATGGGAATTCAATTTTCCTCTCTTTTTAATTACCACTTAGATAATATTTGATAGCATTACAACATTATGTTTTTCCAACTTGTTTTCCACATTATTTAAAATAATTTCTATATATTATACACTTAATAACTATAAGTGTGGATACAAGTCTTGAAGTTGACAACCTTTAAAAAATGAAGCTGCTCCACTTAAAGTTTCTTCAGTAGTTTTGAGCCGTTTTATGTTTTTGTTTCAAATCAATTATGATAGAAAATTTTAATGTAAATTACACACAATATGGAATTGATGTAATAATATACGTATATCAAATTTATGTACATTATTACATCAAATGAACTTACCGAAAAATGAATTACAACTCAGACAATTTATCTAAATCAATAATTTACCATTTTTTTTAATCTTAAACCATGCATTTTATCAAGTGGCAGTAATAGGCCCCCTGATGTACTTTTTAGGTTGCATGTCTATCTATATTACTAAAATCTAAATGTAATGCATCATGCATAGTAATGCATCATGTTAATGGTATTATTTTATAACTATCATGTTATTTCATATAATATATTATATGCCATCCTGTCATAGACACACACACACACACCTATGTTTTATGTTCTTGTCTGTATGTTTGTCATTGTTGTCATGTTGACATAAAAATGGAAGTTAGAAGACAACAACAAAAACAAAATCTGGGAGTGAAAGATATAAAAAAAGAAGAAAAAAGAAAATATATGGACATCATTTCCTCAAAATTATTATTGTAAGACTGATAATATTAGTAATAACAACAAACAATAATTTCCATACCTATATTACCACTATTATCAATAATAATAATAGTAAAATACAATAATAATAGCAATAAGAAAATAACAATGGCAATAATGATAATAATTATTGATAATAATTAAGCTATTAAATAAAAAAATAATAAAATATACTATCCTTCATCAATAGACGAATAGATAATTATATTATTCATTATAGTTTATATTATAGGTTAATGTGTAATTATTGTCAATCTAATTTAGTTCTCTGGATCCCTTCATGCTAAAAGAGTCATCCAACATCCAACTTAAATTTAGACCATCTTTGCTTCTGTCACTACCAGTAAATCAGATAAGCTCCTGATAAATAAGTTGATGAGCTCCTCCTCCCCCTCCTCCTCCTCCGCCCCGCCTGTCCGCTTGAATTCCTCCTGCCTGGCATCAGGTTCCTGAGGGAAAAGGGCGGAGAGTTGGCCCTAAACTCTGTAACATAAGCAGACGGAGGTCGGGCAAACTGGGAAACTCGTTTTACCGAAACCTTCGAGAAGGCTGACTCTCATTAACGGCTTTCAGCGCAGGGACGGAAGGGCTGAAGTGGACCATGAAGGGGGATCCGGCGCTGTTAGGATGAGACGCGCTGCAGAGTAATAACGGAGCGCTCCGCGGCTCCAACAGTGCGCGTTATTCCAGCGTCCTGGACAGACAGCTGCAGGCCGATGGCAGACAGGCGGACCAGAGGCGTGACCGGCTCGGATCCGAGCAGGACCACAGCGACCCGGGCCACTGCTATAGCCGAGCAGCTGCGCCACGAGTGCTCCATCTTACTGGAACTTTATGTGAGTTCTTTCCACTGCTGCAACTTTTTCAGGAAGACAGCACAGTACGATCTGTTCAGAGCCTGGAGAAGGCTGTGTGTGTGCGCCCGTGCGTGCATCCGTGCGTGTGTGTGTGTGTGTGTGTGTGAGAGAGAGAGAGAGAGAGAGAGAGAGAGAGAGAGAGAGAGAGAAATAGGCCAAGGTTAAATGGAAAATTAATAGATTTTTTGTGTTTCTGTGTGTGTGTGGGGGGGGGGGGTTGTCGTGTGTGTGCGTGTGTGTGTGTGTCGTAAGTGTCCTCTGTGCATGCCTATGTGTTTCCTATGTGTGCACGTATGTATGACGGGAGTATGTTTGAAGGGAGTACATGGATAATATATATGTGTGTATGTGTGTGTGTGCGTGCGCGTGTGTATGTATGGAGGAAAAAGATAAAAAAAATACATGAAAGTACGATGAAAAGGATGCATGCAAAAGAGAGATAAGAGTGTGTGTGAGAGAGAGAAAAAAGAGTGAGAGAGAGAAAAGAGAGAAAGACATTAATGTTGAGGACAGGGGGGGGGGGGGGGGTGGTAATGCATGCAAAGGGTGGGTGGTGGTGGTGGGGGGGTGCATTGGAATGACAGGGTGGGTGTTTTTCTGGCACAAGCTCATCAATGCCTGGCCACGAAACCTTCATCGCTCCTCCACAAGTCTCTGCACCTCTACTGTAGGTGTGAGAGCTTATTAAACGTCCTGGTCGCTGCCACTTCACAACCTCATCCATCCTTTCATGTGTCAAGCCAGGAGCCGGCGAGCATTCCCGTCGTACAGCTCCATCCTCTTCACTCCCGGGATCTTGACCCTTCCTCCCTTTTCTCTTCAGTTTTTCCTCTTCTGAACAGTTTCTTATTATGCAAGGCACCAGCTACATTCCTGAGAACGCACCACGGAGAGATAAGACATGCCTCCGCCTGTCATACAGACATTTAAATAGATTTGCACCTGTGCCCTGTCTCTTTGACTGGGATGGAACAGGATTTAGTTTAGTCTTTCCAGGGCAGATTATATTTTTTTTCCAGGTGGGGCGTCACTTTTCCGATTCCTCCGGAGGGAAAAGAGTCATTTACAACACGTGTTTGAAGCCCTTTGAACCAGATCCGACCACATTATTCACAGTGATCCACAGGAATATTGTTTCCGTCTTCCCTGCGTTTCCATAACCACCTGGCTCACATTTCCTGTGCAGTCGGAGCAGTAAATATTCATTTCCCGCCTGACTCTCCGTACACCAGCAGGTCACACAAGGCCACGCTGTCACACTGCTACTAACTTTCATGCAGGGTCCAACTTTAACGCCTCGGTATAATGTCACAAGGAGGCCCCTGGGATTCACAACTCGCTGAAGTACCAAATCTGGTGCAAACTGCAGTCATGTTCGAGAAGTGACCCTGAACGCACCACGTCATGTTCTCGATTCCAATATTTGTCAGAATGAAGCTTTGAAGTCTATTCATATATATATATATATATATATATATATATATATATATATATATATATATATATATATATATATTAAAGGAATATATTAACAAAATTTGCATATCAGCCCCTCCGGATCTTAACGGTCCCATATCGTAGGAACTGGGAGTTTTAATTGCTTTTAGATTATAATAAAGTCTAGGTGAAGTTGTGATGTCACATTCATACATTTATCACTGCCTCTGAGGGCTGCTATGGCTCGATTCCCGGCTCTTCCATTCCACATGGTGATGTGTCCTTGGGTTAACACTTAACCTAAAAATTGCCTGTGTTGGCTGCATGTGTGTGTGAGTGATTAGATCCTCCTGATGAGCAGCTGTCACCTTGTGTGGCAGTGACTGCTGTCAATGTGTGAATGTGTGTGAAAAGGTGAAAGAAAACTTATAGTGTGAAGCATTTTCAGTGGTCAAAAGAAACTCAAAAAACGCTATACAAATGGAGTCCATTTCCCAGCCAGTCAAATCAGCCAATCAGAGGAGAAGCCCAAAGGAGAAGAGGAGAGGGATCTTTTTAGGGATATCACAACTTCAAATAAAACCTAGACTAAGTGTTCAATATAAGACCTTTAACTTAATTTGTTTATTTAACAAGAATTTTTCACCATTTTCCAGGCTGTATGCCAAGTTAAGTTCACCTGTTGCTGAGGCTCTCGCTTCATAATTCGTGTTACTGCACAAATCTCTCAACTAGCAAATAAAAATAGTTAAGTGTATTGCCCAAAAATGTCAAACCACTTCTTTAAACTATTATTACTTATTATTCAAACGTCTGAAATGGGAGAATTTGCTGCTTTTCTTGGTTTTATATGATGTTAAATAGAATTGTTTTTGGTTTGCTGGCTGTTGGCTGGAAAGAACTGAGACATTTAATGATGTTGATGGATTTTTTTTCTACTGTTTTCTGATTTATCAATATTTTTCCACTGTCTTTTCCTTCTGATTTATCAACCAAATAATCAATTAATTAAGAAAATAATGAGCAGTTTATAATTGGTATTAAAAGTAAATGTTATTTGAGGCTCTACATGATATCACATCCAATACAGTGTCTCTTAGTGCAGTATGAGTATATTTTGCGACACTCCCTCCTTGTTTCTGTGGTGTGTTGGTTTTATTGTGTTCATTCAGCGTAACCTTTTGCTTGGTGACTTTAATCCTTACAGGATTTGAGTTGTACACAATTTCCTTCTCAAAGGAAAACCTTTTCCTCTGCTGGCAGGTCTAGAATCAGTGTGAACAAATTCCTATTGTATTAAGAGATAATCCATCTTGATTAAAGCCAATTATTTTCGACGCGGTGCCAAATTACTGTCAGAAAGTGACGTCAGTGTGTTAAGATCCTCATAGAAAACGCTCTTTAGTCATCCAACTGCTTTCCAACTCCCTCTCTTTCGTTTCATAATTATTGTCTTCCCAAAATCTTGCTTCTTTTCCAGATTTTCACTCTCTTTGTTTTCTGCCCTTCCTCCTTAAAGAGAAAGAAGGAGACCTTCCCTCTAGATGTGTCTGACAGCCGCCTGGTGTCCATCCCCCCTCCGTCCTCCCAGCTGGACGCCAGCGACAAACTGTGGCGCCTCCACTCGGCTCTGCTGCAGTGCCGCGGCCTGATGGAGCGGGCCATCGCCAGAGAGGAGGAGGAGCTGAGCGGCCCGAAGAAGGGCGAGTACGAGACCCAGAGGAAGCTGGTGAAGGACAGGCTCTCGCTCCTCTTACTCAACACTGGAGAACTCCTCAAAGCCGTGGACGGCCCGGCGGTCCTGGCACCCAGCTTGGACGGACTGGAGGTAGGAACCGACATGGACAAAGATGTCATGATGATGGTGTTGGAAAGGAACGGATAGAAACTGAGGCCGAGGCCTGGTGACCTTTCTCCCCTTCTCTCCGGCAGCTAGATGGCCCGACCATGTTTGAGCTGAAGATCTGGATCTACCGGATCTTCAAGGAGGTGGACTACTGGACCAAGATGACCATCACCACCCTGCAGGCCCTGCCCTCAGCAGTGGCCAAGGAACGAGCGAGGACCACCACACGGGTCAGGAGCACGAGAAGTGCCCGGAGATGAGACGTGAGACCTGCGTAGGTCAAGAGGAATAATAAGAATGAAAAGAGACGAGAGGGAGGAGGGTAAAGGGATGAGAAGGGTGAGATGACGAGAGCGAAGTGAGGTGTTTAGGGAAACTGATATGGAGAGAAAAAAAGACAGAGATGATAATAGCTAAATGAGAGATAACACAGGTCCCTACTGAGGCTGGGAGATGAGTGAGTTTGGCTATTTTTAGGGCATGAAGGCCCCTAAAAGACGAAAAGAGGCCTCAGACAGAGGCACGACAAGAAACTAATATACTGCAGCTAATAATAACATTTGTTGGAACTAGTTTATTTCCAGGATAGTGGAGTCTAATACAGTTTTATATTTATTGTCTAAATTGTGAGATGGAATCTAACAACACATCTAGATTCAGTGGTGAGACGGTTTCTTTCTTTTGTGTTTTTTTCTTTCACATCAAAACACGGAGACGTGGTTGAGACAGACTCTACTGAAGATGTACCTTTTTCACCTGCAAATATCATAAGTTGCAGTCATGGATTTCCTCGTGCATACATCCTCGGATACAGCTGCAGTTATTATTTTAGACGTATTGCCAGGATCCACTGCTGCTGACAAAGAGAAGTAGTCAGCAAGGGGCACATTCTGAGGAAAATGAGACCATATGAATTCATGCCATCAGCACACTGTAGCTCTGATGTGTCTAGTTTTGAACACCGTGCGGCTATAAATCATTCCTTATACTATATCATCTGGAGGACCTAAGTGTATGAAGGAAAAATGTAACATCACCCTCTAGTGTTTACATGGTGGTATTACATATATTTATTCCTGCTTTCTTTTTTGATTTTCCTCAATAACAGTAACTATGTCAGATTATGCTGTTTTACAAGGCATCCTGGTTTTAATTTTGTGTGATACTGATTTTGATTATTTTGTGAAATAGCAGAACATATTTAAAATATTTGTATATTTTTTAACAACAAGTCATAATTTACAGCCCAAAATGTGACACGTTCATCATAATGGTCAATATGTAAATGTTTGAGTAAAAAAAAGTAAGAATCAATAGTCAAACATATAGACATAGATCAAATGAAGATCAAAATAACATGAACATGCTTAATTCCATCAGTCCCACCTGCGCTGTGTTGCCATTTAAATTAGCCTCAGCTGTAGATTCAGATTGTCCTAAATGATGCATGAAGCTTCAGGCGAGAAAAAAGAGAAGATACTGCAAATGGGACTGGATCTTACACGGAGAGGCTAGTTAACCAATAAGATCTATATTAATGTGAAGCACACAGCAGACATGGGAACAATTGAAGATATAATATATAAAGAATATTTAGAAAATATCTTTTTAAAAGCAAACCTTTGCAGTATTGCCATTTTTTTTCGGTTTAGGGAAAAGTTGGTTACTTTTACAATTTCAATGTAGTTGATGATTGTATAGCAAGTTAATGTTTGCTTTATCACATGCTGTATTCAGTATTTGTAGATTGTTAAACTGTTGGTAGATGCACTGGGAGTATTATTGAACCTGTGTGATGTGTATGTGATACAGGGTACTTCAAAATGTTTTCAGGCCCCTGAAAACTGAATGTTACAACATACAGTATATTTTTTTGCTTTTGATCTAAGTTGATATGATGCATGTTTTAAAAATGTGATCCCTAAGAAAATAAGGGCTACTATAGATGGGAACAGTTAGGCCGCCTTCCTGGGGAATGAAAATACATCATCTATATAAATTTATTTTAGTTATAATACTTTGGAGTGCAGAGGAAAAAAACAAGTATATTGCTGTAGGGGCTACAGCAGAATATTAAATATAAACAGAGACATCGAGTCTGAGTAATACTTCCAAGAGTTTAAGGGAACTGGGTAGCTGCAGCTTCTAATCGCTTTATATTGGAGCCTTCCCTTCTTCTGTTTGTGCCTCACATATTCTCTCACAGTCATGGACCAACTTATCTCAAACAGACATTTTTAGTCTGTCCCAGCTCTTCTAACAGACCACAAGAAGCAAACCACTCTGGCGACATTCCTGGCAAACAAAACGGTTTGTTTGTTTGTTTGTTTGTGCCTGATGGATTCATTGTCTATTATTGTGTGTGTTTTTTATGAATGTGACACCACCGGGTGCCCTCTCTTTTGACCGCTGGTGTAGAGAGAGCAGCTAGCTGTAGACAAATGGCTCAAAGCACAAAGAGAGGATTAGGTTTCCATCCATCTGTCTATAAGCAGAAATCATAGGAAACTGGCACAGTCATTAGAGTTGTCACAACAGTACTGGGGTTTTCACATGATAAAGACTGTATGATTAACAGTTGAATCTTGAAAAGTGGTTGATTAACCCTTTTTATCTCTGATGGTCATCGGCGTATGTGAATTTCTTTATATATTGTTTCAGTGTTATTGCAGTTTTATCTCTAGGGTTTATGGCCAAGCAGCAATAATCCCTGTACTGCAAATGTGGCTTTATCTGTCCAATGACTGTCTTGCTACCTGCACTTTTGGCCTTGATGTTAACGCAAGAGAGAAGAAAGACAGATTTAATCTTTGGGCTGACAATTTTGTTTTGTATTCCACTACATCACTGTTGTCCAAAAGTCCTTTGTGTGTAAAATTAAATCTATATTTTATTTGAACACAATTTCCTCGGAACTGTTCATTTGAAGCCCCTTTAAGACATAAAATCTGTGAAATTGCTGGTTTCAGGTATGTGTTAAAATGGATAAAATGGTTTTTGGCTTTAAAACATGCAGCAGAAATGATTCAGGTTGATCTCATCACATGTGATGAGATGGTCCATACAATGGTGATACAAGCCAATCAAAATGTCCATGATCTCAAATTTACACATTTAATAATAAAATAAATGCATGTTTTATC
>CM060466.1:25356074-25361074 GCA_030544235.1 Lepturacanthus savala
AAGGTCATGGTTTAGGTTAAAATTACTACTTTTTTTTAGGATGTTCAGATTGAGGAACAACCACAGTGGTTGAAGTAAACCAATATTGTTAAGTTTAGGGGATAAACACATGTCTTGTTTGGAGATTTACTGGAACACTGATGCGGTAATTTTTCTTGGGAGGACAGTTTCTTTCTAATAACAGTTCTCATCTTTTGTCTTTCCAAACTTGGGAAGGGCTCCAACTGCCAGTCAACCCACATTGTCTATGCAGAAAATGAAGAGGACTTTTATATCTGGAAATCTGGCCACTAAAATAACGTCTCCCACTTTGCTACTCTATATACGTCCCTCAATGAACCTAATATGCTATTGGTGGGATTGTTCATTTTCGGTGGAGGACAGATTTAACCTATTTAGTCCTCAGTGATATGGGCATCAGTGAATTTGTCCAATTGGTGTCTTCCAGTTGAGGACTCTGTAAGCCCCACATAAACCAAGTTGCTGAGCAGCCTGGGAATGACTACATTAGAGAAGTTACATTTAATCAATAAACAATAATTTCATGCAGAACATGTCTCTCATTAAGTTGTGGCAAGAGCTGGACTGTAATAGGTCAACCTCAAAGCAAGCAAACTAAGAGTTCAATTTTCCATTCATGAATTCATTTCAGACATATGTAATTTTAAGTAGCCTGTATTATAAATTATCGACAATTGTCTTTTAATGATGCATTAATCTACATTTGCTGGATAGGTCATTCGGCTTTGCTTCTGATTTATAATGTGAAAAAAAGCTATAGAGCCTAAGTACCTGCACATGAGCATTACAGCTTAGTGCACTTTCTGATTTTATATTGTAATATTCTGGATGGAAACTACTTGTTGGCATTACAATGCCTATATACTGTAGTTTCATATTCATGACATTTTATATGAAACATTAAATGTGTTCATGTTGTCATTTCGTGTAGACTCTTTTTTCAACTAATAATGTAAACCTAACTTTCAGGTTACATATACTATAAGTACAGTATAACACTGTTGGAGTATGAATAAATACTTTTTCTGTTATTTTTGTGTCTGGTTATTACATGGTTCATTTGCAATTTCAGCAAGGCATCTGATGGTGTTTATGATGTTTCTGATCTAAAGTGTATGCAATAATATAGAAATTAACTATAGTAATTCACACACATATATGCAGGTACGCAAACACACACACACACACACACACACACACACGCACACACACACACACACACACACACACACACACACACACACACACACACACACACAAACACATACACACACACTTGACCCTGTTTCCCACAAAATGTAATACAAAATAATTTCTTGTGGGAAAACATATTTTTTTTCTCTTATATTATAAGGGAACTACATATCAACACTTCTTTCTTTGTTATAGACATTCTTGTGCAGTTCAGTGGCCAACAGGTCCCTGACCGGATTTCTTCTAATGATGTCCATGAGAACAATGAAATAAAGGAGGTGTAAAAAGTTAAATAGCCGGTGTAGGATTTTGCTGAAGGTGGAAGGGTAATTGTACATGCCACAATGCCTCTGAATGTGTTTCACAGTTTCCGAGGGATGATCAAATTTGACAACTGTGAGTTGAGTCCTGCAGGATTTGCAGAGAATCTGGAATACGGGGGCGGAGCTTCTTCTTTGCCTTCTTTAACTCTTGTACTGAAGTGGAGTAACTGGTCCCATTCAGTAAGTAAATAATGTCCATTCTTATTCAGTTGGTTTTATCTTTCATCTTATACATTTTCCATCTTATTGTATATTTAAAATTATTATCAAGTGGAATTTTATTTTCCATCTCACGTTTCATTAGTCTTCTTAACATGTTTTTATGTATATATCTCATTGTTAGTGTATTTACTCATTACTGGAATATCAGATTATGGGTTATTTCCCCATATCTGATAGTGAAATCAGTCTTTATTTTTGGCTTCCAGAAGGGAGCTGTCCTTTCTGGCAGTATTTGCCCAGCATTGGCAAAGTATGGAATTGATATCTGGGTGGTGTGTGATGTACAATCAACTTTGCTTGGAACATGCAAGAGTATGAGCCCCAGGGAATCAGGGGATGTGTGTTGTGTTTCATATGACTGAAGGTCTGAGGACTTAGTGTGTGTGGCAACTTTGTTCAGTTCATATGAACTCAGACAGCAGCCCATAGTTCCTAAAGAGCAGGAAGTGTCATAGAGAACAGCAAAGAAGAACTATCCTGATCTCACCACTACACTCCTCACAACAAAAGGAGGACATATCTTCTAATGGATGTTTGCCATCACCCCCAAAAAACTACTGTTGCCTCTTAAAGAAGAACAAGAATGGCCTCCTCATGAACACTTTTTTTTAAGAGAACTATTCCTGAATGTCAACCGTGTGTCCTTATTCCGTGTCTAGATTTTATTTTTATATTTCATATATTTACATATTATATATTTATATTTTATATATATTTATCATACAAGGACAACTAAACTACTGCAATAAACAACCATCATATCAAAATGTTCATTTATTATTTCTCAAAAAAGTAACAACAGACTTATATTATTTAAGGAATGTTAAGTCTGTTGACAGTACTTTCATATTCTCTGTCATCCATAGTAAGTATAAACTGGAGGTTCTGGGTGCTTCTAATACATTTGTAAAAGGTACCAATTAAAATAGAAACAGAAAACAATGAACATTAAAAACAACAACAATTTTACAAATGAGAGATCTTTTACATGATTTCAAAAAAGAAACAAAATTCATATTTTTTTCTAAGAAGAAAATTGTTGAGAGGCTGCAAAACAAACTGAAGTGCAAAAGACCATTTATGGTCAATACAATATATAGACTATCGTATAAAGGTAGAACTAACACTTGTTGAGTAATACAGTTTCTGTAAATTACATTTATGGTAATTATTATTACTATTTTAGGTCATTTTGTTCACATTATTGATTCTGGCAAACATTTCAATGGTGATTTTAATGCCAGTTGGAGTATATAGCAGTTGTCTAAATATAGTACCAACATATAAATTAGGAATATTAACCCATTGATGACTATTACATATTATATGTTAAAGACTGTCACCATTCTTACAATCTGGAGGCTGAGTAAAAATATCTTTCCTCTCATTGTCAGCTGATGTTACCAACTCAATCACCTCCTGAACAGTGGATCTTTGTAGAGAATTAGGCAGATGTCACTTATAGCACCTCTTCCCCCATGGCTGCCAGTAAAACTGCTAGTGAAACAACTGTAAAGAACCAGGTGTATGTGTGCACGCACATGTACAAATAAACATACAGCTGCACTTGTATTTCAACCAAAGACTACACTGTAAAACTTTGCTGTGAAATCTTTAGTTATTTACTGTGTTAAACACAGTAACATTACCGTAAACGATTATCATGATAGATTGCTGTATATTTTTTACAATAAATCACAGGAGTCAAAGTATTACTGTAGGAAATCACAGTACTCAAACTTACTCTGTTATAATACAATTAATCACCAAATACTGTAAATACAACTGGAATCACAGTATTTAATTGATTTTTTTATTGTGCAATTAATTACTCCATAATGTAAATACAACTGAAATCACAATAATGCTACTGAAAGAATAATTACAGTAACTTTATAGATAATTGCTGCTGGTTAGTTACCATAAAAATGGTTTTACAGTGTAATGATGATTGTAAGCGTATGACTTTGGACCTTGTTCTGTCCCTGTGTGTGTTTGTGTGTGTGTGTGTGTGTGTGTGTGTGTGTGTGTGTGTTGGTTGAGACTCTCAAAGATGTAATTAGCCCATTAGTAATAGTATAGTAATGCAACAAGCTATTCGTTTCTCATCATTTCTCCATATGAAGATAATGAAAATATTTTTTATAATTTTTTTATAATTATTTTTTTTTTGAGTCTGTCTGGCCATTAATCATAAACATTGCTTGAAAATGTGGTCATAGCAACCTGTATTTCTATTGAAATTTTGAAATACCACTGTGGATGTTGTGGGGATAGGGATGTTAACGTCACCCTGGTTCCCTTGACAAAAAGGCAATGTTTTTTTTTCATTGGCTTTTAGATTATTGTGGATAATAAACTCTGTCGCAAACATACATTTATGAAACTTACACATTTTGTTAAGATAATGTCCCAGACAACCTCTGTAATTCAATTTAACCACTTGTTAGCAACCATATTTTTAAAGAGACAAGGGTGCTTTACTGATATATTTTGTCATAGAGCAAAACATGAAAATATCTTAAGTCTGTTTTTACCACAGATATTTAACAAAAAAGCCGTTCAAAAATTGAACTTGAAAACTTTACTTTAAGACTATGGAAACTAAGTAATAAAAATGGTAACCGGCTTCCACATTTAAAGACTCACCACTCTACAGTGTCCCCTTAACCAGATTATATTAAAAATGTCAATTATGAATTTCTCTATCTTTGAAATTGTTGAAAACAATTGGAATAGTAAAAGTACACAACTTAACAGAATATTTAACATAGTTTCAGTCATTTTTAGTTATTTTAATCTGAAAAGGTTACATATTGGACCTTTAACCTGTTGATATTTGATGGTTTGACAGAGAAAATAGACTATATAATGTTGTTTATTTGAATGTCAGATACGAGATAGCCTGTATGTCATTGGAAATGTCAAGAATAACACTTTAGTTGAAAGATAACTTATTTCCATCGTAGACCTTGTAATTAAATGTAATAGTGTGCCTGTGGTTCTGTAAATAACAAGCTTCTAGAACACCCTTAATTAACGTTTTTCTGTTTAAACAGTCAAGCCTCACCTGAATATTTCTGATCCCAACTATTTTATCTTCAGGATTGATTTTCTCAGTGAGCGAGCTAATCACTCTTCTCAGGGTACGGTCTACTTTTTTTCCCCCATCTTCTTGGTGGGCGCGTCCATTCTACTGTAGGGGTGTCAGCCATCATTCTATGTATTAAACGTGGCACA
>CM060466.1:25366074-25473574 GCA_030544235.1 Lepturacanthus savala
AATATAATGCTATATAATGTTAAATCAACAATCGACATAAAGAAATATTCTTTTTGTGCTAATAACCATGTGACCCAGCCTCACTTTTGTGTCAGACATCTGAAACTCAACTTGTTTTGCAATGTGAACGTCCAGCAAATACATCAGAAACACAAGTGTGTCAGTGTGTTGTGATATAGGCGGCGTGTGATGCTGAGGGGATGCTGGTAACCACAAAGAATGGTATCAGTGTATTATGATGGTTTTGCTATTATGTGGTCATGTGTGTGTTTTTTAGAGTCATAATCAGTTAAGTACCACAAGTCACTAGAGGAAACGCTTCAATTGATTGAGGAAAGTATTGCTCAATTCCTCCAATCAAACACAGTCAACTATACTGTGTGTGTATATATACAGTAACACGTGTTATGCAGCAGTGATTCTGAGGTTAACTGAATGATTTTTCAAATCTTGAAGGAAAATGTTTTGAGTCATTCATGCTTTCTTCAGGTCTATGATATTTTATGAGTGGATCTTTTCAAACACTTTCTCATGATTTCTTGGTAATTATCTTGTTTGATTTTTGATTCAATTTTCCAAGATTTGTGTGGTCATTTGTAGCAGAGGAAAGCTTCTGAAAAGGAAAAAAAATCTGTACATTTGTGAGCTTGAATGCAGGCGCACACTCCTCTTACACACTCTCTTGAACACAGACACACAGACACACAGACATGCGCTCGCAGTATCACGAGTCCAGATGGGAATGGAGTGGATCAATACAAAGACAGTGGGTCTGGTTGATATCTCTGCTGAATGAGTATCTCTCCCTCTCTGTGTTCTCTGTCCGTCTGTCTTTTCTCTCTCTTGCTCCCCTTTTCTATTTTTCTCGGTTTTCAGCTGCTTCACTTTTTTCTTTTTTGTATCCCTTCTTTCTTGTTTCCTTTCTTCCTCTCCTCTGTGTTTTCCCCCTTTTCTCTGTCATATGCACACACACACGCACAAAATAACACAGACAGTAATGAACACTTCAAAATCCAAAGCACGATCTTCCTATGGCCTAGTTTTAAGAGCCTCCGAAGTCATGCAAGTAAAAAATAGAGTGACAGAGAGAGGCACAAACTCACAGGAAAACAATATTGAGATGTGAGGCAACAGAACGGGTCCAGAACGGCAGAGGCAGTCTGGCTCTTCAGAGCGCAGCAGTTTTGGCACGGATTTAGTCTGAAGAAGATAATCTCGCTTGGCCATTCTGGGCTCACACAGGTGGCTCCGTTTGAGCTCTCTGGGGTAAAGGCACACTCCTTCGTGGTGATCCAGGGGTCAGAGCACTCAAGTGTAAACACTAACTAGATTGCATACTGTGGTCAGTGTGGTCATTATTATATAAGAACACTGCTTATATAAGCATTATTTAGTTGATTTGTCTTAAAAAAATTTAGAGTTTGTGAAATTTGTGACAAACTGATGAGTTGCAGGGTGTTTTCTTACCTTTTGCCCTTTTCATGTGATGTTTATATTCAAAAGTGAAACATTAAATGATGTAAAGTTACAAGTCCTTTGAAACAGGCATTTGTGATTGTTCTTTTTTTACCTGAACTGTTAGGATGATTAACACTCTATTATGTTTTAACTATTTGTGTCTGATATGGTTTTCCACAAAAAAATAATCTTGATTGATCATTTCAGAATTTAGAAATATAGAAATATTAAATTATTGGACACAAGATGTCTCCTGTGAAGTCTATTATCTGTGTTTGTGTGCTAGAGGCTTCAAATTTTCACAACCCACTTGTGTAAGTTGCATACACTGGACAGTGATTGTCTCCAAATTATCTGTGATGTCACAAATTATGCTCATAGGCCCAGCCCCTTAAAATTGGACTTTAGTTTTGGAAGCTTTCCACTTTCAGCAGATGAATGTGAAATGCTTCTAATGTCAAACTACACAGTGAAGCTTCAATATCCGACTGTAGGAACAATAAGAAAAAACATATTTTCGACTTGAGGGATATTATATGTTTTATACATTCTACATACCATAATTATAATAAGACTTAAGGCCAACAAGTTTTCCTATTCTTTTGTTGAGTTACATATATTAAGCTTCTTATAGAACTTAAATACTTTTTTGAAACCGCCTGATATGTTGTGCCTCAAACAAACTATTAAAAACAATCAAATACCAAAATGTTAACACCAAAAGTTTGTTGTGATATGTGCTCATGTGTTTCTTATTTAAAGAAGAACTAGGCCAAGTTTAGTTTTTGTTTCTTGTAGACATAGTGCCTTTCTTTTTTCAGATGCCATTTGAGTTTTGTTTTGTTTGTTTTTTCTAAATATAAAAAAAAGATTTTCTAGAAAAACATGGGTATTGTTCATCTTTTCATTTTTTGACTTTTTTAAAAAATGAAAGCTTGCTCTTAATTACCGTTCCGGCTTGTTGCTAAATTGATATTTCTCAGGCATTACTTAACATGAACATTTAGT
The DNA here is from genome assembly GCA_030544235.1 of Lepturacanthus savala. Classification (NCBI taxonomy): domain Eukaryota; kingdom Metazoa; phylum Chordata; class Actinopteri; order Scombriformes; family Trichiuridae; genus Lepturacanthus; species Lepturacanthus savala. The sequence goes on from CM060466.1 coordinate 25,368,541, forward strand.
TGTATTGAGATCAGTTTAGTTTCTGACCTTGTTTTGTGGTGAATAAATCTCAATATTTGTATATTTTATTTTTTATATTTTATAATATCTTCCACATTTAAGAGCAGTTAAAATAATCCTTTCCCTGTTGCTGTGTCTTTAGTTTTTATGATTTTTGGTATTATGTGTGCTTGTGTGGGAGGGACAAATGCAGTTGATATTGATGCATTACGTGGCCATCCACATATTGAACACCATTTCCCCTTGATTGATGTGAAGTTTGATCAGTAGGCCAATTGATTAAATGATAATTGTGTGTGTGTATTTTCTCCAGGCGCGGCTGTGGAAGGAAGAGGAAAGGGACACCCGTGAAAGTCTTTGTTACACACACTGAGGAGGAGAACATGCCTGAACACAGCTTCAGCCCAGGTGTGTGTTTGTGTGTTATATCTACATGCCATATTCTTAGTGCCATCAACTGTGTGTGCTTGTGTGAGTTGTGTGTGCATTTGCATCTGTCTGTGTGATCAGTGTGGGGGTGGAGTGTGTACGACTCTGTGTGACCTACTTTTGTGTGTGTGTGTGTGTGTGTGTGTGTGTGTGTGTGCGCCTGTGTGCGTGCTTTTGTGTGTGCGTGGCCGTGGATGTGCTGTGATGTGCACCTGTGTATGTGCTCTAGGAGAAAGTGACGATGACCTTTGTGTGTGTGTGTGTGTGTTTACATACTTGCATGTAATCCTTTCGCACTGATTGTTGTGCTCTCAGGTGATCGTAAGGAAGCAGCAGAGAATAAACGTCCCACACTGGATGGGCCTTTCTACACCACAGAGCCTGCTCCTCACAACTGGTTAGTGCACATTTGTGTAGCTCAATAATTGATTTTAGTATTTTTTTTGCTGTTTGTATATTATAATGAATATTTCTTCTATTTGTCTATGTGTCTGACAATGATTAAACAGTTAAACAGCAGGTTGGTACTTTTGCTCAGCCTTTAGATTAAAAAAAAAGAATGAATGGTCGTTGAGCTCAAGGACAGCTTTGTCTGAGAGCAGCTCTTCTGAATCTTTGACTGTGGCACTCACATGGCCCTGTTGGTTTTCATTTTAGCCATATAATCAGGTTGATTTATACCTGAAATGTCAGAAGAATGCAGTTGACTAACTGGTAGGATAGAAAATCAGCAGCACTTACAGGATTGAGAATCCCTGCCCTGAAGCACTTCCATGAGCTTGTGTGTGTGGAGTATTTTTTGTTTGTTTGAACATTCATTCAGCTGCTATGGATCCCTACAGAAAAATGACCCTGGGACTAGATGAATGTAAATACAAAAGAAAACATGATTGTTATAATTCAATCACAACTCTTGATATATTGTGATGCACACAAGTCTAATTCATGGAATGGATTTGCAGCGGAGACCCAAAAGAGGCTACTTCCCCAATCACTCGGATGTGGTCTCAGACTTTTAGACCCCCCCACCATCTGACCTCACGAAGCAACAGCTACATTAGAATAGAAAAATGCTAAAATTAATGATTATTATTTTAATTTGGCAATGTTTTTTTCTTGATAGCTAGTTTTACTTCTTTGTAAAGAGCAGGGCAAAGAACCAACAACAGTACAAAACCAAAACATATTCTATTTACAACAAAACAGAAAAACACCAAATTTCAACATTTAAGAAGCTGGAAGCTGTACATATTTGGCATTTTTACTTGATAAATGACAAATAATTGATTATGTAAAGTACAAATTCAATTGATTCAAATTCAATATTAAAAAATACACAATGAAGGGAAAGCATGTTTTTCAAGAACAAAACAGAATAGCTCGGGAACAGAGCAGAAGTACACATGTTGTTCGATGGAGGTAGTGAACTGTACTTCCCCTTCCCCCTCACCTCCCAGCGGTCCGTCAGAGCAGGCTCATGAAAAAGTCTCCAATGGATCCAAGACAAGCTCCTGCTCGGCCTCCACACCAGCTCCAGCACGAGCTGCTTCCTCTACACCGACACCGGTCCCTGCTCCTGCCCCGGCCACAGTGACTTCAGCCCAGGCCCCGTCTCTGACCCCTGCCTCCACCGCTCCAGCCGCCCCAACAGCCTCTGCTCCAGCCCCGACGACCAGCTCCTTCCCTCCCTCCCCTAACTGTCGCATCAGAGAGGTCCACTGTGGGAGCCAGGTGCGGCTGGTTGTAATCGCCATTCGAGATATCACCAAGGGGGAGGAGATCACAGTGGACTACAGCCTGACGGAGTGGGGAGAGAACCTGGTCAGTGCCTTAAAAGAGCTTGCAAAGACACCTGCACCATACACTACACCTTTCTGTTGTTTAAGTATTATTAATTACATTAGTTACATGGTTTGTGAATATTCTGAATTAATTATCTATATCAGTATTTTCCATGAGGAGCATTTTATATTTTCATATTCAATTAATAGACATTCTAAAGTTTGCTGGTTGCTGTTTGTAAACACATAATTCAAAGACCGCTCCTCTTCCCCAGCACAAGTATGATGAGACAGTGAAGGAAGAGAGGGACCAGGCAGCGGAAACAAGAACAACACAGAAACAGAGATTTCAAACACTGTTTTTAATTGTGTCGCAGCAGTTATGTTCTAAAGGACGTCTGTGTAGATTCTCACTCATCCAGGTCATTGTAGTCAAGGGGTTTTTAAAAAGTAGGCAACTGGACGGTCAAATACAACCATCCTGACTGATCTCTTCAGTGTAGCTTAGTTGGATAGAAGCTGTTCAGTAAAAATCTAAAAATTTTGTTTGGTTGAGCCACTCATGCTTGTTCCACTTAGTAGTTATTACTTGAATCTGTCTAACCTTAATCTTCACATTTAAATTCTAATCCAAAACCAACCAGGTTAAAGTGAAGAAATTATATAAATTTTCCTACACACACTGAGCACAACTCTGATGACTTCAGATAGTGAAGCATATGTGTATTCACACACTGTTGATCAGCTCACACACGCGCACACACACAATCTGGCACACACACACACACACACACACACACACACACACACACACACATGCTGAGATTCACACATTCATTCTACACACACACACAAAGCTAAGCAAGGCATGTGGTTACCATGGTGATGGCTGAGCACCAGTTCTCTCTACCTATATTGCTTTAGCAACAGTAACCATGGTTATTACATCACATCTGTTCCTTTAATGGATCTCATTAGACTGGATCAATTTACTCAACTAAATGATAATATCAGGATCCATTTAGGGAAATTTAAATTGACACAACTGAGAAATTGACATCAGTATTTCAAGAGCGAGTGTGGGTTCTTTCAGAAGATAAAGTCTAAAAAAACATCTCTTTTGGCTCCAAAAAAGCAGTTTTATCACTGGTTGATTGATTTGTGCTGTACATTGTAATCCAGTTTGAGTGACTTGATTGTTTGAAAGCATATCTCTGTTGGCTTTCTTTGTTTGGCTTGTTATTGTGGATTTGGAGTCTTAATCAACCTCTGTGCAGCCAACTGTGCAGGGTGTCCTGCTTTCTGAGTGACAGCTGAGGCTGATTGTGATGGCGAACATTAATGAGCAGTGTGCCGACTGTTTTAATATGACTGCTCTGTGTTCTACAGGGTTTCCGTGGTACTGTATCTCCAGCGCAACACGAGTGTAACTCTGACACCGAAAATAACAACAGTATCAAAAAGGTAAAAGACAAATGGCACCTGTTTCCTAAAAGCACACACTTACATGACAAAACATTGATTTAAACTGTGCAGTTTTGCTGTTACTGCACATTGTCCAGTTACTGCTGTTGGGTTATAAAGCACTGAATGGTTCAAGGCCAAGTTACATTTCTGAACTTCTGCTACGTTATGAAACGTCCAGACATTTCAGATCATCTGGGGCAGGTCTGCTTTCTGTCAGAGTCAGTCAAAACTAAATATGCACCACATATTTGGAACAAATGCTCAGAAAGCTTCAAGTCTGCTGCAACTGTGTTATTTTAAATCAAGGTTGAAGACTTTTCTATTTGCCGCTGCCATTTCTTTAATCAAATTTGAGGCTGTTGATATCTTACATTGCACTATAAATGTTTCCTTCCTGTTTTATCTTATTTTTATTTCCTATTTAAATTTAGTTTAAACATCTTTAGTGCTGTTTATGTTTTATATAAAGCACTTTGAATTGCCTTGTTGAAATAAGCTATTCAAATAAACCAGTAATTCAACATTACTAAGTAATTATCCTTAAAAGAAATAAACGTAAAAAAGAAGCAAAAGTCTTCCCAAGTTGAATGCAAATATTTAATTGTGCAATAATATGACTTGTAACGCCGCCCAATTGTCCATTCCAAGAGGGCCTTTTATTAAATCACAATGCATACAATATGTTGCAACTAATATCTACTTCTACCATGGGGTGTCTTTCCTAAAATGTTGCTGTCTATTTTCATAGTATGAAATGACATATGTATATTACGAACAAAACTTAATGAATCAGATGTGCCAGTGCAGTGCCTGCATGATGCCACCTGTCAGGATGTGGGTGGACATTACTGATGTTGGAAGCAACATTGTCATTATCATCAGGTTCTTTCCCTGCTAATTGTTTTGTTGTGTGTTATAGTTGTAACAAGAACAGCGGTTTACATTGAATAAGCAGCATGTCAGTGACACCTGTTTTTTAATAAAAAGCAACATCTTGGCAAATAGTCAGCTTTTCTCTCTAGATTCTGAGCCTCAGGGTCTTAGCACACACTTAGCTAACTAAGCATATACAGGAAAACCAAGTAATTAAATGCAAGTTTGAGAAAGTAAAAAATGACAATATATGAATTTCTATGTTACTTAATATGTCAAACCTTCAACGCAGCTTAAACCTCCACACATTTTTATAATCATTTTAAAAGGTCTTTGTGGCAGCAGGTGACTCCTCCTCTCTTTTTCCCTTTCTGTCTCTGCAGGAGGACGAGCCCCTCTCTCTGACGACCCAGCAGCAGCGGCAGCAACAGCAGCAACAGCACCAGGAGTACGTCACCCCCTCCTGGTCCCTCTCCCCTTCCTCCTCCCCCATCTCCCACTCCGACGCCAGTGACTCAGACGCAGGAGACGAGGACAACACCAGCCCCCGGGGACGCACGCCGCGGCGCCGCAAGAAACGGCGCGGCACCCCTTCAAAGAAAAAGACCCCTAATCGGACCCCTCCCGGGCGTCCTCCACAAGTCTCCTCCGCTAGTCTTCCTCATCACAACCGTCCGCTTCCGTCATCCCATGCCCCGCTGCAGTCCTCTCCTCCCTGCTCATCTTCCTCCTCCTCTTCGGCTAAGTCCGTGTTCAAAGCTCCAGCGCCACTTGGCCCTAACAGCTCAAGCAATGTAAACACCAATGTCCCCAGAGGAGGAGGGGTGTCGATAGACTCCATGCGCCAAACCTGCGAGTACTGCGGGCGACATTTCCGCTCCTTGGGGCGCCATTTAGACAAACACCACGCCCACCAGCCAGATGTGTGCTCCGCCCTCGTGGAGCGTTACACACAGATGCACGCACAGAGCACAAACCCTACAGCAGCTGCACACACTCAGCACTTGAAGTTGTCACAGGCTGCGGCACAGTGCCGTGGCTCAGAACAGCCACAGACTGGTGTCCAGGACCTCTCTATGTCCCCGCCCACTCTGACGGCAGTCAACCAATCCCCCGCCTCCTCTGGAAGGAACTCCACACCACCTGTGCTGACTCCTCCGCGAGGACAGAACGCAGTGCCTGTGTCGGTGTTAAAGAGGAGCCCGCCCCCCGTGGCCGTGCCTCCGTCCAGGAAGGGAGGAGTGAGGAGGCTAAAGAAAGACAGAGTGGAGGAAGATGTAGAGGATGAAGACGTGGAGGTAGTGGAGGTAAAGAGGCCCAAAGAGGAGAAGGATGTGGAGGTGGTGTGCCCTCAGTCCTTCAGCAGCAACTCGGCCAAAGAGATGGACCCACCAAAAGAAGAGGAAGACGAGGAGGAGGAGGAAGAAGAAGAGGAGGAGGAGGAAGAGGAGGAGAATGGAGTGATGGAGGTGGAAGATGAAAGTGGGGCAGAGGATAAGGAAAAGGACCTGCTGAGGTAACTTGATATAATATCTAGCCCTGTGAGCACATTTCTGAGATTGTGAAAGTGTAATCTCAAAAATCTCAGGGAACCTCGGCAGGTGTTCCTGGCACAAATGTGGCGGCTAAGTTACAGTTACCTTTTGTTTTCTCGGCTGCACATAATACAATTTCAAAAGAACAGAAAGCTCACATTCATCACCAAAAGCACTAAATATTTATGTTTGGTCATGCAAAATTGTCACCTACCTATCAGAGAGCCTGTATATTTCATTGTAAGCACTGCATAGCATGGAATTAGAAATGCTACTACTCACCAACGCAGCTTTCAGTCGTTAAACAAGAAATAGAAAGAAATCATGAAATCATTAATATAAAGACTTAAAAATAAACTGTAAGGCAAAGGAAGGCAAGTCTATTTGTATAGCACATTTCAACAAGGTAATTCAAAGTGAGAACATTAAAAGCATCAAGATACAATTTAAAAACAATTGATTAAAGGGGGAAAAATCAAAAATTTTAAATTAAATATAGAGCAATCGGAAATCAAAACTTAATTAAAATTAAATTAGATTAATAGTAAAAAAGTGAAATTAAAAAGAAGAAAGATATAATTTAAAAATAGTTGATTAAAGAGGAAAAATCCAAAATTTAAATTAAAAACAAGAACAAAGTTACAGTGCAGTGGAAAATAATTAAGAAATGAAATCAGCAATAGACATCAGCAAACAGAAAAGTCTTCAGCTCTGACAGAAAAACACCATTCACAATTCAGAGATCAATTACTTATTTGAATGATCATCAGGTTACTGTTTTTTTTAACCTGTAGGATATTGCAACAAACTAAAGTTTCAAATGAATAGTTGAAGATAAAAAACTAATGGCTCGCTTCCTCTCTTCTTCCAGCAGTTCAGGACGTCACCAGATGCTGCCCCTCCTCTCGTCCCTGTCCTCTCTGGTCCTGTACCTGCGGCGGCTGCAGCACTCGGCCTTCCTGTCCCTGTCGCGGCAGTTACAGTCAGCCGAGGCCTGGCGCCTCCTCTGCCACTCCAGCCTGGCACTGCTCATCCTGTACAACCGACGGCGAGAATGTGAGGTCTCCAAGTTGTCCATCGCTGAATATCGAGCTCGCATCACTCCTCAGTGCCCCGTGCCCGTCCCGCCCGGTGCCCCCCCGGCTCTCACCCCGCTGGAGGCTTCTCTGTCCCCCTTTGAGCGCCTGGTGCTTCCCCACCTCCCACGAGTAGGGGTCCAGGGTAAACGTGGACGCATCCAGCCCCTCATCCTCCCCCCTCACTGCGAGCCCTGCCTGGAGCTCCTCCTGCAGACACGGCAGGACGTGGGGGTCGACCCCACAAACCCGTACGTCTTCGCCAGGCCCTACCACTCCCCCGCCACCCCGCTGCGAGGCACCGACCTCCTCCGCAGCTTGGCCCGGTCCAGCGGTACCCGCAACCCCCGTGCCCTGACCCAGACCAGGGTTCGGCGGCAGGTAGCGATCCTGACCCAGCTGCTGCTCCTCGGGGAGGGAGAGGAGCCCGGGCAGCCGGGAGGCAGTGCTGTGGAGAGGCTGGAGCACTTCCTGGAGAGAGAATACCACGTGACACAGAACTGTGCAGGAATTGGCCAGGACCCAGGCCTGATGGGCAGAGTGGGCCGAGTAGTGCTGTGTGGAGAGCGAGACGGAGTCCTGTTCAGGGGAATGAGTCTGAACCACATCTGCCTGGAACTGGATGGTGAGTGTGACTGGAGTCTTGTTGAATTTTCAAGAACAAGCTGTGTCATCCCTCCTTTTTCTCCAGCACCTCCTTGGTGCTGGAAGGATTTACCCCGTCCTACCTCTTTATGTGTGAAGGTGAAGTGTTAGTGAGTTTAAACTAATGAAACATTTTTTAATTCCTTCCTTACTTCTCTCTTCCTACAACCTTTCCTTTCCCTCCTCCTTTCCAGTTATGTCAGGAAACTCTGCCGACTCGTACTCCGAGGGGGAGTCTGAAGGGGAGCAGGTGAAGGAGAAGCCCGAGACGCCTGCCCTGGCTCCTGCTCCGACTCCGACCCCTACCCTGCTGTATGTCAGGAAGGGAAAGAACAACGGGCGCGTGGGACGACCCAAGAAGCTGAAGAACATCCAGCCGCCCCCTCAGTCTCCTCCGCCTACGTCTCCAACTCTCAACCGCAGGAGAGGCTCAGGTCAGACCAAATCAGGTTTGTTTGAGTTTCAAGTGAAAGTGAATCAACACAGTTGAATTAAAAGCAGAGAAGAAAAAATATGAGGAAAGAATAATAAATGGTTGTAATACCACCCAACAAGCAAAGGTCAAATAATAAAGATAATGAAACATATAAATAAACAGTTAACTATTTATTTTGTGAAATAGGAAATTTAGAAGGGGAAAAAAATTACAACATAGATTAATCAAGCAGTTTGATTCACCAGACAGGCTGTATGTCAGAATTTGAACGTGAAGCTCAAAATGTGTCTGTAGGTTTTTATCCCAGCAGGCCAAGTTCACTTCAAATTAAAGAAAACACAGTTTACAGTTTAAGAAAATGTCATGTGAATTTTAGTATCTTGTCCAGAATAGTTTCAACCAACAGTTTCACCAAATGCCAATTTCCTTTATTGTCATGCTTTTGCTTTTGTGTTTTGTCCTGTCTGGGCCACCGTGTGTTTGCTACAAAGTACCAAAGCGCTGGTCAGATATATAATCAAGCTTAAATTAGTATTTTCCTGATCCTAAAGACTGGATTATAGTTCCTTGACTTTTCTTACATGGCAGAATGTTTGTTTCTTGTAACAACAGTGCAGTTTTGTGCATGTGCAGGATAAGACATAAAGTGTGTATAATTTGAGAATTACAGCAGGAAAAAAAAATGACTCCATTTTTTATTCTGGCATCCTCAGGAAAGCGCGGCGTCCTGAAGCGTCCCTGGTCAGAGGCGGAGCGAGCGGCGGTGGAGGAGCACCTGACACAGAACATCACTGAGCTACGAGTACCCGCCAAGGCAGACTGTGAGCGCTGCCTGCAGCAGTGCCCCTTACTGGTCAGTAACCACCGCGATTGGCGAGCCATCAAGTTCTACTGCCACAACCGCATCCAGCTGCTGAAGAAAAATCAGCGTCGCGAAAGCGAGCCGCTGCCCCTCACCGTGTGCTGAGAGACGGAGCAGCAGGGGGGAAGAAAGGGGGCAGAGCCTAGTAGAGGTCTGGTGTGGTGCAGATGATCAGAGCAGATTCTCAAATGGTACCCTGCTGCCCAGGAAATGCACTAATTTAGAGAGAAAGGTCCTAAATTTCACTCCACCATTCTGGTAGCGTGGTTTGTTTTGTCCGGCTTCTAATTTGAAAACTGACGACATTTTTCACACAAGAATATAAATTTCACAATCACCTGTTTTGCTGCTTTACTTCAAGGTCTTAAGATTACACTAGAGTCTTTATGGTGCTCCTGGTTTGAAGGATACAGTGCAAGTTCTGTCAAAAGCAGTGTGCCTGGACGGGTGCCGTTTGAGACATGCCTTGGGGGACTTCAGAGACCATGACACTGGCTGCAGCCTTTGTCATGTTGTATATGGACTTTTTTTTTCTCCTTCCAAAACAGATACACTAGACTGAAATGTAACAATGGAGGCATTGAGCCCTACAGTGTTGTTATGAGCGTCGTGACATAGCATTAGTGTTTTATGCACTTGGAGACGTTAATAGGACAAGTGGCCTGTGCATGGGCCACACTTTTCTTAATAGTGGCTTTATAATTAGAGTAGGCCTATCTACTGCTAACCTAGAAGAATAGCCAGATTTCTGTCGTAACAAGCTAATTCTTCTTGACTGTGCAATTCTGACTTTGGTTTCATTATATGTAGATCCTTAATTTACAGGTAAGGTACTAAGTAATGAATCAGTTACTACTTTTGCAGTTACTATTAAGTTTTTTCTGTACTGAAATGGAACACATTACAAGGATTTTTTGACAAACTCCATAGTTCGGAGTTGTGTGTTTCACATGAGAGACAATTAAATGGCGTCAGAATGTTGAACTATTACTTTTGAATACCTAAGATGTTTATTCAAAACTTTAAGTCCAGAAACATTGGAACTCTTCTGAAACCTGTTGGACGTGTGTCCTTTTTTCCCAAAAAACAGGTACAGACAAGATGTCAGCAGCTACCATTTTTCCCCAAGGAACAGTATATTTCTGTTTCTTCTTCGGAGAAGAAGTCTTTGTTTGTTGTTGTTTTGTTTTTTTTTGTTTTTTTTTTGCCTGTTGCACATTTGTTATTCGAAGCAGTAAAAATGTGCTATAGGCCAATAAGCTGGATATCACTTTATATGATTATATGAGATTCCTGTTGGTTGTGTTAGAAGTTTTCTTAAAAAGTGGGCATTTATCAGAGAAGTGATTGTTCGTGTCACCCTGTTTGTTGCATTGTCTGTGTTGTCTTTTCTGATGGCTAGAGCTCCTCCTGTCCTTACCCGGCCACACTACATTTTGCAGTTCAACCAGCGTTTTCGGTTTCTATTCAGCGTTGCTGGAAATCTGCATCCATTGGACTAAAACCTTCACGAAACCTCAAGACAGATACTTGAAGTTATTTAAAACCTTTTTGCGGAATCTTTATGTTCTTTCTCGCTCTAGCCTTGCCAGTTACACTGTACATAACAAATATATTATCATTATGCTATCTGTACATAAGCCTGTTTGTAAATACTCCTCAGAGAAACAAAGAAAAAACACAATGTATGACATGCCTTGGTTATTGTGTTATGTTTTTTCTTTTTTATAAGTCTTATAAAAATTTAAAGCTCTATGTCTGGTGTTGTGGTTATTTATTTCAGTGGAGCCATTTTTGCGAAAAATTAAATAATTATTTCTGATGAAGACATTGTAGATACTTGTTTATTACTTACTTATATTTATTTTATGCTTTCAGAAAAGGTGTGGTAAATAATATGCAGTAGCTCAGCATTGCCTACTGCATGTAATTCACTGCTACATACACTAGATGGCACTGTTGATTTAAAAACTAAACTTAAAAAATTATGAGAAAAAAAAAGTTAACAACATAAATTTAAACTATTATTTCTTCTTTTTTCACAAAGAATTCAGTGGCCCACTTGCAATAACTGTGCGACCCACATGTTGGGAACCCCTGATGTAGAGAAATATTAAGTCAGGAAATGTGAGAGGTGCATGACACGCAACAGCTGTGAGGAGCAGCACTTGACTGGTGAAAATGACTGGACAACAGGCCAAGTGGCTGAAAACAGCAGAATAAAATGGGCACAGCGTCAACTGGGAAGAGGTCGAACTCCATGATCAGGAGTCAGTGGATTACCAGTGTGGCGACCACATTCAACGCCAACGCTGTTCTGCTCAGGAATCTCTTTCACAAGAAGAAGAATCTGAAGACACCATCTAGTTTGTGCTGCTTATGCTCATTCAGCCTGCTGACGAGGGTTCTTGCAGTTTCTCAAGGTTCCTCAGCTATTGCGAGTCATCTACCACTCACATTTCTTCAAAATATGATGTCTGCTATCATGTGGCTTTCATACAGAGACGACAAGGAGGGAGATACACCATTGTGAGAATTAACAAATGTTGTTTATTTAACAGAAAACAACTTAAAATATACTAAACATGAGATCAAAAAAGCATGAGGTGTGGATATCAGTGAAATAAGCATGAGGAGTATGTTGGGTGAGTGAAAGGTATATGTGTGTGTTGTAAGATGCACAAACTAATCAGAAGATTAACAAAATAAACTAAGGCTGCCACATCACCACCCAGTTCCTGCAGAGAGAGAGAGAGAGAGAGGGGGAGAGAAGCGGACGAGGTGAGCTGAGCAAAACAGGCAAAACAAGAGCAGCAGAGCAGGGAGAGAAGGAGGAAGAGTGATCAGCAGGCCTAGGTTTTATAGGCTGGTAGACGCCGAGCCCAGGTATCCTCATATGAGGCACTGATTAACATGCTGCTGGAATGGAAAGATTCACTCTCTGCACAAGCCTGACTGAGTTTTAAAAAGTTATATAATGAAATTAATGTAGTTATCACACAAGATCAATTCTCTGTCCTTTTAAGCCCTCAGGTAACAGTTCCTTTGGCATTTTTAACTTGGTTTCTTTATTTTCTTCTCAATTTTTTTTTGTCTGCTGCTTCTCATTAGTCAGTCGTTGTGGTAGTGGGGGGAAACATGGACCTGATTCCCCAGGGCCCGAGTAGAGAGAGGGCCCATGATGAATGAATGAATTAAAGGGATAGTTTGGTATTTTTGACATGAATCTGTATGGTATCCCTATCATCAGTGTCGTACACTCACACTGACTTACCCCTGACAGTGTCCTTGCAGCATGTCCTCAGGCACACTTGTGTCTACCCAGGCTGTAGCAACAGAGATGTGCCTGAATTTCCTGAAGGATTTTATCGCTTTTCTGTGACGGACTTAGCTCTGGTCATCTTGCGGCAGCACGCAGAGATATAAAGGGAGAGAAAATAGGGCCAAGTGATTACGAGCTGGGACTTTTTCATGGATATTGGTTTTGTGATGCATATAAGTAAATATAATATGCATATAAATTATGCATATATCACTCTTTTGAACACATGCTGTATGAGAAGGAAGACGTTTTATTTTAGTGTCCCCCGGAAACCTGCCGGACTACTTTTGACCAGAACCGGACCAGAACTCGGTTCACAGGACACTGTCGGGGTAAGTCAGTGTGAGTGTACGACACTGATGATAGGGATGCTATACGGATTCATGTCAAAAATACCAAACTATCCCTTTAACTTGGACCTCCAGATAATTGATGTCATGGTAAAATATGGCATCAAACATGAGAGGGGTCGCCCTCTTGGAGGCACAAAATGGTTTAGTCAATGGTTTAGTGTAGTGTAATGTTAATATCAGCTACTGGATAGGTTTTCTTTCTGATTACTCAGCTGTGCTGTACTTGATAACAGGTTACACAGTTGTGCTCTTTAATGTTGCTATGGTTACAGGTTGGTAGCAGAAGAATCTAGATTGTGTGATTAAATTTGAGCCAAACTATGTGTACGTTTAATGGTTTTTTTACATACACCTACCAGCCAATCAGAAAAGAGAACCCAAGGGTCACCAAGACCATAAGTATAAGTGAATATTGTCAAAGAATTTACCATTTACACTGCAGTGATGCATTATTCAGTTAATATGTAAGACCAGGAGTGTCAAATATCTGGTCCGCCAAAGGGTCCAATCCAACCCACTGGATGACTTTAGTAGACCCAGTGTTAGATTTTCCAAAGGTTCCTATTTATTCACAGAAATTGTACGGCTGTGTGCTTCTGTGTTCGCAGAACCTTTTTGTGTCCAAGGAATATGATATTCTGTGTCACTATTGGACTCACCATGGTGCAGAAATACAAGAACTTTTCATTTCTAAATGGTTTGCCTTCAACAGCTTCCACTTTATCAAATAACACAGATCTCATATAGAGAAGTAAATTACTCTATTCTTCAGTTTCAAAAGTAAAAGTAAATGTAACAACAATAGACTGATTGGATATGGACAAACTGAGACATAATGTGTTAAAATTGTTCTTATTTTCTTATGGCTCCTCAGGCTGTTCACCCCCTGCATTGTAAATGGATGGGTCATTAGTTATAAAACTATTCAGAATGCACTTGCACTATTTTACATAAACAATAAAGGGGGATTTGGAGGTGTTGTTATTCATACAGGTTATAATTGGTTTTACTGGTCCAACCTACTTGAGATCAAATTGGGCTGTTTGTGGCCCAAAAATTCCACATACACAACCCTGTTTTAGAGAATGAGGACATGCTGTAATGTTCCTTTTTGTCCAGAAGATGGTGATAATGGGTCAAGATAAAAAATCATCTCATCACAATCAATCCATTAGTAATGTCTATAACAGGGCTATTCAATTAGTTTTCCATTTGGGCCACATTTCGAATCCAAGACCTTAAGTTGGGCCACAAATTTTCCTCACTTACTAACAAGTGGTCATTTTTCAGTAATTACATATAATAATAATAATAATAATAATAATAATAGAGTCATACATCTTTATAATAAACCATATTTATTAGTGCTGTCAGTCGATTAAAAAAATTAATCGAATTAATTACAGGATTTTGTAATTATTTAATCGAATTAATCACATTTTAATTTTAATATCTGCTAAAGGTCTCCTGAGAAAGAATTTGAATTCTAGGATATTAATAAATTGTAGTGCATGACTAATCAATTGAATACAGTAAGAAGAGAAGATCTGAAATACGATTTTTTATTGGTGAACTGTGCTTCATGAATTAAACCCAAAAGTAAAGGTCCAGCACATTAAACCAGTTAGGCCAGGTACATTATTCAGAAATGTAAAACAAATACAGTAATACAGTTAAAGAAATAAAATTCTGAAATAAAATAAGGGTGTCTCAAATAGGCACTTAAGCTCAATATAGCAATTGCTGATAACGTGACCACGTGACCATCGGCCAATCAGAAACACATTTGTTCAGCTCGCCTCGCGTTGCATAGCAACCAGAGACGCGCTCAGACTTGTCGCTCTGTGCCAAACGGCACAGACACTGAAACAGCGTAATTACACTGAAACAAGCACACTGGAATTGTTGCAGCACTCGGATAATGTAACTAATGTGACTTTAGTTCATCGTTTCCTTTATTTAAACAATGTTTATTTAACATTTCACCAGACTGGAACATTCTCATAATTAATTGCGTTAATTTTTTTAACGCGTTAAAATGACAGCTCTAATTCTAACATTATATTTATTGATATTTGATAAACTAAAATGCATAGATCTATATTATGTTCTGGAGACTAATGAACGGTATTTTATTTTTCAAACGCAACATCACCTCTGCTGCATCTGGGCCGCAGCCTGGCCGCATGTGTGCCGCATGTGGCCCGCGGGCCGCCAATTAAATAGGCCTGTTCTATAATACAATGAAATGGTAGGTTTACCTATTACTTTTTATTCCCAATTGCTAAAACACACTGTTGGGCATAATGAAAAGCATCTTATCTTTAGTCTGCTATAATGGTAAAATAGTTAAAATTGCATAGAATTATGCACATAATTATGCACATATTGCACATTAATACTTGCAGATGCACAAACATACAGGTCCTTCTCAAAAAATTAGCATATTGTGATAAAGTTCATTATTTTCTGTAATATACTGATAAACATTACGCTTTCATATATTTTAGATTCATTACACACAACTGAAGTAGTTCAAGCCTTTTATTGTTTTAATATTGATGATTTTGGTAAAAAAAGTAAAGAAAATCCAAAAATCCCTATCTCAAAAAATTTGCATATTTCATCCGATCAATAAAAGAAAAGTGTTTTTAATACAAAAAAGTCAACCTTCAAATAATTATGTTCAGTTATGCACTCAATACTTGGTCTGGAATCCTTTTGCAGAAATGACTGCTTCAATGCGGCGTGGCATGGAGACAATCAGCCTGTGGCACTGCTGAGGTGTTATGGAGGCCCAGGATGCTTTGATAGTGGCCTTAAGCTCATCCACAGTGATGGGTCTGGTGTCTCTCAACTTTCTCTACACAATATCCCACAGATTCTCTATGGGGTTCAGGTCAGGAGAGTTGGCAGGCCAATTGAGCCCAGTAATACCATGGTCAGTAACCATTTACCAGTGGTTTTGGTTCTGTGAGCAGGTGCCAGGCCGTGCTGAAAAATGAAATCTTCATCTCCATAAAACTTTTCAGCAAATGGAAACATGAAGTGCTCCAGAATCTCCTGATAGCTAGCTGCATTGACCCTGCCCTTGATAAAACACAGTGGACCAACTCCAGCAGCTGACATGGCACCCCAGACCATCACTGACTGTGGGTACTTGACACTGGACTTCCAGTCTTCCTCCAGACTCTGGCACCTTGATTTCTGAATGACATGCAACCTTTTCTTTCATATATGGAAACAACAGTCCAGTGCTGCTTCTCTGTAGCCCAGGTCAGGCACTTCTGCCGCTGTTTCTGGTTCAAAAGTGGCTTGATGTGGGGAATGCAGCACCTGTAGCCCATTTCCTGTTAATTTAGAGTTAACTTGTTGATTCATATGATTAGGTTAATAGCTTGTTTAGAGTAACTTTTCATGATATGCTAATTTTTTGAGATAGGAATTTGGGGTTTTCATGAGCTGTATGCCAAAATCATCAGTATTAAAACAATAAAAGACCTGAAATATTTCAGTTGGTGTGCAATGAATCTAAAATATATGAAACTCCACACAGAAAGATCTCAGACCCAGGAGGTCTTGAACCTGCAACCTTTTTGCTGTGAGGCAACAGCGCTAACCCTGCCCCACTGTGTCACCCAAACTGAGTTCAGTCCTTTTGAAAAAGTGCCATTTTGAATTGCAAAATGTTTGCAGCAGAAAATGTGTTTAGAGTTTTGGAGACTTTTAGGAGAATTTTAGTGCATTTGAAAAAAAAACTGGAGCTGGATCTTTAGAACAGTACTTTTCATGAAGGTGTAAAATAAGATAAAAGTCACTATTATTTCTTTTTAATTGTCTTCATTAAATGAATGATTATGAAAAGCTTTTCAACTCATCAGGGACATGTATTTATGGAGCTATTGTTTGGTGGTTTAATTTACCTCTTTACAGCAAGTTGAAATCTGCCAGAAAATGAATCTTGAATAAGCTCAGGATAAATATGTAATATACACATAACATATAACATATAACATAATATATGCACCATAATTTGCCATAGTATCCATTGGGTGGTGGCTACAGGGGATCCAATTAAAATAAAGGTTAACTCTATAGTTGGTATTATGACACATTTTCATTTAAGTCTTTAAAGTAAATGTTTAAGAGTCTCATGTTTTCATTATGTGCGACACAGAAAGAACAGTAGCTGTTAAAGTGAACCGGTGGATAGGGTTTTTTTAAGCAAAAGCTAAAGCCTCTACTAACCTTTTTCCCTTTTCTACTACACTCTCCTGCTCCTGTTAGCATTCAAGAGGTCCCTTCAAATTCTATTCACTTTTGGAATTGATGAAGGACACGATAATTTGAGCAAAAACATTTATTTAGAAGGTTTCTCTGAAGGTTATATTAGTATTCAGATAATTTTGTATCTGTTGTTTTTATAGTCTGACTAACAGAGCTATGGAACAGAGATATCTGCATTCCATCTGTGCACATACTAAATCTGCTGGTCATACATCATGCAGTGTTGCCTTTAAATATCATCCGTCATATGATCAGGAATATGATTTCCATGATATTTGATCTTATTAGACACCAACATTATTATCAGACAATTTAAAATCTGGACCTTTTAGACATTCATCGTCTTTGGTTCTAGACCATGACAACAGTCTTACTGGTGTTGTACTAAATATCATAATCCCCATCATACACAGAACATATATTAAGGAGCTGCTGAAGACCAGTGGTCCAGGGATTAAGGATTACAAGAAAATCTGCATTCACTATGGTATTACCAATCATGCCTCTGATTATCAATATATACATTAAAAAGAACATGGGGCCTTGAAATCATTGCTGAACACATGTATTTGGGTCTCACTCTTTAGCAGGTCTACTTTCTATGATTAACACCATCAAAACCTACAAAGGCATCATGAAAACACATAAGAACTGATAAGCTTTGATAGCTATTTGTTCACAGTTTCTTTTCACACATGAGTCAGTGTCATGTTTAGCTTTGGTTCTCTGTGGAATTACTGTGGAAAGTCGTTCTACTTTCCAGAAATCAAAAGCAATGTTCCATAGCGGTTTCCATGGAATCTGGCAAAATTATTTGCTTGTGTGACCCCACAAACAAATTTATTTAGAGGTACAAGGAGAACCTGAGATGTGCATTCAAGGTAAAAACTCTTATTTGTTATCAAAAAGGGAATTTATCAATGGCACTGTGTCTGGTGGTGGAAGAGGGAGAGAGCGATATGTTTTTAAGAGGCGTTTAATATTACAACACTAATAACGACTGTTTTAACTTCACCAAAGGGCAACATGGTGCAGAAAAGCTTTGCTCAGGTTTACATTCTCATTTAAGTTGAACAAGCTGAAGCGGATTCATAACACGACAAGCATTTACTTTCCTCATTCCATCTATGAGATATCATCAGAGCTGGAAGAAGTAGTGTCCTTTACTTAAGTAAAAATACCAACACAGGAGTGTAAAAATATTCAATTACTAGTAAATGTTCTGCTTGAAAAATCATACTGAAGTAAATGTAGTGATTTGAAACATTACTATATGAACCATTAGATTATGAATACTGAAGCATCAGTGTATACGCAGCATATTACTAAACTATACTATACACTGAAAAAAATGTTTTGATGAAATTACTTAATTTTATTATGTAAAGCGGTTGCATGCAATTATAAATTAATTTTGTGCAATCACAAACTCTAGATATATATTTTAAGTTGAATGTGCTTATATATTATAAACTAACTGTACTTATAATTGGCCAAGTTTGAGTTGAGCTTGTATGTTCTCCCTGTGTCTAAGTGGGTTTTCTCTGGCTTATTCCCAAAGTCCAAAAATGTTAATTGAGGTTAATTGAATACTGAGTGAATGGTGTGTGTGTCCCACAATTGACTGACGACCATCTGGGGTGTATCCCTGCCTCTCGCCTGTAATATGCTGGGATTGGCTCCAGCAGACCCCTGTGACCCTAATGAGGCATGAGGAATGAGGTATAGAAAATGACTGACTGACTTTACCAAATGCTCAGATTGTCAGTCACAAGGAATTCGAGCAAGCAGGGGTATAAAATGCACCAGGCAGATTACTCACACTTCTATTGCAAGACCCAATGACATGCACATGCACACCGTGAGCCATGCAAATCAACTGCAAATCACTGCAAACAACACTACAACAATTGATGTAATCCTACAGAGGGCTATAAGTGCATTGGTGATCTTTCTTGAACTTGAACACAGACACTTGTCTTGGCCCAGACAAAGACATGTACTCAAGTTAAGAACTTGAGGCTATGGCCGCTCTGTCATAGCCCATAATTTAAAGGCATCATGATACTTGGCTACATACTTGTTCCAACCAGGCCTGATGTTATGTGTCATCACGTCCTTGAACTCCTGACTTGTGGCTGCAAGAACTTGGTTGCCAGGGCCATTTAAAAGTGTACAGCTCTGTGTCAAAGTGGAGACTGTGAAAATAAGATTCAATGGGAACAGTTTATGATGCTTTTTATGGAATCATTGAAATCCTTGACAATCAAAACATAGGGGTGCACATCACTTAATCTGTGTTATGTTTGGTTCAGGAGATATGATGCAGAACACATCATTGTGTTATGGTGGAAAGTAACATGGCTCCATTTATGAAAATGTGCATGGTCCCAAACTGTCCAAGAAAAAGTGAACATTTAACCTCAAAGTTATCATGTATGATCTGGGCTACAGGTACAATACAAACCATGTTCACCATCTTATTTTAGTGTGTGAGCATGCAAAAGTACACATGATGGGGATGGCATCTGTTTAGTCATAAACCAAAGTACTAGGGAATCACCAAAGTGATTACAATTAATCCAGTGGGGGAAATTCATGTAAAAAAAAATAAAAATAATTATTATTTTTAATAATTTCATGGCAGCCCTTCAAAAATGTCAAACTGATGGTGATTGTGTAAAAAACAGGGAATCACCAAAGTCATGAAGATTCATCAAGTTAATAATAATAATAAGTCAATAATTCTACAAAATTACATTTTACTATGGACCAAAGTGAACGTGACACTATGATGGCTAAAAATCACCTTCTTTTCAAACTCTTGAAGGAATAATGTGGAGTCTTATATTAACTGGAGTTCAATTTCAATTCACTTTATTTATATAGCCCAATTTTACAACACAGTTGTCTCAAAGTGCTTTACAAAATCCAGTCCAAAGTGACCCAGACATCCCCCGTCCTTAGACCCTCCTTCTCGGCAAGGAAAAACTCAAAAACCCAGTGGGAAAAAGGAGAAACCTCGAGGAGGACCACAGTAAAGGAGAGATCCACTCCCATGGACGGACAGGCTATAGATGAAACAGGACTGACAGACATCCATCTGATGATGAAATAATAGTCTATAAAGATGTTTCAGTCTGTAGAGATGCCGTAGGGTGGGGGCAGAAGGGTGGGTCCAACCAGGCAGGTGAAGGTTCATCAGGGGCCTCGATGAGTCGCATCAGGAGTCGTCATCGTTGGGCCTCGTGCGGATGAACTGAAACAGTAGCCACTCCCCCGAAGGGGAGTGGGGAGAGGGACTCTGGTGAATAGTGATGTAAAGACCAAGTATAAACTAGATCCTGTTTATTAATGACAGTGGTACATGGTACCAGAAAGAGATGATAGAGCTCAGTGACTGTACTTCCCCCAGCATTCTCACTCCTAGGGCAGCTTAGACTGAACTGTGGGTTTAAGTCTACCTTTAACTACCCTGACCATAGGCCTTTTGAAACAGAAATGTTTTCAGTCTAACCTTAAATGCACAGACTATGTCGGTGTCTTTAATATCAGTTGGGAGTTGGTTCCATAAAACAGGGGCTTGGTAACTAAAGGCTCTAGCTCCTACTGTGCTTTTATGGACCTGTGGAACTACCAGTAGACCTGCATTCTGAGACCGCAGTGTTCTGTTTGGATGGTACGGGACCAGAGCATCTTTAAGATAAGAGGGGCCCATACCATTAATGGTTTTATAAGTGAGGAGTAGGATTTTAAATTTAATTCTGAACTCAACAGGAAGCCAATGAAGGGCTTGGAGTATGGGGGTGATGTGTTCTCTTCTATTAGTTCCTGTTAGTAAACGAGCCGCTGCGTTTTGAACCAGCTGAAAACTTTTTAGGGAACTTTTAGGACACGCTACTAATAGGGAGTTACAGTAATCTAGTCTAGATGTAACAAACGGGTAGATTTGAAATTGGCCTGTCTAGATCTAGTCTAGATGTAACAAACGCATGGATTAGTTTTTCAGCATCATTTTTAGATAGGATATTTCTAATTTTGGCTATGTTACGCAGGTGAAAGAAGGCTGTTCTACAGGCTTGATTAATATGAGCTTTAAATGATAAGTCTGGCTCAAATAAAACTCCTAGGTTTTTAACTGTGGTGCTAGAGGCTATTTTCACATTATCTAGAGTTACTAGTTGCTCAGATAGGGACTCTCTAACACTTTTAGGGCCTAATATAATAACTTCTGTTTTATCAGGGTTAAGTAACAGATAGTTAACAGACATCCAGGTCTTTATGTCTCTAACACAGGTGCTAAGTTTATGTACTAGCCTGATCTGATCGGGTTTAATTGATAAGTATAGCTGTGTGTCATCTGCGTAGCAGTGGAAATTTATGCCGTGTTTTCTAATAATATTACCCAAGGGCAGCATATATAGAGTAAACAAAATGGGCCCTAGGACTGACCCTTGTGGGACACCATAGGTGACTCTTGAGTATGATGATGATTGCTGGTTAACGCTAACAAACTGGAACCTATTAGATAAATAGGATTTAAACCAGGAGAGAGCGGATCCTTTAATGCCTATGTCCTGTTCCAATCTCTGCAGTAAGATGCTATGGTCGATTGTGTCAAACGCAGCACTTAGATCCAGCAGGACCAGAACCGAGCCCAGCCCATCATCAGCAGCCAGCAACAAGTCATTAGTGACCTTGACTAGTGCTGTTTCAGTGCTGTGATGGGCCCGAAAACCAGACTGAAAATCTTCAAATAAACTATTGTCCTGTAAGTGCTGACACAGCTGTTGAACTACCACTCTTTCAAGAACTTTTGAAAGAAAGGGTAGATTTGAAATTGGCCTGTAGTTTACTAAAATATCTGGCTCAAGAGTGTTTTTCTTTAAGAGTGGTTTAATGACTGCGTGTTTAAAAGCCTGCGGCACGTATCCAGTTATTAGGGACATGTTAATTATATCTAAGATATTATCAATAATTAAGGGCAGCGTCTCTTTAAGTAGTTTAGTTGGAATTGGATCTAGAATACACGTAGTTGACTTAGATGAGATAATGATTTTAGTTAACTGGGCTGGGTTTGCAGGGGTGAATTTATCCAGTAATATTACTGGGTTTAAAGGGGCTTCTAAGCTACAGCCTGAGCTTCCTCAGCACTGATGTTAGGAAGGATTTGATCTATTTTATCTCTAATACTTATGATTTTATTATTAAAGAAATTTAAGAAGTCATCACAGCTGAGACTAACTGGTGACACAGCTGAGTGACAGCTAGTTTGTTTGAAATATGTTGAAATTCATTTTTACCATGAAAGACTTCTCAGTTATGCAAAATATTCTCTATAATTGAAAGCCCTGAAAAACGAATGTGAATTTATATTATATCTATTTCTTCTCATATGTAAATGACACATTCAGGAGAAAAGCAGGCAGATATGACGCTTTGATTTCTGAATCCACGGATCAGAAGTGCTTCCTGCTGTGTGAACTGGGTTGAGGCTCGAAAGCCGGAGATAACACATGACCCTGTGTCAGATTCAAGCTGTCAATCAGCGACAGGAAACTTGCTGGAATAAAATCTGTGAATGCTGTAAAGCAGCAGCATGAAACTCCATTGAAAAATAAAAATGTGATATTAGTTATATCACTAAAAGAAAAGCAAGATAGTCTAGAGATAAAGTCATTTTGGGGAATTTTACTATTTTTTCCATGTTTCCCAGATAGACAGAAACTAATAAATGCCTTAGAATAAACCTTTTTTATGCAGCATGTCAGTTTGGAGCGGCCTGATTGCTTGGCCCCTGGAATGGGGGCTTTGAAGTCAATCAGCTGACTCAGCATTCTCATTATGGTTTGGTTCCGAGTAAAAAACATGGAATGTGGCAAAGGCAGAATAATGAGGAGTCTTCTTTCTATCATTGTTGGGGGATTTTTGTGTAACAGTTTAATTTCTTTGTTATGTTTATTTATGGACAGCCAATCATTTACATGAGACAGAAAGTTTTTTTCATATGTTATTCATTTGTAGCCATAATAACAATATAATCTGCATTTAACCATGTCTACACACACACACACACACACACACACACACACACACACACACACACACACACACACACACACACACACACACACACACACACACACACACACACACACACACTGTTCACCACGATTTAGGGAATTAATTGTATGTGGCAGACCATTAACATCAGCTGAAGGTGGGAGACGGATCACCACCTTGTTTACCTACAAAATCCGTAGAAACCATCCAGTGTTTCTAACACGTTACAAGGACACTATACAAAGGATGTATAAAACTCATATATAAAACTTGTTTTCATCATATTCTAAGAGTCTATATAATAAAAGGTCTCAAAGGCTTTTCAAAAATCCCTTTTTACCATCCACAGTGTATAAATGTAAAAAATCATCAAAATGTCCTTGTATGCTTCACATATGATGGTCCTTCGTCTCTGTGTCATGCAGGAAAAAATGTTTATCACACAACTACTCATTGATTAACGTCCAGAATATTTTGTTCTCTGAATATTTAAACAAGGAACGTATCAAGAGTTTCCTATTTCTGGTACAAAAATATGTTTCAAGAGTATTATCCTCAACCAAAACTAACTAAAACAATTAAATTAAAAAGGCTTATAGAGAAATATAACTTATAGAGAATATGGTCTTATTTTTCCTCTTTATTTCATACATTAGCAGATATTTTTCCTTTTCTTATATATTCTTTTTTTCCATCATCTGTGCTGGTTTTACCATTGTGTATGACCTTAATAAATAAAACTAATGCAACAAATAAAAACTATCAGATCCACTTTAAAAAACGAATTAATACTAAACTAAAATAAAAAAAATAAATGTTAAATGAAAAATAAAATAATAAAAAATCCCAAAGTATTAAAACCTTGGTGTCTTTTGATGGATATTTTCTGGGCACTGGTTCAGGTTGGTGCTGCTCTCCAACATCATCGGCCTTTTCTCCCTGCTGTGGTCAGGAAGAAGGGTCCGGTATTAGTTTGTGCTTTATAGATAGATGTGAAATATGTAAGCAGAAAAAAGCATTGTTGGTTTGGTTGGACATCAATATTATTTGGATCGGGTGAAATGGCCAGAGAATAAAAAAAAAACTCACATTACAACAAAGATATAAAATATATACACATTATGTCTGTAGTGCCCCCCTAAAACAACATTTATAAAAAGGGACTTTTACTAAAATCACTTTCTATTCTATTTTTTCTGCAAATCTAATGATGTATTTTTTTTATTACTGTGTATATTGTGTATATTTACATAGGTGTCTGTCTCTTGTTGTGGCAAGTGAGTTTCCCAGTTGTGGGCTTTATAACATATGATCTAATCTAATATGATTACTCTGTAGCTATAACCTGATATGAACCTTGGTAGTTGATGAGCTTGATATTTTCATAATTTCTCTCTATACTTAATTATATAATTATGATTGCTGCCGGCTTGTTCCCTGGACAGTCAGACACACTTCAATGATTTTGGCTCAGGCTGAAAAATAAAATAATTAAATAAAAAAAAATATTTTCAATAAGAAAAACTAAAACTACCACAGTGTTTTGAAGTGAATAGATTTGGCTTATTTATTTAACCAGTTCCAAAAGGTGCATGTTTTAGTGACTGGTGCAAAAGTCTAATAACTTGTCCAACATTTCCATGTTTTACCTTTTTAATTTCCTGGTCCTGGTCTCTGCTTTGCTCACATTTACATTCTCATCACAATTCAAGCTGAACACCTGAAATGGATTCATAACACGACAAGCATTGCCTCATTCCATCCATTAGATATCATCAGAGGTGGAAGAAGTAGTGTCCTTTATTTAAGTAAAACATACCAACACAGCAGTATAAAAATACCATTACAAGTAAAGGTTCTGCATGAAAAATCATACTGAAGTAAAGGTATATAACTATTAGCAACAAAATGTAGTGATTTAGCCTCTCTGACCTAAATATTAATATATGAACCATTATGAACCACAGACTATGAATACTAAGTCATCAGTGTATAAGCAGCATATTACTAAACTATACTACTAGATTATTACTGTTAGATAAACTACTTAATGTTGCTATGTAAAGTGCTTGGGCGACACTGTGGTGCAGTGGTTAATGCTGTTGCCTCACAGTAAGAAGGTCACAGGTTCAAGTCCTTGGTCTGGGACCTTTCTGTGTGGAGTTTGCATGTTCTCCCTGTGTCTGCGCAGGTTCTCTCTGGGTTCTTCAGCTTCCTCCGACAGTCCATAAACATGCTGAGGTTAATTTTAGAGATTTCTACTTCAATACATTGAGATAGAATTACTTACCTAAAGGAATTATGTTAAATCAAAGAAAAAAAATGTCCTACATATTTAAATACATTCAAACTAACTTTTAGCAGTTTCCTGTATCTTAACCTTCAACAAATTTAACAAAAGTTCTGATACACAAATCTGGGACTTTTCTCTAGATTTTTGGTGAAATATTGGAACATGGTCACGGTTTATTCATAAATCTCCCTTGGAAGGAATTTTTCTTGTATAAGAGAAGACATCAATAAATACAACATGCAAATACAGAACCATGAAACACAAAAGTATGAACATTATGACAGTAAAAACATTAAGTAAAACACAAATTAAGAACAATTAATGAACCAAATGTGCAAAACACGGCTGTGCAAATTATAATCGACTCTGCAGGTTTGCAGTCGGTGGTGACTCAAGAGGCTTCCTGTGTGACCACTCTGCTGCAATTTGTTGGTTTGATTGAATGAATTTAAATAAGAGTGGAATGAATAAATGTGTTATGATTGTGTTTACACAGAAGCACCCTGGAACTTCTCCCTGAGTTTAGCAAAAACATATTCAGAGTACAGCACATGCAACTTGTTGTTACTCTATAGAAGATTAACATCAACTTTTTTCAGACACCAAAAACTCTCAGTCAAATGAAAATGGAGGTGTTGTTGAATTTTGGCACAGATCTGTGTGTTTTAACTGAGGTCAGTGTCAATGTGAAAAAACCCTGTGTAACGTCCTGATCAGCTGATCTGGGGTCCAGCAGCATCTCAGCCATCTTCTGCATACTTACATGCAGTTTATAGCTATCACACCAGTCCATAAACCTGTCCACCACAGTCCAGGTTGTTTAGGAGCAGGCTGGGGATATTTGTGAAATGTGAAAATTTCACACCAAATTGGTCAGGACGAGCGCTAACACAGTCATTGGTAAGCAGAGTGAACAGAAACGGGGAGCTGATGCACCCGCGACGGCCACCGGTGCTACTTAGTGCTCGTTAGTTAAATTGTGTGGCTGTATTGGAATAAAAGCAAAAATAAAATCAATAAAAACAGTCTTATTTATGCAGCAGGATTTTCAAAGTGCTTCGAAATAAAGTCACAGCATCATTTACGCAGCGTTATTTTGATACAAATTGCTTTTTGTGGAAGAATGGTTCTATAGTCTGTACTGCCTTCATGATTTGACATCAGGTCATTTGAATATTTATTGAAATATTATCTTGGTGGAGCTGTTAACAACCTTTGTAAGATGTCAAAAGCCAAAAATGTGGAAACCAATGTGGTGTATTTTAAAAGCTTAATAAATTATCTATTGTGTCAAATCGTCACTTGAAACGCAACTAAAGTTGTCAGATAAATGTAGTAGAAAGTACAATATTTATCTCTGGAATGTAGAGTGGAAGTATGAGGTAGCATCAAATTCATGTACATGGAAATACTCAAGTACAAGTGGCACTTAATCAATCAAACTTTATTGTTTAAGACAAAACCCAAATAAAATACGGAATAAAAGAACGTAATAAAACAACAATAAAGCAATAACTGATTAAGTATACATTTTTATAAAAAAATAAAATAATTATTAATAAAATAAAATAACAACAAATACAAATAACTAAGATAGAATAGAGTAAGATACTAGAAGATAACTAAAAAGGATAAGTCAACACTATTATTAAGAACAGTGATTAAAAGCCAAATTAAATAGTTGGGTCTTGAGCCTGTTTTTAAAAATAATAACGTGCTCTGCAGCCTTCAGGGCCTCCGGCAGGCTGTTCCACAGACGGGGGCCATAAAACTGGAAGGATGTCTCCCCGTATAGGTTCGCATGGTAAAAGCAGTTTGTGAAGATAAGAAGGCCCAAGACCCCTAAGACATTTAAAAACCATTAAGAGAACCTTAAAATCGATCCTGAAACACACAGGAAGCCAATGCAATGACTTTAAAACTGGTGTAATATGTGCTCTCCTTCTGGTCTTTGTCAGCACATGTGCTGCTGAGTTCTGTAGTAATTGTAGACGTGTGATGTTCTTTTTAGGAAGACCAGAAAGCAGAGCATTGCAATAATCAATATGACTGATAAATATAAGCATGCATCAGCATCTCTGTGTTTGCCTGAGAGAGAAACGGACGGACTCTGGCTATATTCTTTAAATGATAGAATCCTGTATTCATAACAGATTTAATGTGTGGAATAAAATTGAGCTCAGAGTCAAAAATGACACCCAGATATTTTACTTGATTGGATGGTTTTTGACCTGATTGTGGTGTAGGAAGTTTTCTGCCATCCAGGATTTGATGTCTAAAATACAGTTAAAAAGGGCATCAAGTGGCCCTGTGTCATATACATATATGTGAAAATATACAGCTGTGTATCATCAGCATAGCTATAGAAATGAATGCCATGTCTCCCGATGATATGATGAATTGGGCCTAAAATTGATCCTTGGGGGACACCACACTTTATTCTATGTATTCTGGGGGAACATGTATCCAAGATTCCTTACCAGGAATTTTCTATCTGTGAGGTAGGAAGTTAGGTAGGAAGAGGTAGGAACCACTTAAGAACAGTACCAGAGAGGCCAACCAGATACTTTCACCACTAGGAACTGTTGCATTCCTTGGTCATGGTGTCGTCGTGTGTTTTAAAAATCAACTTGTACATTTGTTAAAACACAATTTTCCAACAACTGAGTTGGAGTAAAATGCATTGAATGAATGTGATAAGGGCTCCTGGGGGGATACTGTTTATCTGAGAGAGAACAGACACGCCCCTGGACATATACATCTTTATTAGCCATTTTGTTTACTGAAATCTATATTTCAGTATTACCCTGCTGCCCTTGAGAGAGAATCTGCTCAATTGAAATTAACATAATCTCCTGGTTGCATGGAGAAGGGCATGCAATTAAAATAAAATAAATCCATTATAGCTCCTGATATGGATTCCCTGAAATGAGGAGGTTTATGAGGCCGTTGGGCAAATTCATCCCTCTAAGTAAAACATGACATGCTATGAACTTGTTAGAGCTGGATAAGCAAACCACACTCACAGAAAAGTGTTTTCAGGTGAATCCAGCTAAATCTTCCCTTTATTCGTTTTCATTATCTTTATGAAAATGTTCCATTTTATCACGTAGCCCTCTAACATGTGATAAAGTGCATGTGATTACTCATGAAAACGTTTTCTCACGCTGCTCTCAAAGTTCCTGAATATGAAAGACTCTAACCTGTTTGCAGTCTTCTCATTAGTTGACTGTGACTCACAATCTGGAGGAGGAGTGCAGTCTGTGTAACTGGGACTGAAGTGCAGTGATGCTTCATTATGTCTAATATGTTTTTCCATTTCTGAGGACATTCATTTCCCCATCCTAAAAGACCAGACAGCATCAGACAGACAGCAGCTGAGCAAAGTAATCAGTAAATTATTAGTCTAAATTTATGGGCTAAGGTTCTTCAATTCTTGATGTTAATGAAATCTATCAGTCCATTTTAATTCAGGTTGTGATGAAAACGATTTTATTTTTCTCACTTCACCAAGAAGGAAAAGTTCAAAAGTTCAACCAATGTGAAACCTTAGGTTAAAGATGAGCTAAATAAATACTCCTAAACAAAATTAAACTAAAATTAAATTATATATATTAGCAATATATATATATATATATATATATATATATATATATATATATATATATATATATATATATATATATATATATATATATATATATATATATATATATATATATATATATATATATATTGCTGCTGTTGCCTCACAGCAAGAAGGTCGCGGGTTCAGGACCTCCTTGGTCCTGGGTCCTGTGTGGAGTTTGCATGTTCTCATGTCTGCGTGGGTTTTCTCCAGGTTCATGCTGAGGTTAATTGGTGACTCTAAATTGCCTGTAGGTGTGAATGTGTGACTGAATAGTGTGTGTGCCCCACGATCTGGGATGTATCCCTGCCTCTCGCCATAACACGCTGAGATAGGCTCCAGCAGACCATGTGACCCTAATGAGGAATAAGCGGGTATAGAAGATGACTGACTGACTGATGTTTCCTCTCAAAATGTAGATACCAATGGAAATTCAAGAGCAAATTCACCCATGCATCTAATGACATGAAATCAACACAAAGAATCATCAACCGGTTATTAAATTGTAATCAAAAATCTATCCAATGCACCTGTTGACATGGTGAGCAATCATGGAACTCAAAACACTGAGAGAGATCAGTGATGGCTTCAATGACTATTTCATTAACCTGGGCTCTTCTCTGGCATCTTGTATCTCCGACCCCATGGAAATATGATGAAATTGAAATAACTGTGTTCCAAGATATGATGGAACCAATACAGCGTCACCAAGGAAACCACTGATTATACTGTTGGTCTATAAGGTACATTATGTAAGATTCCACTGCATTTTCAACGTTCCAAATCGACCCAATAAGGTCAAGGGGTTCTATAAAAACTGTCACTTGCATCAAACACTCAGAAAAATGGAGAAATGCACACAGTCTGGTTTAGAAATGTTGCTGTTTCATGATTTGTTTGTATGTCGTCCAGGTGAAAATCAGCCAATCAGGAGAGAGGCTCATGAATATTTATGAGACAGACCTAAAACAACCTGTGCTGTGATTGAGTTGAATTTTTGTACTTTCACAAATATATCAAGTCTTCTTTTCTTTTCATTACTTTTATTTCTTTGTATTTGAGTTTCCTTTTGTTGTTTCTGTGTATCTTAGTTCTTCTTGCTTGCTTGTTTGTGTTTTATGTATTGGATATTTTTCTCATTTATTTTGTTCTTTTTTGTGATGTGAGGGAACTATGTACAAGTCCCCTGCTAGTACTGATATGTGCTGAATAAACCAAACTGAAGCCTATATTGTCAAAAATATTTATTATTCAAATTTGTATTCATCATCCTTCAAACATACATCAATATACCTTTTATTAAGTTAAGCACTGTCATGAGTAGAGTAGAATTATCTCATTCTAATATTATAATCGAATATATCTATTACAATTCTACTCAATATTATACGAAATGTACCAAAGACAAGATGTTTTCACCTGATAAGATTTCAGGTTTTGCAATGCAGACACTCAAGCAAACTCTACACTAAAGCCAGCTCTTAAATCTGGAAAAAAAAAGTTGAAAGGAGCTAAAAGGATCAAGTCACAAAAAAAAATCACAAAGCAATCTTTAAATACTGCTGGCAAACCACATTATAATCACGTCTAGATTGTAGAAAGCTTTATTTTATTAAGGAGCACATATTTCTTTTCACTATTATTCACCACAAAGCAACAAAAAAGAACACCTACTTAGAAGAATCTGAATGTTCAACCTTCACTCTTGCAGTGAGCAGGATTGCAGCAAAGGAAGATTAAAAACTATATATAAAAATAAATCCTTTATCAGATGATGTTTACCTGAGTGTCTGAAGAGTGACTCATGAATATCTGTGGGTGTAATAAATGAAATGAAGACACTACTTTCTGAACTGCAAGTCTGCGTGATGTGGAATCCTTTAAGTGGCTAGATCTAGTGATAAAGTTCATGCTAAATCAGGATGAATTTCCTACGGTCAGGGTCTGGGTGTCATATTCTGGCATGAAATCACCTGCTGCCTCGCTGATTAAATGTTAAACCTGTCATCAACGAAGTAAATAATAAACATAAAATCCACCTCATCATGGCCTCATCAGTTAAAGCAGCTGTGCTGTCTGTCCTTATATGGGTGATTGCACCTTTGGAAAAACTGAGAATCTCAGTCTTTTAATCCACTTTAATCCTCCTACTTTTCTATATGTATTTTTCACCAATTGTAATAACTATTGGCGGACAGGATAAAAAAAATCTGTTAGTTTAGTTTAGTCACTTCACATCCAGGATTGTTATAAGTCCTCTAATATAACTGCCCAAAGCATCAGGCTTTTGCAGTGGGAGGCAAAAGTAAATAAATCCATTAAAAACCCTCAGCTTCACTACGTGTTTGCTTTTAATAAAACTCTACTTCTGTGAGGAAGTCTATTATTGATTCCTGTGGGAAGGATTCATTTTCTGCACTTGACCCATCCTCCATGAGCAGTGAGCCGACACGGTGTGGCAGCTCAGGGACCAGCTCCAGCAGTTCTGCTAGTGCCATGAGGCCTCATTAAGTGATATTAACTCTAACGTACTGGATGGAACCTGGAACATTCTTGCTGTGAAGCCACAGCGCTAACAGCGCTAATGTGTATGAAATTGACAGCCGATGTAACAGGATTTGATTTCCTATGTCCCAGGGATCTGTGCGGCTCTTTGGGGATTTACTGCTGGCTCTAAGAAAGACGCTGTAGCATTTTGATATAATTCCTTTTTGGAGATAAATGCTAATCTCACAGATGAAATCTGTTTGTAGCTGCAGCTGTATGAAGCTCAGCTGTTTCTGTTAGTGTGTATGATTCCAATTGCAGAATGATTATACTGCGTCCTCCTGTCCTTGGATGTTTGTAGGCGCCTCTTTAACATCTCAGTCATAATGGCTGTTCATAAGGATCCTAATATCAATATAAATCTAAATTAAAATCCCGTTTTTGTTTTTTTTTCACATGTAAAAAGTTATATTCTAATTAAATGCTTTGAAGCATGTGTTTCTCTTCTGTTATATATAAATGAAGGCAAAGACGCCAAAAACATGACTTTATTCAGCGTCCATATAAACAATGAATTATTCTCTAATCAGAATGATTTAAGTTGGGTTGGAAACATATTGACCATGTAACTTTTTGAAAAGTTACAAATGTCATATTTTGACAATAAATGAAGCCTGTTCTTCCAGGAAAAAGCCTGTTCTTCCAGGAAAAAAACACACAAAACACAAATAGGTCAGAATGTCAGTCGCTAAAATGACCTATAGTTACATGTGAGTAGCAGACACCATCTATTAGCCATGGTAATTAACCCAGAGACCAAGGTGTGAGGATACACTCACTCACGATATGATACACGATATTGGGTTTACAATATTCAATATGATATTATAACAATATTTTAAAACTTAACTTGAATGAAAAATGAAATGAATGAAAAACACCCATCACAGTCTCATTTGTAAATAATTATATAGTCTGTACATAGCCTATTTATATTCAGTATCAATTCATACTCATTAGCATAGTGATAACCTTTCTCTCTCTCTCTCTAATCTAATCTAATATTTTTCAAAAGTGATTTTTCACTAAATAAAAAATCATGACAATAAAACAAATCTTTAAAATGTTAATCAAAATACATTCTTTTTTATGAAGTAAATACCCAGGTGAGACATCTAACGTTAAAGTTAAAGTCACGACAGAGGAATGGGACAAACGGAAATGAGAGCACAGACAAATCAGGAGCACATAGGCCCATCATCAAAGTAAAGAGGAGTCGAGAGACGACATCAGACAGAAGGGGAAAAAAAGAAAATATGACGAAACGCATCTCAGTCCGTGCTTCATTTGGATTGGCGATGCTGCAGTGCGTCGTTCTGTGCAGTGAGCTGGTGGCAAAAGGCAGTTTGAAGCCCTCAAAATCCCTTCATGCTTTTTTAAATCAACACTGGCCAATTGGCAAAAAGGGCAAAACACAAGTGCAGCTTCATTCAGGTGGCTTCTATTGATATACAGAAGACCTGTCACCAGCTGCTGTGTTACACCTCATAGATACAGTGTCAGAACACATCCTAGCTACATTAGTTGAGTAGAAGCAATTTATACTTCATGCAATTACATAGACGAGTCCACAGATGTGGCCAATCTGGCCAGTTTCATGTTTTACATCTGTATTTTGGGGGATTTTTGGTTCTGTCCACCCCTAACCCTACCCGAACAACAGGAGAAGAAGGTTTTAGTGTAAATGACATCTTTACAATGAACAATGCAATCGACCGGACACACTCTGGGATTGTATTTTCATCTCTGAACGGGATGAATTTGAGGTCTGCTGGGGGTCAGTGTTCAACACAAAAGACAAGATAAAAGCTACGATAAAGAAGTGAAAGTTGCGGGCATGCTGAGTGAGTAGGAAAACACTTCTGAAAAAGGATAATAATTGAAGACCTCGTCTCAGACATGGACTTGAAACACAATGTCCCATAGATACCATTTCTGGAGCAGCCGCTTGACCCATCACCAGATGGAGCGCTGCAGAATCAGCTGAAAGCCACTTGACAGCATCTCCAGTCCTGGCAAAGAAAGCCTTAAGGGCCTTGATGCCCTTTTCCACACAGGCTGGTTTTCTCTGCTCTGACAGCAGCGAAGAGCAAATGTCGGCAAAGACCTGGTGCTGTTGGTCAAGATTTGAGGCTCAAACTGTCTTCAAATGTGTAAATGTGCATAAATGTATTATAATTTGATTCAGATGGTGTTCTCGTCTCCATAAGCATTATGTTGTGGATGGGTAATTGTAATTTAAAACCAGGTGAAAATAGGATGCGGTTTCCTCTTCTTTAAAAATGACATTTCTTTTTCATCCTAATGGGGGCGTATTGTTGGATTCCGACCCTGGACGACATTTTTGTCCATTTACTTTTATTTATAGCAGTGTTAATGTAATGGCATGCATTACAACCATACATTTTTTGGTAATTTCAACCTCAGCTTCTATCATAAATCATTCACTCAGCAAAAGAGCATTGTTTGATCCCACTGCCATTGCAGTATCAACTTCTGCAGTTTTAAAAAATATTTCATCACTTACTTATGGCTTTGTAGATTTTGTAGCTCTACATTGTAGATTTTACTATTTTCCACCAAATAAAGAGATTTTGTAACGTTTGGTGTCTGAATCAATTACAGGCAATTTTCCCAACTGAACAAATGTATGGAACTAAATGTAGAAAAATTAAAGCCTGCAACACAAAATATTGAAGGAAAAAATAGAAGCCAAACACTGGGCTAGTCTAATTAACATTGGTGTGCAGATATGTACTCTGGAGGCTGAATGAGCACATAATTATTTCATTCTCTAACATAATATACTGCATTATATTTAGATATAATTTGGATCCAAAGTTGTAGTTGTTGCTGTTTCTGAGCTAAGTGAGCCATTTTCCTCATGTTTAGACCACATGTTTTAGGCCACTGTAGCAGCAAAAAAGGTGGGTTTATATTGATATGAAGGCCCGAGGGTGATGTGTGTATGTGTGTGTATTGAGAAATGTGTGTGTTTATGAGGTAAATGCAGCCAAAATTACAGATGACAACAACACATTATTGGCTGTTCACCAAAAACTGTACGGGCACTCTGTGTTCTTCTCATGGAGTACATTTTAAATGAGACATTTGGAGTGACAAAGAGCTCTACATCTGCTAAGATAAAAAAAACTCCAAAAGGTCACATGCATTTATTTCATGTTTGTGAATAGTGTGTAAGTTCACTACAAGCTCAGACAGAGGGACAAGATGTGCTGACAATTTGCAGATCATCCGAGTCCAAAAACCTATCAACATTTTCATAGAATATCAGCGTACCGGGAGGACGAGTTCAGATGTTCGTGTTTTTGTGGTTGGTAGGAAAGGTCTGACTACTTGAATTAATTTTAAGTGGATGCAGCGACAACACATTTCTAGGCGTAGGCATATGCTCAGCTGAGTGCAAAATAAATTAAGCCTTGGGCAGGTCTAGTTAAAGAATGATCCCACATCAAAACAGTAGATTTTAGTTAATTGCATGAAGTGGCTGAATATCTGTTAAAATACTGAACCATTTTTAGCATAAAAGCAAGATCTTTCATAATCACGCCTCTTAAATTTGCATTAAGTTGTGGATTAAAAGTAGCCTGGGTATACCAATCCTTCATTGCATGCAAATTCACTTCGATGCGAAATTTTGTCTGGACACCAAGGACTCAATTTCCCCCTCTCGAGGGAGCCAATCACAGAATGGGGGAGGGTGCAGCAAGACGATGATAAAACACAAAGTGCCTTTGTTGATAACTGTGGATTCAACATGTCGGCACACAGTAATTTCCCTTTTGATGCAGTGGTATACGTAATTTAAAACTTTAATTTAAAAAAAAATTGTAACTTTTAGCACTTAACTATTTCATTGTCATCTTACATCTGGTCCATTTGATATGATTGGCTATAAGTTACTAACAGATGCATTTGATAGACATTTGTGGCATTAATAAAAAGCTGGATTTTCATAAACCACGGCTCTAGTACGAACAAAATGAACAGATGGTTCCCAGACTCAATATCAACCTACATTGATATGAGGTCTGCTGTTAGCTGAATTTGTATAGCACCTTTAGTATTAAGACCACTCAAATGAATACAAGTATTCATCCATTCACTTACACTGATGATGATGGCTGCTATAGAGGGTCACGAGGATGGAATCTAATCACTCACACACATTCACAGAGACCAATTTGAGGTTAAGTGTCTAGCTGGGAACCAGTGGATGGTTCTATCCCTGCATCAGCTCACTGGCTGGACTCTACTGGCGATGAAGAGAATAGAAAGTGTGATTTGAATTTAAAGCAGCAAGAAGAATTTGATTATTAACTGCCGCTATTAAATTGATCTCCATCTATTTTCAGCATGTGATCATCTGGGGTCAAAACAAAATATTTAAATTCCCTGGTTCCAGCTTCTCAAATATTAGCAACTGTAGCTGGATATCTTTGGTTGTTATCCCTTATTGGGAACAAGACATTTAGGGATGTCATCTTGAGCCTTGGGAAACAGCGGTTGATATTTTTCAGCATTTCTGAGACTTTATAGACAAAACGACTAATCAAGACCAAAAAGGAGGGAGCGACTGAACTTTTACTTTGCTCTGGGATCAGTAAGTGATGAAAAGAAATTCCAAAGCACGCTGCTGTCAAAATTCAACAAGCCTTTGCGTATTGGGCCAGTTGTGTTTCAACTCAGTCTTCTCAATAATCACAGAAATAATTTTTGCATTCCAGCTGTATTCTGGTCTTAGAAAGATTCAAAGTATCAGTAATATAAAGATATGACATTGAATTTATATGATGCTTCAGGGGAAATATGCTTTGCCTGGAAGTTATGACCATAAACACCCCCTGGCTTTAATTAGCCGAGGAGGAAGCATTTTCAGTGTTCATGATTTTCTGGTCGATAGGATCAAAATTGTGTCCTTGAATGAATTTCAAGGATGTGTGACAACTATGTTGTCAGGGTCCTTGACAACATAGTTGTGTTTCCATTCATGGGACAGGGAGAACACTGATACAGTCTTCTACCATCTCAAACAGGAAGTGATGGGGGCCGCTGCGACGGGCTAACTCGCTAGCGGTCTCCCCGCTGTTGCTGCGCAGCCCGGCCTTCAGGTGCCGCTGAGACAGCAGGAGCTCCAACATGTGGCCACAGTCCGTTTTCGAGGAGCCGGTGTGGGAAGCAGCCAGGTGGATCGGCGTGAGCCCCCCGTTGGTCTGGGCGTTGAGCTCGGCTCCGTGCTGCAGGAGGAAACTCGCCACGGTGACGTGGCTCCAGCGGCAGGCACTGTGAAGTGGGGTCCAGCCGTCGATGGTGCGGGGGTTGACGTCAGAACCGGCAGCGAGCAACGCAGACACCACGTGGATGTGGCCACCGTACGCGGCGCGGTGCAGTGGAGTGTAACCGTCTTCATCGCAGCAGCGCACCAGCAGAGGATCAGCAGCTAGCAACTTGTGAACCGTCGACAGCTGAAAGAAAACAATAACAATATTAAACATTATTTAAGTCGCTCACAATATCCTGCACAAGTTTAAAATATTACTTATTTGATTTTTTTGCATTTTTGGGGGGAGACAAAACAAATAGCTGCGTGGTGTTGAAATAAGGAAATGCATTATTATATGATAGTTTCCCTGGACTCTGTCGGCATAGTCTGATCCTACCTTACTGCTAACCATAGGATATTTGCTAACATCAGCAAAGATGTGCTTTGCTGGCAAACAGTACTTCAGATTTCTTATGCATCAGTGGTAAGTAGCAATATGTGTACAGATCTTTAGTTTGACTTAAAATCCCATCTCTAATCTTTTTAAAATGAAATTTGATAGTTCACAAACCAGGGTTGTGTCTTCTGTCATGGTTTTAGGATGGGAAATACTACACTAGATTATTGGAAGGGGCGAGGGAGAGATGTTCTATACTGTGTGCTCCTCACGCCTGGAAAAACATCTGAGCTGGGTTTAGAGGTGGAAATTTAAGCATATGATTAATTTATGTTATAGGAAAATTAAAGTGTTACAACATGATAATATTTCTTTCACACTTCACTTTTAAGTAAAACTTAAAATGTAGAACCTTTACCTTTACAATGTGTTAATGGTGTGATAGTTTTAATATTGAAAAAAAAGTGATATTCCCAGATAGAGAAATGTTGCAGCTTGATATGCAAATGCTGTCTTTAATGATTTACTTAAAATATTAAAGGTGCTATTTTCATTAATTGTAAATGTTTCGATGAACTGTACCTTTACAATACAGCTTCAAGTTTATGTCTGAAAAAATTGAAGCAATTATATTACCAGTTATCTCCATTGTTGTCTCTGTAGAAAATATAGTTATTGTATGTGGTCTCTGCAATACTTTGAATACACTTCTTACTCTTGCCCATTGTTAGTGCTTAGTTAGCTATAGTTGCGTCAGTAATTTGCGTGGGTGGGGTGAGTGTAGCACCTCTTCTTTTACTTTAGTAAGGTACTTAATTTATTTTAAAATACTCACTCAATGGGTTGTCAGTCTGTGAGCTGCGCAAATATGATAAAGAATTTTTAGACACACACACACACACACACACAAAACGGGGGAAAGTAAATTACATTTATTTCCAAAGATGCAATTCATGTGACATTTCTTCCAGACACTGGTATTAACTCAAATAATCCACACATGAAAAGAAATCACAACATTCAAATCCATAAATAATGATTATGTGGAATTAAGTGCAATAACATAGGAAAAAAGTATTGAACACACCATGGAAAAGCTGTATAGTTTGGCAAGGAAAGGCACCATACCATCTCAAATCTGAAAGTAATTAATCTTTGTACTTTCTATAAGTGCAAACCAACATCAGCTGGGTCAGTGCTAATTGATGGCCCTGTAAACAGGTTGTTTTTTCACCAAGTAGTCAAACAAGACACATCTCATGATGGGTAAAAGCAAGGAGCTCTCTCAAGACCGTCGCAACCTGATGGCCTGAGGGGGCCTCCAAAATTAAGATTGGAAAAAAAAAAGCTAATTATTACACTAATAAATATAGCAAAATAAAGCAAAGCATAAATAAAGCAAAAATATTAATTAGTTCTATGGCGCAAGTCCTTTGTAAATGGTACAGCGAGTGATGGGAATTCCGGCTCTATTTGGAGAGTCGGATCTTTTGACTCAGGTCACTAACACGAGTCGGCTCGTTCGGCTCCTCCGTTGCTCTTAATGAGGAGCCGGCTCCTATCTGTCGCTTCAAAGACTCGGATCGTTCACGACCGGCACAAAGCTTCAGAGCCACTTTTCTTACTACGCTCTGAAACGGCTTTAAGTTTTCTTCAATTAAAAACTTCGACAACTGAAATGAGAGAATATCATCCAAGAAACACCATGAATCTGGAGCTGAAAAGCGAAAGAGGAATAAAGAGAAAGACGACAAACTTGCATCCCTTTCTGGTAAGTCCGTGTTATACCGTGTTTGTTTGTTTTGCTAACACAGTGTTATGTGATAAACTCAACAAGCTAGGCTAGGTTAGCCCAACTGTAAACAGGATTAGACAGAGAATGAAATTCAGCTGTAGCATCTTTTCTCTGCTCCAGGGGTCGTTGGGGATAACTCCCAGTCTGTCCTGGTAGTGAGGAGGAGGAGGGGAGGGGGCGGTGGTTGGGGGATGATTTTACATCTGGCCACAGTGTTGTAGAAGGTGTGTTAAAGTCGTGTGTAGTGCAAAAAAATGTTTGGCCATCTTTGGTCATTCACAAAATGCCACTATTGTTTTGTTCAATGTGTAGGATTAGAATATGTTAATTTTTAAGGTATTTGTTTTTGTCCTACCATATTAATGTCATATAAGGGTTCTATCTTGTTCTCCTATCATTGTGAAATACAAATGCTACTAGATAGCATAATATAATGAAGTGAAATTTTTGGTTTGGGTATTTTTAATCAGGTTTTAATGAGATATTTTTTCATTTAAATCATATTCATAGGGTCAATGCTCAAATGCCCTAAACTCAGCTCCTTACAATCTGATCTTAGGGCCTCCAAAACCTTAGCAGCGGCCCTGCTATGAAGGAAACAAATCCTTTGTCATGTATGAATTGCTCCTTAGAGAAGCAGACAGTTCCTTCTTCCCTGTCAAGCCGACCAGAATTTCTAACTGTTGCCATAGAGACAGTGCTAAAGTAAACGACGTGGCGACATTGCGAGTAGGGACGAAGTGTTCCGAGTGCTACACGAATATGTGCCCGGAATATGGCTTAGTCCTCTTTTCTTCTGGCCTGTATATTGGTTTCCATTCTTTCGTTGATACTGCAGATACTTTTAAATTCCTGTGCAACAGCAGCAGCCATCATTAGACAAGAGACAGCCATCTTTGCTGAAGCCTACTTTTCACATAATCCCCCTTGCCTAAACCAAATGGAGTAATCCCAGTAACGTGTGAATGTGTCTGATTCACCACAAGTTGTTTGAGGTGTACATGTGAAAGTCACTTCCTTGTACAAAGTCTGTACAATATTTCTCACCACACATTCACCTGTGGATCTAGAATAAAACAATTACTTCATCGGCCAAAGCAACAACATTCGACCCAACAGCATATAGCGGCAGTAATCTGCGCCGAGCTTCCTGGTTGATCGTCGAGACCGGCATCCATCACGTCAGGGTCAGCAATGTGGAGGTCAGTAATAAACCGAGGCAAGGTAGTGCGTTTCAGTGCTTTATTTCCAGAGTAAGAACACAACAACCGTGCATTTAAATCCCCCGCTTCCCATAACACACCCCTTAACACCGTGACATCACATCCTGTCTGGTGTGAGACCACACCCCCTAGTGTCCACTAGTATTTTCTTGGCACTCTTTGGGCCCCTTGGTACCAATTGAGCATCGTTGCAACGCCACAGCCTACCTGAGTATTGTTGCTGACCATGTCCATCCCTTTATGACCACAATGTACCCAACTTCTGATGGCTACTTTCAGCAGGATAATGCTCCATGTCATAAAGCTGGAATCATCTCAGACTGGTTTCTTGAACATGACAATGAGTTCACTGTACTCAAATGGCCTCCACAGTCACCAGATCTCAATCCAATAGAGCATCTTTGGGATGTGGTGGAACGGGAGATTCGCATCATGGATGTGCAGCCGACAAATCTGCACCAACTGTGTGATGCCATCATGTCAATATGGACCAAACTCTCTGAGGAATGCTTCCAGCACCTTGTTGAATCTATGCCATGAAGAATTGAGGCAGTTCTGAAGGCAAAAGGGGTCCAACCCGTTACTAGCATGGTGTACCTAATAAAGTGGCCGGTGAGTGTATATATACACACACACACACACACACACACACACACACGTATATATATATATATATATATACACATATATATATATATATACATATATATATATATATATATATACACACACATATACATATATATATATACATATACACATATATACACATATACATATATATATATATATATACACATATACATATATATATATATATACACACATATATATATATATATATACACACATATACACATATACATATATATATACATATACACATATACATATACACATATATATACATATATACATATACACATATATATACATATATACATATACACACATATATACATATATACATATACACACATATATACATATATACATATACACACATATATACATATATACATATACACATATATATACATATATACATATACACATATATATACATATACACATATACACATATATATACATATACACATATACATATATATATACATATACACATATATATACACATATATATATATATATATATATATATATATATACACACACACACATATATATATATACACACATATATATATACATATATATATACATATATACATATATACACATATATATATACATATATACACACACATATATATATATACACACATATATATATATATATATGTGTGTGTATATATATATATATATGTGTGTGTATATATATATATATATATATATATATATATATATATATAAAATTGTACATGACTGATCAGTGACCGAGATGTACACACTACATGACTCTTCGTCATCAACATCTCTGCCTGGTCTCCAAAGGTTTTTAACGAAAATTCATGTGAGAGGTGGCACTAGAAATACATGAGCAAAACACCAAAAAAAAAGTGCTACATTTTGCCAGGGCTCAATACTGTCCCGTTGTTACATCGCCTTTATCGAAAGATTTCCGTTCATGCCGCTCAGACTACAACCTCCCCGAATGTATTATGCATGAAAACATAATAGTGTGGATGTAGCCTTACTGTGTGAGAATGTCCCACAAGCGATACACATAGAATATATAAATATCCCAATTACATGACATACATGAGTTCAAATTATCTTGCCTAAATCTTCCTTTCAGAACTGGTTCCCAAACTGTGGACCACAGCAATGGTTAGAAATGGCTGTGAGCTGCTGCTTTAGAGGGGAAATACCTACAACTTTGTTTTAGTAGTCCTAACACAAGGCCACAGATTTAATTAAATCACATGACAGAACCAAGCATAGAGAAAAATTAATGACTTACATTTTTATCATTTAAGATCTGCACCCATGCAATTTATTTGTTCA
Source organism: Lepturacanthus savala (assembly GCA_030544235.1). Lineage (NCBI taxonomy): Eukaryota > Metazoa > Chordata > Actinopteri > Scombriformes > Trichiuridae > Lepturacanthus > Lepturacanthus savala. The sequence goes on from CM060466.1 coordinate 25,410,805, forward strand.
ATTAATTTTCTGTGTGCTGTGGAAAACAATAATTATAATGTTCGCAATGACTTGTGATTAAACTGTTCTCCTACTGTGAAATGTATTACTTCAAAGAATAAGGTACACTCCACTTGCATCCTTCACATATTTCATGCATGTATTTACAAGTAAATTTTGGCTTTGGTTACAGGGACCGCTGACAATGCATTATTTCAATTCAGGTATAATTGTATTCAGATTTAATAGATGATAATGACTATGAAGAACAATGTTTTGTGAGCTTTATGTATCAAAAATCGACACTAAAACCCTATTGTGAAAAGACAATAGATATGGGGACTACACAACCTTTTATTTGTCATGTATATAATTCAAAATGTAATAAGAAATAGTCCTTTCCATGTGGTCATTTTAAATTTAATTTAGTGAAATCATAAAATCACAAAAAATGTGTGTAAATATGAGTATTCTTTTGCATTCTCCGAAGGAGAGAGAAAAGGACAAAAGAGGAGATGAGAGGAAGGAAGACAGTAGAGGCCTCAGAAAATATTAACTTAATGTTAAATTGTCTGGTTCTTAAGTTGTTTTTGCTGTATGAGGTAATAATAATAATAATACATTTTATTTATTGGGCGCCTTTCGTAGCCTCAAGGTCGCCTTACATAAAATATATTAAAAACAGTAGTATTGTTTAGACAATACTAGAAACAGAATAAAACAGTAATGAAATCAACAATACATCAAGTAGAATAAAATAAATAATTTAAAAAAAATTAAAAATACAATTTAAAGTGAACACTTGGGAAGGAGAAGTAATAGCTAATAAATAAGTATAATAAATAGGAGCGATAAAAATAACTAAATAAATAGAGAAAATGACTGTATATACATATATACATACATACATAGATACATATATACAAATACATACACATATACATATATACACAGATGAATCGGGCTAAGAAGTGGGGTAGGCCAGGGTGAAAAGGTGGGTTTAGGGTTAGACAGTGACAGTGACAGTGGAGGTGTTTCTGAAGTGGAGAGGGAGAGAATTCCAGAGGCGGGGGGCTACATGACTGAAGGAGTAGTGGCCGAATGTCTGAAGGTGGGCAGCAGGGACAGATAAAGTGACTGAGGAGGAGGAGCGGAGTGGGCGTGGGGCAGTGCGAATCTGGAGTAAATCAGAGATCTGGGGGGGGGCAAGGTGATGCAGGGCTTTAAAGGTGAGTAGTACCATAACTTGAAGGTGATGCGGTGACGGATCGGCAGCCAGTGGAGTCGGTGGAGGATGGGAGTAATGTGGAAAGAAGCAGGGATTTTGGAGATGATCCGGGCTGCAGAATTCTGGACAAGTTGGAGTTTGCGGAGGGTTTTGAGGGGGAGACCGGAGAAGAGGGAGTTGCAGTAGTCGAGGCGGGACATGACAAGTGAATGGACGGGGATGGAGGTAGCATAAGAGTGAAAATGGATGTTGTGTTTACAGAAGATTTGGCCGGGCGGGAGGATGTAAATGAGGAAGAGGCTTGGACCAAGGACGGAACTTTGGGAGACGCCGGAGGTGACAGTGGAGGGGTTGGAGGACTGGGAGCCGATTTTGATGAATTGTGACAGGGAGAAAGGACGATGTTATGTAGAGAGGGGTGATACCAGAGCAACAGAGTAGGTCGAGGATGTGGCCTTTGCAGTGTGTTGGGAAGCTAATGTGCCAAAGCTATCGAGGCAGGAGATGAAGTCAGTAGTCAATGGCTTGGAGGGGTTGTCCATGTGAATATTGAAATCGCCAAGGAGAATGATGCTGGTGGAGAGGGTGCATAGGTGTGAGAGGAGGGAGCTGATTTCTGTTACGAATTCATTGTTTGACTTTGGTGGCCGGTAAACTGTGGAGATGATAAGGGGAGGAGATGAGTTTTTGAGGCAGAGTGTGATGGATTCGAATGAAGTGGCGGGGGAGGTTGTTATAGTGTGGAAAAGTTCATGGTTTTACGGAAAATTGTCGCTAAGCCTCCACCTCATCCGGAGAGGTGTGGTTGAGAATGGTAGGTGTAGGGTGCAGGGAGGGCTTCATTGAGGGAGATGTGGTTGTCAGGTTGTTGCCAGGTTTCGGTGAAGACGAGGAAGTCAAGGTTGTTGGTGGAGATGAGGTCCTGGATGAGGAGTTCTTTATTAGTAAGGGAGCGGATGTAAGGTAACTAGCGTGGGTGAGGCATGGGGGTGGGATGGGTGGAATTGGGTGGTGGTTACTGGACAGAGGTTGTTTGGATTGACACTGTTGGTTCTTGGTTGTTGTTGCCAGCGACGTCGGTGGGAGGGCAGAATGAGTGGAATGGACCAGGTTGGAGGTCGGTGTAGTTCATAGTGTGCTGGGGATGCATTGGGGAGAAGGAGGAGTGGCTGGAGTACCAGAGTTAGACTGCAGAGGGAGCAATTTCCAGAAGGTGAGGGTGAGTGGTGAGTGTAGTTCTGTAGGTGGACGGAAGGGGGAGCAATTTCCAGAGTGTGGCGGTGATGGTTGTAGTACTGGATATGGCCGATAGGGGAAGCTGTTTGAAGGCGGCTCGGTGGCAGACCAGGACGTGACGGAGGTGGGAGAACGGAATGTAAACACAGTCAGCTGAGTGTATGGACAGCGTGTTGGATGTTTCCAGTGAGGATTTTATTTCCAAGTCTATTGAGGTGGATGTTGTCGTTAGTGAAAAAGTGCGGTCTCTGCCAGAAGAGGTTGAAATTGTCGATGAAGTGAATCCGGTGTGAGCTGCAATAGGAGTGGAGCCAGGTGTTGAGGCTGAGTATACGGCTGAAGCATTCTGTTTTATGGGAGGATGTCATGGGGCCGCTGAGGAACACAGTCAGTTTATGATTTTCAACGGATTTGAGGAGATGTCTGAAGGATGTCTTGGTCAACTCTGAGTAGGATTGCGCTGCGTCGTATGAGCCAATGTGAATGATGATGCGGGTAACGGATGAAGGAAGTGACCGGAGGATGGAAGGGATTTTATCGGCGATAACAGCAGCCGTGGCGCGGGGGAAAATGAGTGTTTTTGCATTGAAGAAGCGCATACCTTTGATGGTGCAGTCGCCAATGATTAATGAAGTCGGAGTGAAGAATGAAGGTGGGGACCAGGTGGAGTTTGGCGACGCTGATTGGCGGTGCAGGCGGCAGGCTCACAAGGCCTGGTGGAGAGGGAGCCTGCCGGTGGTGGTGACGTGGATGGCGGCTGCCTAAATCCCATGGATGCCCGCCCATGGTCGGAGGGGCTGCCTCTGCGGTCCTGACTAGTACCAGCGGGTCCGATGGAGTTTTGGCGCACCGCCTCCTTTAGCAGCACCAGTCTACGGGGGCTGCCGAAGGTCTCCGTGGCGGAGAGTTGGGATCATGGACGCCACCAGGATAGCACCGAACGCCAGCGGACACTGTTGGAGGGGAGATCCCCCCGCAGGCGCCCGCCTGTGCCCGGGTGCCACCGCACGCCAGCGAGGAGGTCTGCTTCGCACCGGCGTCCGGCGGCAGATCCCGCAGAGGAGCCTAAGGGGATCACAGGAGAGGCGGCCATGTCAGCTGGTAGTAGGTGCAGGCCGGAGACTCCGTCGGGGGTCCGGGTGGAGGACGGCCGGGTGGTGTCAATGGAGACAGCAGAGGCAGGCGGGGGTGAAGAGGCCGTGGTGGCAGAGGTCTGTGTCGGGCTTGTGGTGGAGGGCTGGTTGGCAGGGGACAGGGCCTCGGCGTGGTGGAAAAGAGGGACTTGGGGCTTTGATGTGCCAGAGCCATTGGTTCTTTTCCCTCCTCGGATGATCACCTCAGACCGGGGAGTGTGGATCGGTGTGGAGTTGAGTGGGGAGTTGAGTGGAGTTGAGTTCGGATGGTTGCACCGTATCCTGGAGATCAGCTTGGAGGGTAGATTCGTGGAGGGATTGCTCAGGGGCCACGTCCATGGTTTTGGTGAGTAGGGTTGATTTTGTAAGCAAGGCTGTCTGAAAGTGTGTGTGATGATGATGTGTGATGTGTGTGTGTCTGATGTGTGATTTTGGATCTGAGGAAATCAATAGTTTTGTTTGCCTCATGAAGCTCCCTGGTTTTCTTGTATGGTAAGGAAATTGAGGAGCGGAGGAGTAAGGATTCGCCTGTTCTGTTCTTGCTCATGCTTGCTCAGTTCTCGCTTTCCGCTCAGTTCTTGCTTTCCCATTATAATTTCCCAATTATGTTACAATAATAACATAATTAAATATTTTTTTTTTATCTAAACATAATTGATCTATAGCTGTGTGTAGGCCCCATGCAGGGACCTACATTGCCTGATATACACTCACCGGCCACTTTATTAGGTACACCTGTCCAACTGCTCATTAACACTTAATTTCTAATCAGCCAATCACATGGCGGCAACTCAGTGCATTTAGGCATGTACACATGGTCAAGACAATCTCCTGCAGTTCAAACCGAGCATCAGTATGGGGAAGAAAGGTGATTTGAGTGACTTTGAACATGGCATGGTTGTTGGTGCCAGAAGGGCTGGTCTGAGTATTTCAGAAACTGCTGATCTACTGGGATTTTCACGCACAACCATCTCTAGGGTTTACAGAGAATGGTCTGAAAAAGAAAAATATCCAGTGAGCAGCAGTTCTGTCGGCGGAAATGCCTTGTTGATGTCAGAGGTCAGAGGAGAATGGCCAGACTGGTTCGAGCTGATAGAAAGGCAACAGTGACTCAAATAACCACCCGTTACAACCAAGGTAGGCAGAAGAGCATCTCTGAACGCACAGTACGTCGAACTTTGAGGCAGATGGGCTACAGCAGCAGAAGACCACGCCGGGTGCCACTCCTTTCAGCTAAGAACAGGAAACTGAGGTTACAATTTGCACAAGCTCATCGAAATTGGACAATAGAAGATTGTAAAAACGTTGCCTGGTCTGATGAGTCTCGATTTCTGCTGCGACATTCGGATGGTAGGGTCAGAATTTGGCGTCAACAACATGAAAGCATGGATCCATCCTGCCTTGTATCAACGGTTCAGGCTGGTGGTGGTGGTGTAATGGTGTCGGGAATATTTTCTTGGCACTCTTTGGGCCCCTTGGTACCAATTGAGCATCGTTGCAACGCCACAGCCTACCTAAGTATTGTTGCTGACCATGTCCATCCCTTTATGACCATAATGTACCCGACTTCTGATGGCTACTTTCAGCAGGATAATGCGCCATGTCATAAAGCTGGAATCATCTCAGACTGGTTTCTTGAACATGACAATGAGTTCACTGTACTCAAATGGCCTCCACAGTCACCAGATCTCAATCCAATAGAGCATCTTTGGGATGTGGTGGAACGGGAGATTCGCATCATGGATGTGCAGTCGACAAATCTGCGCCAACTGTGTGATGCCATCATGTCAATATAGACCAAACTCTCTGAGGAATGCTTCCAGCACCTTGTTGAATCTATGCCATGAAGAATTGAGGCAGTTCTGAAGGCAAAAAAGGGGCCAACCCGTTACTAGCATGGTGTACCTAATAAAGTGGCCAGTGAGTGTACACTCGACACTGTTGATGCCTTTACACAGCTTTTCTTCTTCTTCTGATCAAAGATCTCTCTGTAGATAATCTGTTGAACATCCTCATTGTTGAACAGAGATAAGACGAACACAGACGCTGTGTGGATTATTGACATGCAATTCTAAAAAAAAAAAAAAAAACGTGTGGTAACTGTGGTTGCATTTTTTTTTTGACTGAGTGTGCAGATAAGTACCAATTTCTCAGAAACGACCTTGAAGACGGCTTCTGGTAAACAAAGGAGCATTAATGATCAACAGCTGTGGTGGACATGTCTGCAAGCAACACGCCAACTGTACAGTTCCTCAAAATTTTAAAGCATTTTGGTATTGTGTTGCATGATAAAACTGCAAATTTTGTTGAGTGGCCTTTTATTGTGACTAACACAAGGCACAACCAATACTTAAATCTTAAAAAAAAAACACCTACTTTTGTTACATTTTGTTTCATGTAAAAAAAAACGGCGCTGTCAATGTCAGAGGTCACATCATTCAGACGGTCTCTGGCCGTTTTAAACTCTACCCCACTGGAGACAGCTGACAATAATTTGCCCTGGGAGGCCCTTGGGCTGGTCACAATAAAAGAACATTCTTATATGTGCAATTTTGTTATATTTGTGTGTTCTATGATTGAAATGTATTACCTCAAGGAAAGAAAAAAAAATCACACCACAATAACATTCTTCAGACAATTTATGCATGCATTAACAAATAAATGTTGGCTTTTGCTGCCAGGGACAACTGACAATACATAGTTCTATTTCTAACTTGCTCTAATTTAATAAGTTTACATTGTACACTGCGTTCCAAATTATTGTGCAATTTGTATTGAAGTGTCATAAAGATTACATTTTTTTGTTTTTCAATTAAACTCATGGATGGTATTGTGTATCAGGGCTCCTTGGATCATTGAAATCAATCTCAGACTCCTCTGATAATTAGTTTGTGAGGTGAGCCCAATTAAGATAAAACTACTTAAGAAGGGGTGTTCCACATCATTAAGGAGACAACCATTTCCAAGCAATATGGAAAAGAAAAGGGATCTCTCTGCTGCCGAAAAACATGAAGTAGTTGAAGTAGTCCAATGCCTTGGACAACATATGCAAACCTTAGATAATTCACAAAAACTTAAACGTGATCACTGTACTGTTAGGAGTTTGTGATTCAGAGCACACACAGGTTTGTGTAGATAAAGGCACAATGAGGAAGGTTTCTGCCAGACTAAAACAACAGATTAAGAGAGCAGCTGCTAAAATGCCGTCACGAAGTAGCAAACAGATATTTGAAGACATCAAGGCGTAGGATCCTCCAAAGGTCACAATTATGCATAAAACTTCTATTCGGCCACCCCTAAACAGTGCTCACAAGCAGAAATGGCTGCAGTGAGCCCAGAAATATATGAAGACTAATTTTCAAACAGTCTTGTTCACTGATGAGTGCTGTGGTCCAGATGGATGGAGTAGTGGATGGTTGGTGGACGGCCACCATGTCCCAACAAGGCTGCAACGTCAGCAAGGAGTCATGTTTTGGGCCGGAATCATGGGGAGAGAGCTGGTCAGCCCCTTTCGGGTTCCTGAAGCTGTGAAAATGACCTCTGTACAGTAGTAGTGGAGTTTCTAACAAACATGCTTTACATACCAAAATCATCTTCATGCATGACAATGCACCATCTCATGCTGCAGGAATACCTCTACATCATTGGCTGCTATGGGCATAAAAGGAGAGAAACTCATGGTGTGGCCACCATCCTCCCCTGACCTCAACTCTATTGACAATATTTTGAGCATCCTCCAGCAAAAGATCTATGAGGGTGGAAGGCAGTTCACATCCAAACAGCAGCTCTGGGAGGCTATTCTGACATCCTGCAAATAAATTCAAGCAGAAACTCTCCAAAAACCCACAAGGTCAATGGATGCAAGAATAGTGAAGCTGATATAAAATAAGGGGTCTCATGTTAAAATGTAACTTGACCTGTTAAGATGTTTTTGATTGAAATAGCTTTTGATTTCAGTAAATATGACCTCCTAATGCTGCAAATTCAAAAGATGAGCATTTTCAGTTCACAACAACCTATAAAATGTTATAAAACTCTGTTGTGCATAATAATTTGGAACAGTGCATTTTAAGTTTTTTATTTTTGAAAAATATGATTATCATATATCATCAAATTATCATTGGAAGTTTTGTTTAATAACATTCAAATTCATTAAACTAACAGCTGATGACATGAAAATTATACTGAATGTTATTGCATCGACAATTTAGGAAAATCTGAGAAAGATATCATTTGCATAATAATTTGGAACACAGTGTAGTCAGATTTAATGAACTATTCAGTCAGTTAAATATGCCATTTATATGGACATGCATCTTTTGGGATGGACAGGGTTGGGCTCAAATTTGCCAAATCTTAACTTAATTTGAAATGTTGACCATGTTGATGAAAGACATTTTTGCTGTATGAGTTAGAATAACAATGTAATTGAATATTTGTAAAGATAATACATCTACAGCTGTTTGTGGGGCCCGATGCACGTGCCTACATTGCCTGATGTACACTCGAACAATGCTGTAAATGTCTTTACACGACTAGACCTTTAGATTCTTAGAAAAATACAAGCTCTTCTGAGAAAAGATCTTTTGTTTGATAATCTCAATGTTGAACAGAGATAAATCCACTTCTTCTTCAACTTCTGCTGTGTGCCTTACAGACAATTCTGAAAAAATTCTGTTTTTTTTTTTGTTTGAGCATGCAAATTAGTAATGTACTGACAAATTCTCAGAAACAACATTGGAGACTTCTAGTAATTAAATGGACATTCGATTCATGGGCAACAGCTCTGTTTGACATTCCTGCATTCACCATGCTAATTGTAGGGTCCCTCAGGAGTTTTTCCTTGTATGATATGAGGGCCTAAGGAAATAAGTTGTTGTGTTTTACAAACTGTAAAGCCCATTGGGGCTAATCTGCCATTTTGGGCTACACAAATAAAATTGACTTGAATCAAATCTTAAGGCATCTGTGGCACTGTGTTGTAAATTTTGTAATTTTGTTGCGAGGTGTTTTACTGTGACAGGCCCAGTGCACACCTGTGCAATAATCATGCTGTTTAATCAGCATCTTGCTGGGGGTCTGCTGCTTAAGAGCAAAGCTATATGTGGCAAGTGCTCTACCCCTATACCACTGCAGTGCGTTGTTTCATGTTATATTTAAATATTAAATGATCCCATAGTGTAGACTTTTCCTTAGCTTTATTAAAGTTTTATTTGGGATTATTAGACATATTTGTGGTTTTAAGTCCCAAAAAAAATATGTCAATATAGTTTTACGTCACCTCTCTTTAACAAGAACAGGTAATTTTTTATACATCTTGCTATTAATGAGCCGCCATCCGAATGGATGATTTGAATGGCTGTGAAGGAGGGTGACTGTAAAGTTGTACCATCACAACTTCATGGATATCCTGTTGGCTTGTTTTAAGGCATTATTGCATCAAATGTTTTGAAAACATTTCATGAGGCGGGGGAAAAAAATGTTAGGCTTTAACACAGACCGATCAGCTACCTGAAAAAACAGCATCACTACGACGGTGTTTTAAAAGCCTACGAAGATTCCTGTGCTGCTAAAGAAGCTGCTAACCCAAAGCCAGCTGCAAAGAAGGTCCCAGGGCTTGTTCCTACTGCTGCAGATCACCAGAGGGTTGGTGATTTCATCATGGAAATTATGATGCTGGCTGACCAGCATTGATTTACCATCAATAAAAATAAGGGCTTTTGTCAACTAGTAAACCACTTGAAACCAAAGTTTGTAATTCTGAGCTGCCCCTATTTTTTGTATATATGTTTTCCAATGAAATATAATGTAATCACCACACTCCTGCATTTCGTGGTTGATGGAATAAGGGAATATGTTTCATAAGTGTACAGGGCCATGTTCCATGCCCAGGAGTGCGCACACACAGCAACGCAATTTTCAAAGCGATTAAAGATATGCTTCAGCGGCAGAACATAACAAGGGAAATGGTGCATGTTGACCTGCGAGATAATGGCTGTAATGTGGCAAAAGCAATAGATGATTGTGATCCCACACTGTGTCAGATTTCATTGCCTTTTGAAGGAAGATTGTTGGGCACTTTAAGCACTCTCAAGTCACATCCATTACTTTAGAATAGTTATTAACTCGCTACCAAGTAGCAGAAGCTTGTCAAGTGCTTGTTAATAATTAGAATCAGGTGTGTTGGAGTGTTGAGATTCCTAAAACCAGCAGGACAGTAGCGCTTCAGGAGCAGGGTTGGGGAGCCCTGTTATACATTGTCAAGTCTGGTTGTGCAGAAGCAAACTATCTTTGTGGAATATACCAGCAACACTCAGCACCCACCAATGGATCATTGTCAAAAACATTCTAATGTTCCTCGACCCCTGTGAGCAACTGACGACACAAATATTGGGCATCTTTATTCATCTTTTCTTTCTTCCTCATTTTTTAAAACACATGATTATGGTCGTGGCATTGCCCCACCTCCTCTCCTTTTTTTTTTATAAAAGCCTCCTGACTCAACATCTTAAGACACATGGAAGAACCTTCATCTGCTTGGGCAGGAAAATAAACCAGCACCAGGTTGTTGTGATAATCTGGATTCACTTAGAGACAGTTTTCATCTGGCATTTTCTTTTCTATTCTGTTACAGTTTGTGGTGACAAGCAGATTGTTGAAGTTGCGGAAGGTGAGAAACTGTTTTCAATAAAGTAATACTTGATTTTTAAGATAAATTAATGCAATGTTTGTTTGTTTATATTGTGGCTGTAATTTCCTCCAATAAAGAAGACTCACTCACTTTTTGGCTACCATTGAAAATATAAAAGTAAAATTCATCAAAATGATATTGTGTATTGTAATAAACTCTGTAGCCTGTGGGGGAGCTAACACTGTTACTGCTGTTATTGAGGGCCCTATGATTTCCGTGATAAGGGAATTGCAAATTGGCAAGTTAAAATGGAATTTCAATCAAAATGCAATATTGTGGAAATTGACATATTTTGACTGAAATACTGCCAGCACTATTAAATAAGAGTAAAAGTTAAAAAATGGAATTATTAAAAATTTGTAATAAAAAAATATGAATTTTGGATTCAAATGGCCCTAGATATGCTTCATATGTGATGCTGCTCTTCTGTTATCAACCCTACAGATGTCGGCTTTGACCTGGATTCGGCTGCTGTTCCTGCTGTCAGCTGCAGTTGATCTGAAATGGCTGACTGCTACTGCAGAAACCATCAGTACAGAGTGAGTGGATTAAACATTTCAACTGCATGTATTTTGCTTACAATCAGAAACGACTGAGTTTACCTTAAAAAATAATCCTATGGTACGTATATAGTACATAATCAGCTCAGTGTAGCTGTAAACATTCCAGTGATGTAGAGACAAACAACATGCTCTAATTCATCAATGAGAGTCAATATGTAAGAAAAATTAAACCAATCATTGAAAATGGTGGTGTATACTGTAGTGCAAGTGTGGTTGCAGCTTCATATACTCGCTATGAACTTACATAAACTTGTGTTCTGGCTGAAACGGATGATACAGAATAACTAGCTCTTCTATTTTTACCTCTTCCCATGTGCAGCACAATGTCTAAATGACACATAAACAAGATGCCCTTGTCTTCAAGAAACCATGCACTCATTTCAGAAAAGTAGTAATTACTGATAAATGGTTGATTCTTTGAAGATCAGAAAAACAAATTTAACTCCATATTTCGTTGTTACAAACCAAAGGGTAACCTTTCCTATCAATGTCTCAGCTCACTCCAGGATGGACAAACTGCATCTCGGGGTCTTACGAGAGATGGACCGGAAGACGGAAGTGCAGACAGCAGTCTGACTGTCGCTCCACAGGCAGACAGCAGTCTGATTGTGCCTCTACCAGTGATGCAAGGTGAAGAAATGGTTACTGGCAGACGTAGAATGAAAGTCAGAGGTAGACGTAGAATGAAAGTCAGAGGTAGACGTAGAATGAAAGTCAGAGGTAGACGTAGAATGAAAGTCAGAGGTAGACGTAGAATGAAAGTCAGAGGTAGACGTAGAATGAAAGTCAGAGGTAGACGTAGAATGAAAGTCAGAGGTAGACGTAGAATGAAAGTCAGAGGTAGACGTAGAATGAAAGTCAGAGGTAGACGTAGAATGAAAGTCAGAGGTAGACGTAGAATGAAAGTCAGAGGTCGTCGCAGAATGAGAGGTAGAGGTCGTCGCAGAATGAGAGGTAGAGGTCGTCGCAGTGGTAAACGTAGAGGAAAGAGATATATGCAGCAGTAAATATTAGAGAAGATGTGCAGTCTGATGTGATTCAGCTAAAGCATTAGAACCTGAACACAAAGGCACATCATCCTCTGAACTCAGCCTAACAAAGTTTCTTAATGCTAAAAATGCAGTTCATTCTTTTCTTTCTTCTTTTCCTTTAACAATCACATGTCACTGTTGGTTCATTATTAATTAAAAAAAACTGATTGTTTGAAATTTAAGTGTTGTAAAGTCAAGTCATGTGTACTATTGCCTGAATTATTGAAATAAAGCTCAGCTTCAGCATCCAACCTGTTTGTGTTTTATTGCAAACCTTCCTCTAAATAATGAGAATCATACACTACTGAGCAGAGTCAGTTCCCTGCAGCAATGTTGTATTTTGGGGGTTTAAATTAATCTTTTCTATTATCAAAATACAAATATATGCTCACCACTGGGGAAAGCTGGTTATCTTTTAGAAGGGGGGACCAAACAACTAAACATGATAAGATAGCTAATGGTGGAATGTCTGTGGTTCCTACATTTAGTATTCCCCTAATAAATAAATGAATAAAATCCTAAAATCCTCCTAAGGGCAAACTCTTTGACTCGTGGGCCACAAAGGGAACTCAAATTTGACCAGAGGGCCGGACCAGGAGCATGTGACTTTAGCGTTTTGGAAGTCCACCTCATTAGAGCAAAAAATATGGGATATGTGGAAAACGTGTGCTTTATTTTAAATAAAAAATAACAAAATCATTACAAGCATTAAAAACATACAACTTTCCAACCGCTCTCCTCAACTCAACAACGGAAACAATGACCACCAGTATGCAGAGCACATTAAATATGATCTGGTGTGCGTTGTTTTTTCAGAACGTATGTGCACCTGCGCACCACTTATGTGCACTCCTTAAATTAAAAAGAAATGCAACAAGTAAAGCTTACTGAAGATTTTATTTTTAAATGCATTTTTGCAAAACACAACAAGGCAACTAAACTTTCATTTCAGTGGGAACAATGCTGCTGGTCTCAATTTTTAGCAAGCACATCAAAGTCTGGAGTCAGTTTAGTTGTGGCGATTTTCAGGATGGCTCTGAGGTGTTGGTCAGTTAACTTGGACCTGTGGCTTGCTTTGTTGATGTTCGTGATGCTAAACGTATGTTCACACGTAGGTCAAGCCGAACAACACCAGCATCTTCTGTGCCATCCTCCGGAGGTTTGGAAACACCGCTTCACTGAGTAAAGCATAGAAATCATGCAGTTTAAAAAATTTGAATTTCTCTTTTGAGATGGGATTCGACTGAAGGTCGATCAGCTCCAGCTGCAGCTCATCTGGTGCTGTTTCAGGGTCTTGTGACAGGGGACAGGCCACCAACTGAAGCGACTTGTGAATCTTTCCAAAATCAGAAAAGCTACGGCAGAATTCACCATGTAGCGCATCCAGCAACTCCCTGTATTTCTTCACGTTTGCGCCAGCCTCTTTCAGCGTGGCTAATGTGGGGAAATGAGAGAATGACTTGGTTGACATTTGTCTGGAGAATAAAGCCAGCTTGGTTTGGAAGGCTTTCACTTTTGTGTACATGTCATGCACAAACTGATCCTTTCCCTGTAGTTTCATGTTTAGCTCATTCATGTGCGAAAATATATCCACAGCAAATGCAAAGTCACAAAGCCAGTTTTTGTTGCTCAGCTCAGGGAAGTCGTCAGGCCTTTCCTTGTAATGAAATTGACAAGTCTTACGACAGCATTCACAAGATGATTCAGCTGTAATACCAATTTACACAGGGCTTCCTGGTGGATAATGCAGTGAAGGAAAATGACATCCTGATCAGGATTTTCATCTTTCACTCTGTCTTGGATTCTCGTCCACAGACCAACATTTTTCCTCGTTAAATTTGGAGATCCATCTGTGGTGAAGTTGATAAGTTTATTCCAAGGGAGCTTCGCATTTTCGATGACAGCAGTCCGCGGTCATAGAAGTCCTCTCCCCGTGTTTTTCCTTTCAGAGACTCTGTTGTCAAAAATTCTTCCGTTATTTCAAAAGCATTGATAATTCCTCAAATAAAAATGAGGAGCTGAGCAGTGTCTTTTACATCATTGCTCTCATCCAGCGCTAGTGAATAAAATATGAACGACGCTGCCTTTTTATTTAAGTCAATGGTTATATTTTCATCTATTAGTTCCAAACGGTGAGTGACTGTCCTGCGCGATAAACTGATTTTTTCAAATGTATGGAATGTTGTTACTCTCCGGACACAAGACACCTGCTGTCTCCACCATACATTGTTTTAAAAAATCACCTTCGGACAGAGGTTTGCTGGCCTTTACCACTGAATGGCAGTTTGACGATGAAAAAGGTTTTGTTGAGCCTGCCATCTCTAAATTAGCTGCCTAAATTAGCTGCCAACCTCTGAGCCATAGCCTAACACTTGACATTCTCTGTCCACTTTTCTTTTCCTATCTCCGCTCATCTTTACGGGAGGGGTGGTGGGGCAAAGAGAGAAACTGCCTCGCGGAGCCGATGTGCGGACCTCAACAAAGGCCAATGCATGTAGTGTGCCACCTACGGGAAAACGCCGGAATTGCAGGGAAACCAAAACATCGAAACAGATGAAATTTCTTCATTTTTAAAAATTCGGCGGGCTGGATTAAAGAGCTTAACAGGTTGCATACAGCCCCCGGGTCGTAGTTTCCCATACCTCGCCTAAACCCATGTTTCTTTGTGAATCTCCCCTACATGTTTGAACAGATTTTGCTTCCCAATCCTCTCTAGGGTATGGTTATCCTTATTGTGAACAGCCTCTTTAGCAGTGACGTTTTGTGTCTTTATGTGCAAAGTGTTGATGGTCGTCTTTTGGACAACTGTCAGGCCAGAGGTATCAACCCATGATTATGTAGCCTACAGAAAGGAAAGACCATTTCAAGGCCTTTGCAGGCATTTTGAGTTAATTAGCTGATTAGAGTGTGGCACCAGGTGTTAGTTACAATCATCAAAATTAAAAAATAAACACTCAAAATATGCCATTTTGTGTGAAATAAATGTATACAAGTTTCACTTTTTTAATGAAATTACTGAAATAAATAAACTTTTTTTCCAGATATTCTAATAATATGACCAGCACCTGTATATGTGGGTGGATCAAGACAGGAATTATTATTACAAGAATTGATATTTCATATTTTAAATTATTAAAAAAAAAATCACATAAATTAAATGGTAGTAAGATGCTGCCTACTAGGCCATATTCAAGGGCAAATGATGACAAACAGCTATATAAATGAAACAGCTTCATAGTGCTGTGCAAATTTCTTCACTTCACAAAAGCTCCAAGTTCACTTCACACAGTTTAAAATTAATTAGTTCATGTTCATAATTCATAATGTTTAATTGTGAACAAAGTTCAGAACCCCCAAAATAACTAGTTTGCGTTTATATCTGCCATTATATATGGCGCCCCTTCGGGGACATGGGGAGAAAAAAATAGATAGTGCAAAAGAATTAACAATAATACTTCTCTGGTTCATGTGGTTGGTAACAGGATAACAATATTGTTTCATGTTTCACAGTATATGACACAGCTTAGGTTCCAAATCTGAGGGCTTTGTTATCCCTGAATGGAAAATATGATCATGAAGGTTTTTTTTATAAATAACCTGAATCATGGTAGAGCTGAAACAAATAATTAATTAGTTAATCAATAATTGTGGCAATTATTTGGTTAATTGATTAACTGGTAAATTATTTTAAAACAAAATATACCAAACATTTCTTTTAGTTTTGTCTCATGTCATAGTAAATACAGTAATATATTTTTTTATTTGAAAAACACTCAATTTGAACACATTAACGTGGGCTTTTAGAGGTATTTTCACTAATGTCCTCTTGTCAAAGCAATTATTCAATTCATCAAGGAAACGATAACAATATTTATTATTTAATGTATTAATTAACATTGAGCATCCTTCCATTTTTATAGACATAGATTTTGCATATAGTTGTTAGTTTACTATATGTTGTAGAGGCAGAAAGAGAGCAGGCAAGGACATAAGCCGAGCAATGATGTGGCCACAGATACTGGAAAAGCATTATTACTTAAAAATAATGAGCTACATGGACTCTGTAGCAGCCATCTCTGAATCCACAAGACCAATAGTTACCACTAATGAGGAACACCAGGCAAAGAAAAACTAAACAGCAACACTCACGCGATTGTTTTCCGCTGCCCACAGAATGAGCTCTGCTGGTTTGTTTTTGAGATTCTGTTCTTTTTCTTGATACCACTCCTCAGTGTGGTCCTCCTCCTCCTCCAGCTCCTCATCTTCATCCTTGCTTCCGGTCCACAGGCTGCTGGCTCCGCGGGGGATCAGGTGTCCATGAGTATTCAGAAGCTCAAGCTGATTGAAATCTTCTGGAAACTCCATGACGCCTCTATAGAGAAATCAGGGAAGAATAATGACCCAACTGTCTGAGAATAGGATAAAATAAGAGATGGGGGAGAGGGTGTGATAGAAAACTAACAAATCTAAAGAGAGATTGACATTTAATACAATTAATGTCAGTGGGTGGGAGTGGGAGTTTTTACCTGAGATGATGCAGGGTTGAATTTGACACAATACCCTGCTGATATTTTCAATAACATCCTTTCTCTCTCATTTTAATATTTACACACAAGCTGTGCTGCCTCTGAGTGTCTTTGTTCAGTTTCACTCGTTTCTGGCATATCACAAACCAAAATAGGCAAAAAATACACAAAGAAACAATCAATAAAGCACATTAATTAATGTTTTTGTTACAATTTCACAGTTTGAGTCTTCATCAAAGGACATTTTTATTCTAATATAGCCTACACCTCTCAGTCTGACGTCAATATAATACAATCTTTCTCTAAAACGTGTCAACAAAAGTTTAAAGTTATAACAAAGGGAAACTCTCCGGTTATGTTAGGTGTTTTAGCTCGCAGCAACGTTAGCTTAGATGCTACATAAATACACATAAACTAAAGCGGCTAATGAAAACAGGCTACCGTTACACTGACGTTAATGCACAACGGTCGTACGTAAGCAATTACGTCGACGTTGCATGTCAACTGACGGCTTAAAACATTTTCACGTCAACACAACCATATATATATGTCACGTTCACCTTTTCAGTTTTGCTGATTTAATTCAAGCCACGGCCAAGCTGTCGCAAAGGGACATGTGGATTTGTAGTCGTTTCCCTGGTTAGCTACAGAGAGGGACTCTGGTAAAAAACACAACTACCCAACAACACTCACAGCGGCCATTTTCTTCTTCTGCGTAATTTTAATGGCGGTTGGTACCCAACATGCTGCATTACCGCCACCTGCTGGATTCAGACTTTAATTCCACAGAATAAATACATGAACCCTCAAAAACACTGAGATACATATTGTGTATTACACCCATGCTTCCACCCCATACTGTTGTCTTATAGTGAATACACACACTGTTGTGGAGTGAAAAGTATCAGTTTTAATCACTGTTTGTGAATTGTGATTGTTGTTGACACAGAGGGTGAATTTGACCCAATATAGTGACCTGGTTATGGAGCTAATATTGGATCAAATGTTTTGTACTTGGGAGAAAAAAATGAAAACTGAAATTTTAAGTTTTTATCTTGAATTCTGAGAAATACATCAACGTATTCAAAATAAAACAAGCATATATATATTTTTTCCCCAGGTTAAATATAATTGTGGTTTAGCTGCTGGTGTAGCTACTGTCACAGCATGGCTCTACGGCCAGGACAAATAGGAGACACACCGTTGTATCAACAAAATCAACAAAAACTGTTTATTTATCAGAAAACCACTAAAAATATACTAAACACAAGATCACCAAAACATGAGGTGTGGATGTCAGTGAAATAAGCCTGAACTGGTAAGACATTTAACAAAAGAACATAAGGCTGTCATATCACCACCAGTTCCTGCAGACAGAGAAGCAGAGACGAGGTGAGCAGATTGCGGGTTTGCGGTAGAGGTTTGCGTTGATGGCATACCTACAAATGCAGCAATATGTGAAGTGTGTCTGGTGTATTTTGCAAAGAAAACAAGCTATGCAGGTGCAAGATGTCACCACCAGGTGGCGCCAACTGATGGCACATGTTTAAATGTCAATTTACCACAATGTTACCAACCAAAAAAGTGATATAGAAACCAGGAATTGTTCCGGATCAATGCCAAAATTTAATTATCTGTTTGTGGTAGTATTCACAAACTTCTCTAAAAATTTTACAAAAATCCGGCCAATTCTTTTTGAGGTATTTTGCTAACAAACAGGGCAAACAAACAGACTATCGTACAGACACACAAACACCTGCTAAAACCTCCTTGGTGGAGGTCATTGTTACTTCCCACCAGGTTCAGTTCCCTTTGGTTCTCAGGTGTTAGAGACAATATAAAAGTTTCTCTCAGTGGCTGCTGCACTAGCCTGGTCCTACCAGACTCTACAGAGTCCGTTCACTCTCCATCAACATGTATTAACTCACATGAAGGCAGGTTTTCTGTTGAAGTTTAAAACTGTTGCATCTCCCCAGAGCAACTTTGGATCTGCCGTAACAATCCTTTGATCGTGACGTAATACGTACTCCAGGACTAGCCAAAATATACCCACCAACGATTGTTAATGCTCCAGCTTTAACTTCAGATACCCCCAAACACTGCTTTCACAACGGACTGAATGGCTTTGTTCACATCTTTCTCCGCCTCCATTTTTGAAATACAACCATAGACTGAATACAGCTCAAACTAGCGCACAAACTCCACATCATTGTTTTCAGCCATGCCCTCTGTTTGCTGACTGGACAGAAAAAAAATCATCTGAAGAAAACCCCCAAATAAACTGAAAACCTAGAGAACTGAAGGAATAATGGGCAGAAGTCATAGGACGACTGAGCCAGGCTACAATTATGTACATTTATGTAGATTTTCTTTCTAGAGCCGCTGTCGCCTACAGTTAGCTTCTATTGTCAAAAAGGCCCAAAAGTTCACCTCATCCTTACGAAACAAAAACTCAGCATCAGAGGTGTAGTCTTAGTCAAACACACATATACACAAATGATTAATTATATTAATAGACAACACACATAATATATGATAATACATATAGTTTATATGCTTTCAAATTTCATTGCCATCAAACATCTGCATGACTTTCCTTACTACAGCCTTGTTTATACAGGATAGTCTTTAAACGTGTTGCAGCCTTTAATGAAAAACATTCCAGAATAAAACTGCTTTTGCTGTAAAAGCAGACTGGTCCAAACTCCTCTCTGGTGGAGGCTGTGCTTACTCTTGTGCCAGTTTTGTGATATGTCAAAAATTGATTAAAGGTCCCATATCATGAAAATAATGCAAATATCCACTTAATAATTCAAATTAGAAAATGGATATGAAGAAGCACTAAAATCAAGCTTAATTTAGATTGTTTGCAGTAATGGAGCCACAGCCATCACTTACCTCACCCTGAAGTGAAAGTTGTGGAGAAGATGATCTTCCTTAGCAGAACCACGTCATCCGAGGTCTGTTTAATTTACTGGAGAATTGAGGAAGGTTAACATTGCAAAGAACCTCATGCGATAATGATTGTTCCAGGTCAGATCAGGCCCACAGACGTTACCAGGGAAACTGAGTTACTGCTTGTAAAAAGGGGATTTTGAAGGGGACATACCATGAAAAACATGTCTATACATCTTATTTATTCATGGATGTATAAATATTATCCATTTCTATACATAGATTACTTAGTCATCTTTCACCCAAGCAACTGAGAGGAGGCAAAATGCAAAAAGCTTCTGAATTAATTCTATAGTCGGTCCACTGGGGAAACTGGATGTCTACTCCTCGATTTGAAATTTGTGTCTCTCACCACAGGGTTGTTTATCATATTCTGTTGTGATGTGTAAGATCACTCCCATCATTTCCTCCATATTTACACGTCTGGATACACAGACCTGTGGAAAGATAGAGCCAAACACACAACATGCTTGCTAGTTTGTTGCTAACACAAACAAAGGTTTATTTTGTATCCAAACCACTTAAACAACCTGGAACAACACAAGGATCAGGATTTGTAGGAAACCTTTTTTCTATGTATATTTTGAATCCTAAATCGTGTGGTGTGTTTTTCTTCTGCAATTTAAAGTCCACCAGTAGCACAGAAAGTGGTTGTAATGTCATGTTGTAATGTCATGTTAGTAACCCTCCTGTCTATATCTGGCCTGTGATGTGATGTATAATCTCTCCTTTTGCCAAGAAATAAAAAGCCAATCCAGTGTTTTGATGTCCTCTCAGCACAGATAATCAACCCCATCCCCACAAGTTCACTTGGTTTTAGGAGATTAACGTGACTTGTTGAACAGCTTTGATGTTGTTTTAGTCTAGAAAATAACCTCCACTGTTTGTTAATTAGATAATAAGAATAAGACGTGGTAGTTGTGACATTCTGGGTTGCACCACAGTCTGACATTGTTCTCTCCTCATTGTGACCATGATTCCTTTTTCTCTGTTGGGGGAAGTGAGTTGACGTGTAATGTTGTTGCAGCAACTGCCTATGTTGTAGGTGCACGTCTTTTTGACAATGAAAACCAGGCACATTTTTAGAAACTGACACTGACAATTGAAATTACAGAGGAAAACAAGAGGGAAAACAAGTTAATCAATGAGTAGGTGTGTGTTAAATAGTTTGACTCTATAATGACTCATAGACATGAACTTAGACTAAAATATAAATGGAAGTTCTGCTTTATTCATGATTGACACAATTATCCTGCTGACATGAAACAAATGAAATGATGTTATAGGCTGACCTGTATATTTCACCCTGAATGTTTACAAGGGCTTTACAGGTCATTTTCTGTTTATTTTCCTATGTTACTGAAGATAGTGAAGAGTCATGTAAACGATTTGGTATAATTTATAAAACCTTACATTTTTATTACAGGGCCAAATGGTTCTGTTGAAGGGCCAAATATATATAGTTTCTGGTGACGGGTCCATTTATCCATTAAAACATTCTTCTCACTTCTGAAGGAAATGTTTCAACAAGAGGGTAGATGAGACTGACCTTAACCTGCATGAGCCTTGATCATTTATAACAACATTTCTAAAATCTAAAATGTCTTCAAAATGAAAACAGATGAAAAGAGATTGAACTTTTTTTTTAATGAATCCTTTAGAAGGCTACAATCAATCAATCAGTTTTCACACGTGATCACACATAACAGAAAAGGAAGACACAGGCTCTGGCTCTAACATGAGATTAATCAGGCACAGTAAGATGAAATGTGAAACTTCTTCTGTGATTAAACTCCGCTTGTAACTTTATTTTATTTTTACTGATTGAATTTCGGTTAACTAAAGCTCAGCGGTTAAAGGATTTCCTGCAAGAATTAAATAAAATATGTTCAATTCAATTCAGTTCAATGTTATCCTGTTTATGAAGAGGCGGTGAAGCTGAGATTGCCCTTGATAGCGTCTCGGCACTGGTGTGGTGGTGGATAAAGAGAAGCTGAGACGTGATGACCTCGATGTGAACAGGGTGGAGGAGGGTTGACATGACAGGTCACATGACAGAGAGGAAAACAGGTATTAAGGTGACAGCTGAAATGTTATTGATTCATAGACATCGTGGTTGGTTTGACTGTTAAACTGTTACGCCCCTAATCAGGTGATACAAGCAGCAGGTGACTGTGGGAGAAAGAAATGGGAATGACACAACATGAATGGATGAATACATGTTTGTGCCTGAATTTACACTTAGTTTCATTAGCAGCAAGTGAAATTACTTGAATGGAAGCATATATGTATTTTTCAGTGTATATTCTGACCCTACATGTGGGCCTATTTTTATTATTCTCTTTTGCTTTTTCGAAAGCTTGTAGGGAAAAAGGACAATTGCAATCCCTGGACTTGCTCATTTTTTTAATCTATCTCCAGCCAGAAAACATCACAAATATCGTGAGCTATGGATCTATAATAATATCTTGAAACACAGCTGGCTGTAGGACCACATTCACATGTATGGAATTTTCTCAGTGGTGCATGAAGACAAAATAGACAAATCTTGCTGGAAAGAAATAGCTGGACCCATTGGCCAATGATTCATTGTCACCACTTTGCTGTCACCTACTTTTGGTCTAACTTAAATGGGGTTAAAAAATTAAATGAGACAGCTCTTAAAAGCATAGAACAATACAATAAGAAGCACCTCTTGTTGTTTTTATATGTTCATTCATAAAATAAGGACATACATCTTGTGCAGAGCCACACTAGCTACTAATTGAATGAGGATTAACTGAAGTGTAACTAATGCAATTCCAGTAATGGAAGATACAGGTAATAAAGACAACTGAGATACACTCAGGTCAGGTCAGGTCCCATTGTAGAGGTGAGTTTTAAATGCTTTTAGGTCATAAGAAGGGCTCTGTTCTATAAATACCATCCCATTTTGCAAACCAGGTGACACGGTTGTGTAGTGGTTAGCACTGTTGCCTCACAGAACGAAGGTTGCAGGTTCAAAAGGTCTGGGCTCATAGGTGTGAGTGAGTGAATGGAGTGTGCGCTACGATAGGCTGGCAACCATCTGGGGTGTATCCCTGCTTCTAGCTTGTAATGCTGCGGATATAGAAGATGACTGACTGTTTCAAACGAGCCAATCAGAAGAAAGGCGAGAAGAATATTAATCAAACAGACACAAAACAACCCCTTCTTTCTGTGTGTATAAAATTATATTGTGATGACTTTTGGTATCAAGCTGTAGCAATCAGTGGGTCAGAGGTTGAAGATTGGTGATATGGTGCAACATGACAGGCTTTGAAGAGGGAGACTTGCTCCCAAAACAGAGGAACGGCTCTGTCTAAGCCTATAAAAATACAGCAATTCTTATTTTGATTGAGTTATATACTAATTAAAACATTCTCATAAGTATGTGTCTCCCCTTAGATGTTGTTAAATTCCACATTTAACAACACACTTAGACCCCAAAACAATACACAATCAACCCTTTGAGGTCCGCACCAAGAAAAAAGCAATGGACAACATTTTTCTTAACGTTTTTTACTCACTTAGCATAACAATAACAACAAACAACTGTTTTTCCAAAATAAAAAAATAAATAAATAAACATACTGCTCAAAGACACAGAGCCATATAGAGGATTTTTTTAGCATAGCGCAACTAAACCAAGTGGTAGCGATGGCTCATTCAGGTTGAGTTAAGCTCAATGCATTATTCAATGAGATATAGTGACTCAAAGTGTGGTCTACCAGAACGGTTACACAGAACCTTAAAAAAGAAAACGTGAAATCTGGATAAGATCTTTGGTGAAAGTACGTTTTAAGAAGAGACTTCAAAATTGATGGCTCGTTTAAGTTTTGATGACTTGTTTTGGTTCCTCAGGTCTCTGACTGCAGAGTCTATTCTGAGTCTGTTCTCTCTTGTTTTAAGCCTGGACTCTGAAACAAACAAGATCAATCTGTACATCAGGATATCACTCTACTGCATCTAGGCCCTCAAATGGGGCAAAAAATTCAAAACTTCAAATATAATCTAGAAACTAAGATCAAAATCCAGTCAACTGTGTCTGAGATATTGTATGTGATGGAGAGACTTTCAACCTGTGGCTGCATGGTCCCAGACTTTTGATTTTATTGCCATCCAGGGCTCACTTAACAGGTCTTATTGAGGATTTTATGGTCATAATGTGCAGACTATACCAACATGTACCTCAGACAAAAGTTTATAAAATACTGTCTTTTACATTGACTTTGTGACTAATTTTAGAAAGTTGATTTTCAAAACTCACAACCAATAAATGCACAGGTTTTCTCTAACACTTCGTCAAATTGGATGCAATTAACATTAACATTAACATCTAAGTATTTCCATTTCAAAATGCAATTCCCACATTACATCTGAGATGATTAACTACTGTATACGCCTTTATTATAGACAATAAGATAAGAATAGAAAATTCAACAGGCAGCCAAGTCTTTGACAAAGATAATAATCATGCTTGATCACTATGACCCGTCTGTGATAGATAAGCATATGAGAAATGCAGCCCAGAGTCTGTAAGGATTAAAGGTGCGGAAAATTTCATTTTTTTTTTTTTTAACAAATAAGAATTGTTTCCACTGTTACAACACTCTGCAAATGATAGTGACATTTTGATTACATTTCGGCTGATTTTCAATCACTTGCATAAATGTTACACTCCATTTAAGCTACTCTAAGAAATAATAATATTCATTTTGTAAAATAACATGACGAATTTGGTGAATGCAGAGCTAACAGGGAAGAAAACAGAGAAGTAAACATGTCTGGTTTTCATTTTCTACAGATACAGGACACAGAATAAATGAAGAATAAAGACTATATATGGAAATCCTCCAAAGAGGAGATGTTATATTGAATGGAGAAACTGTAACTTTGGAAGTTGGATCCTCACTGTCCTTAACTTAATGAAATAGCCGTGTGCGCCTGAGGGAAGATTAGATTCATAGGCTGTAGCCCTGGGCTTCTATCTGTCTCATTTACAGCGAGGGGAACAAGGGCTGTATGGGTGTCGGAGTTGATCCGTCCGGAGGCTAGGAGCGCGCGCGCGCGCGCGGACGGGCGCTCGGGTTTAAGAGGCGCTGCGCGGTCGAGTCGCAACTTGTTGCTCATGCGTCAGCATCTCCACTTCACAGACTCCACTTTACACACACATACACACACACACACACACAAACACATTCAAGTGGAACAAAGCAGAGGACATCAGTGGACACCATGCGGGCTGTGCGTGTTTGGTTCTCTGCGGTGCTTTGGATGGGCAGTTGTTACGGGGCAACAGCGGGACACGAGCTCAACGGTACCTCACTTTTGGGAGCGGGTCTGTTTTCTCTCGCGGGGCAGCAGCCGCGCTCGCTGAATGTTTCGGGGCAGTTGGAGAACCGGACTTCGGGTTTTTTCCTCCTGGACTTTGACGAGGGGATGCTGGAAGACTGGCGCTCTCTGGCCAGTAAGAAGCGGCGCGGCGCGGATTCGCAGGACAGGAGCATCAAAGCGCTGCTGGTGGCCGCATACTCTCTGATCATCGTGATCTCCCTGTTCGGCAACACCTTGGTATGTCATGTGGTGGTGAAGAACAAGCGCACCCAGTCCGCCACCAGCTTGTTCATCATGAACCTCGCCGTGGCTGACATCTTCATCACGGTGCTCAACACACCCTTCACCCTGGTGAGACCACCTTTATCCTTGGGGGAATAAATGTGTGCGTGTGTACGTGTGTGTGCGCGCGCGCGTTGTTCACTCGTTCATTGGCTAATGGAATCACAGTATAGCAGTGGTGTAGAGCACATGGGGCCACTGCTGGTATTATTATCACAGGGGGCCACAGGCTGAGAAAGAAAACAATTCGACTCATTCTGTCTTTACACTTTCCAGAAACGTATTAATCAAACTCCAATATCCAATATTTAGATATGCTTAGACCCCTAAAAATGTTTTAGTTTAAAAGGGCTTTAATGGCATTGGGGAACATAGGGTTCTGTTGCCAATCTGTTCTGTTGCAAGATAAAAAAAAAAATTAAGTAATATGTACAAACAATTACTCCCCCTCCTCCTCCTACAATAAAGAAATGTGTGAGGACAGCCACATAGCATTTCAATCATTATAAATCCTACAAATTAAACAAATACAGAGAAATTGTGCTTTCACCGATAAAATAAAACTATACAGATTAGTCCATATATCTTCAAATAAAATCAGCAACATGTGAACATTGCACTTAAAAATATAAATGTATGTGTTTCTTTATAAATGTATTTTAAGCTATGTACAGGACCATAATTACGTTGGTTGGTGTGTGTGGAGAGCCTAGTGCAAAATAGTACAGGAAAAAACAGCTGGAGTAGGAGGTAGAAACCTGATGGAATTTCATTCCTACTCTGGGCTCAGTGTGGGTGTATTCCACTAACTACTGTGACTATGAGGACTGACTGATTAACATATTGACCTTGGTCCTATTAATCTCCCTTTTTTATGACAAGATATTTTTGAAAGCTTAATAATGGCATTACAATGTCAATCACATATAATGCCTTAACAGTATTCCCATAATGTCTCATCTTGATGGATGGATGAGGTTTTGAAAATTGACAGATATAAATGTCCTAAAATGTGTTCCCTCAGGTTCGCTTTGTGAACAGCACCTGGGTGTTTGGGAGGACGATGTGTCACATCAGCCGCTTTGTGCAGTACTGCTCGCTGCACGTCTCCACTCTCACACTCACTGCCATCGCACTCGACCGACGACAGGTTTGTCTCCATCAGTGGAGTCATAGTGTGAAGCACATGTACAGGCTGAACTGGGGAAATATGACTGCATTAATTATGATGTGTATGTGTGAACACAAAATTTAGCAGTGCATTTCAGTCACCTGGCATATTCCAAGGAGCATTCATCATCATCAATAATATATTACTGTATAGTTCAAACTAGAGCTGCAACTGAAGATTATTCTCACTCTCAATAATTATCTGAACGTCAGAAAATAGTAAAAAAAAATATATATGTATATATATATATATATATATATATATATACCGTTATATCTTATTAGAGCCTATGTGACATCTTCAAATGTCTTGTTTTGTCTGGTCAACAGTCAAAGACCCAAACATATTCAGTTAATTATTATGCACAGGCTGACACAGAGAAGATTGAAATTCTCACATTTTAAAAGCTGCAATCAGTAAAAAGTTGACATTTTTACACAATCAATGTCTAAACCCATTATTCAGAAATGATAGTAATGCATTACTAGTGCATTGATTAATTTCCTGTCACTCAAGTCAAATATTAATTGATTAATCATTGCAGGTGTAATTCAAACAGCCACTATAATATATTGAAACCTCATGAGAAAATGATTAGCTTACCAATATGATATTTTAAGATGTTGTGATGGTTCTTTGTCTCTGTTTTTTTTAAGAAGTGCATTGATGTGAATTTATACTCAAAATAAACTATTATTCCTATTGAATATTATTATTATTGTGTGAGTCTAATGAGTCAATAATACATGAAATATTTCATAAAATATTTCAATAGTACCATACAGTTGTACACAGTCATCATAGGTAATCCATAATGGCACACAGGCACACACACACACACACACACACACACACACACACACACACACACACACACACACACACACACACACACAGGCACACACACACACAGGCACACACAGGCACACACACACATGCACACACACACACACACAGGCACACACACACACACACGCACACACACACAGGCCCAAACACAAAACATTTATGGATGCAGCTCCACTCCAGAGATGAGAGATGAGCTCCACATATTCTGAGATAAATGTGGATGTTTTTAATCATTTCTGGAGTGTAGGTGCTCCTTTCTTCTTCTTCTTCTTTTTTTTTTTTTTTTAATTTTTGCAATATTAGCTCTTAAAAACTAATGACAACAGAAACACATAATTACATTTCTAAAGCTCAATCACAAATTAGCTAATTCATCTCTGAAAAATTAATATCAAATGTTTTGTCCAGTTAAGATGTTTCAATTCTCTGACATTTGAAATGTTTGAAATATAAAAACTGACCTATTCTGATTCATCACCATTCATCACCATCTCCCCCCACTACTGAAACTATATGTCTCCAACTCAAATCAGTTGAGTGAATGCATATGCGCCTTTAATTAAACCGCTCAGCTCCCTACCACGACCTCTGTGGGACAGTCATCATGTTGCTGTCAACTTTTCAAACTGTTTCAGTTGCTCCTATGACACATTTCAGTGTCTGATGGACACAGCCCTCCTCCTCCCCATTCCCCTCCAGCATTTAGTCCTGCATCACATCTCATCATCCACATCTTCAGCCACGCCTCTCATCTCTTCACTTCTACCACCACTGTCTGAACACCGCTGGAAATTTGCAATGCAGCTATCACATGACTTCCCTTTAAATAATGATGATTACACTACAGGATCTAATTACCAGAGACTCAGCAAATAACTTTCCTTATCATACACAGTATGTCAATCAAATTTAATTGATTATTCTCCTTTAATTAAGTCTCTCCCATTTGAACTGCTTCTGGGCTACAGCTAGTCAACAATACATTAAATTATTATTTTATTATATATATATATATATATATATATATATATATATATATATATATATATATATAGAGAGAGAGAGAGAGAGAGAGAGACCTTTTTAAAATCATAAATATACAATGCTTTTATATAAAGATAAATGGTCTTAATGCTGTCTTGTTAAAGATTCATTACCTTCCTAGATTTTTATATGCTTTTTGAAGTTAAAGAGTTGGATCAAGAACCCATTCATGCAGATATCCGGACAGTCTCTGGCGGTGTGTTTCTATTTAAAACAACATTTAGATTGAGTAATCTAGCCATTTGGCACCATGTTTCGTCACCTTTGTTGGTGAATTCTATTGCTTGTATACTATGTTTGTATAACAAAATGTCATCTGCATATATTTGCGGATGACCTGGTCCTATTGGCTTCATTGGACCGTGACCTTCAGCTCCAAATCTGAGGCCATGGTTCTTGACCGGAAAAGAGTGGAGTGCCGACTCCGGGTCGGGGATGAGACCCTACCTCAAGTGGAGGAGTTCATATATCTCAGGGTTTTGTGAGGTAGGGGAGGATGGAGTGGGAGACTGACAGGCGGGTCAGTGCGGTGTCTGCAGTGATGTGGGCCCTGCATTGGTCTGTCATGGTGAAGAAGGAGCTGAGCTGAAAGGCGAGGCTCTCGATTTACCAATCGATCTATGATCCTACATTCAACTCTGGTCACAAGCTTTAGGTAGTGACCGAAAGAACAAGATCACGAATACAAGCAGCCAAAATGAGTTTCCTTGTTAGGGTGGCTGGGCTCTCCCTTAGAGATAGAGTGAGAAGCTCGGTCAGCCGCGAGGAGCTCAGAGTAGAACTGCTGCTCCTCCACATCAAGAGGAGCCAGCTGAGGTGGCTCTTGCCTCCTTGGTGAGGTGTTCTGGGCACATTCCTCCGGGCGGCGGCCCCGGGGAAATCCCAGGAAACACTGGAGAGACTATGTCTCTCGGCTGGCCTGGGAACACCTTGGGGTTCCCCTGGAAGAGCTGGATGAAGTGGCCAGGGAGAGGGAAGTCTGGGCTTCCCTGCTGAAGCTGCTGCCCACCTGAACATGGATAAAGACGAAGAACAAGTGCATATAGTTTTAATGGCCATTTGGATATGATTTAATCCAATTTTGTTTAGTTATGAACAGCCTGTAGTTAGCCAGTTAAGTGGTATTTTATGGTCTAGTGTGTTGAGGACATCTGCTCCCACCACCATTACTTTCTAGGTTTTAATGACTTCCAGGAAGTAGAAACATGTCATTTCAGTTGAATGTTTTTTTTTTCTGAGACCAAATTGCATATTAGAAGGGCCTTGAATCATGATGTGCAATCAATTGCTCTGCTACAGTCTGTACCGTGATCTGTGAGATAGCGGGGTGTATGATAATTGGTCTATAATGTCTTACCTTCTGTTTGTAACCAGATATATTTATAGGAGTTATTAAAGTATGTCATGTTTCAAGGCAGTGGGATAAGTGCTCCACCTAACAGACTTGTTCATAATTGAGGTATAGGGGATGTTTATTTATTTATTTTGTAGAACTGATGTATCAAGACCGTATATTGCTGTATGATATGTTTGAGAGAATCTTTGTCTTTGATCTTTGTCACATTCATAGGTGTTAAAACAGAACTGATTGGAAATCTAGTATTTGTAGGAACAATTGCTGCAGCTAAGCTATCACTGTGTGTAGCACCAATTATTTTTAGCTGTATGCTATCACACTTTTCCTTTCCAGGTAACTTGTTAGTGCTTTTTGTAGAATTTTTTATGTTCCCTTTTACTTCTAATTATTTCAATAAAAATGCTTTGGCTTTTCTAAGTTGCATTGTGACTTTATTAGTAAGTATGCAGTCCTGCTTCCAGAGACTTTCAGCAAGGCATTTGTTTTTCTCATCAGGTCCCATAGGTAACTATTAAACCAAAGTAGACAATGTTTTGAATTAGGCTTCTGGGCCACTGCTGTGGTATATTGTAATAAAATCGGATTAAAGGTGAATAGTAGATCTTCACACGCCTGCTCACAGGGGTTTTCTGCAATGGTATCATTCCAATTTGTGTGCTTTAATTCATTTTGGAACAAGACGTATTTATTTGTAAATGTTTGTCAACATTCTAGTACCTAATGTAAGACTATAATCAGAAAGTAAAAAATAAATAAAATTAAAAAAAAAATTCTTTGTTTTTTTATCTGCTTCATTTGTACAAATCAAATCCAGTAGAGTTTAGGAGGATTATGTTTTGCTCCTCTGGGCTGCATGTCGATTACCTTTGGGCAAGATACTTAACCATAAACTGCACCCAACAGCTGTTCTATTGGTGTGTAAATGATTTTTCCCCTATTGAATAATCAGCCCCTTGCATGTCAGCAACCTCCGTCATATGAACAGTAGAATGAACACTTGTAGTGTAATGTGCATTGAGCGATGGAAAAGACGAGAAAGATGCTTTACAAATGCAGACCATTTGGTCATATGGAACATTTCAGGCATGCTCTGTCTAGCCAAGCCTCTAATGAGAAATACTTCTTTACCATTGTGGTGTTTGAGAATCACAGAGAAAATTTTATATTTAATGTATTCATAGTAGTGCAAACAACAAATGACATTTCAAGGATACTGTGATGATAATGATGAGGGACTCCAGGCTATTTTTACTAAGATCAATTTGTTTGCCTTGAATGTTCTGTTTAATTCCAAAATCCTGCTCGCCTATCCTGTACTTGTATTTCATCTATACACATTTCAATCCGGGGCGACAAGGTGGCGCAGGGGTTAGCGCTGTTGCCTCACAGCAAGAAGGTCGCAGGTTCAAGACCTCCTTGGTCCTGAGTCTGGGACCTTTCTGTGTGGAGTTTGCATGTTCTCCCCGTGTCTCTGTGGGTTTTCACCGGGTACTCCGGCTTCCTCCCACAGTCCAAAAACGTGCTGAGGTTAATTGGAGACTCTAAATTGCCTGTAGGTGTGAGTGAATGGTGTGTGTGCCCCACGATAGGCTGGCGACCATCTGGGGTGTATCCCTGCCTCTCACTGTAACGCGCTGGGATAGGCTCCAGCAGACCCCTGCGACCCTAATGAGGAATAAGCAGGTATAGAAAATGACTGACATTTCAATCCAAGATTTTATGCAAAGTTAAAGGATCTATTGGGCTTAACCTCTATTCTTTAAGACACAGGTAATAAAGGTCAGTTCGTAGAACTTCAAGTTGTTCAGTCTTCGAAATGCATCAAATCCACGCCTGATTTATAGTCTGAAACAATTTGGTTCTCTGTTGTTTAATAATTGCCAAGTCGGTGGTAGTCTTTGGCACAAACTCGAGTTCCCCCAAACCTCCAAGCCTGCTGCCCCACATGCATCACCAAAGTCCTGCACCAGCAGTAAACCTGGTTCTCTACAGCTGCATTGTCACTCCAGACTCGACTTGTTCATTCACAGCTCCAAGCCTGTACCTGACCCCTGTGCAGTTCCTGGGCAGCAATAGCATGCAAAGGGTACAGATGCAACAGGTAAAGTTAGCAGGTTTTCCAATTTTCTATACTATTACTTGTGGGAAAGCTCCAATCCTCTGCTTGTTTTTCCCACCACCACAATTATTATTATTATTTTTAAGTTTAGCTCGACTGGCTCTATTCATTCTTTTTGTATTATTTTTGTATTTCTTTCTTTCTGTTCATTTCATTTTTGTACCATCATTCCTGATGGAACAGATGCCAGGTACATTGAAGTCTACCTTCTGTTGTTTATTGCGCTTCAATGAATGAATGTAGTGTGTTGTCCTTGATACATGATCACAAAAACATTCTCTCCCCCTTACTTTGACTTATCTTTTAAATGTTCTTACAGGCTTACATTTACACTATGTTGTTAACATAAATAACTGCAGTGAATATACAAAGAACAAAGACAGAAAATTAAGGTTTACTGGTAAAAAAAAACAAATTAAAAAAAATCTAAACAAAGACCAAATTTACAGAAAATCAGAACATCAACGTGAATAATCATCTGTGTGTGTATGTGTGTGTGTGTGTGTGTGTTTACATAGAAGAGTTACATTGAAAAATCATGTGTAGTATTAATACCAGTAAGCTGCAATGAAAGAAACACATTTGAGATAAAAAACAACACTGAATCCTTCTTACACAAAAATGCCATAATAAAATAAAAAAAAAAATACATGATAGATGAGGGATGACACAGTGGTGCAGGGGTTAACTGTTGTCTCACAGCAAGAAGGTCATAGGTTCAAGACCTCCTTGGTCCTTGGTCTGGGACCTTTCTGTGTGGAGTTTGCATGTTCTCCTCGTGTCTGTGTGGGTTCTCTCCGGGTACTCCGGCTTCCTCCCATGGTCCAAAAACATGCTGAGGTTAATTGGAGACTCTAAATTGCCCTTAGATATGAGTGTGAGTGAATGGTGTGTGTGACCCATTGGGGTGTATCCCATTTCTATTCTTCCTGAAGACCGAGTGTGTAAGTGAAAGCAAATTTTCACAAGAGTGCCTCCCTCTCTATTACGCCCCTTGAGACGGGCTGTCATGTCCAGCACAGCACGCATTCAGCCCTGGCCTTGCAGTAAAAGGTTTCCCCATGTAGATGTTAGATGCATATTCCAGGCATTGCTGCTCCTGGCATCATAAGCTGCCCAGACCCTGATTCCATACTGGCCTAATTTGCTTAGGATGAGCATGCCTTCTACTATAACTCTAAAAATTCTAATGTCTGATTTGTTAAAGCTCAGGAGACTTGCACAAAACCAGAAGTCTGAAACCAAATCATTGTCTTTCTTAATTGCTTTGGGTCATTTCTTGAAACAGAAAAAACATTCTTAAAGCTCCTGGTGCATTTACATCCTGGAAATATATATTCACATTTCTTTCTTGGCCCATGTCTTCACTGACAATAATAATTAAGGTGTATAATAATAAATAATAATTAAGAATAATTACTTTACTACAATTTTTTGTTACACTGAATACCATGTGTATGGCACATTATCAGCTGCCTGTCTTCCTTCAGATGGCATCAACTTCTTTTCATTTGTACACAACACACAACTTGATCCACACATTGCTTTAATTTCCCTGGTGTGCATTTTCATATATCCTGAGCTAATTTGTGACACAGTAGTATCAAAAATGTACGTGTAGACCAGGGGTTCCCAAATTGGGTGTTGCATGACACTAAGAAGGGGGCTGCAAGATGATTCCCAGAAGTAAAATTTAAAAACAAACAGAAACAGTTTATTCTACCCATAATTGTTAAAAAAGCTTTAAAAAAGTAGTTAGGTTTAAAGTACATGCAAATAAAAAGCACCATGAAGTGATTACAACAGCTTAGTAAAAAGACTGAGACTCATTGGCACAGTTAGTTTGGGTATTGGGGCTTTGCAAACCCCTGATCTAATGTACTCTTTATTCAGCTTCTAAGTTAATAAAGCTGGCCAGTGGCTCATTACAGAATATACCCGTCTTACTTTAAGTGCTTCTTTTCTTTTGCATCCCAGCAACATCCTCAAACATTGCTTTCATTTCATTTCCCTGTTGAGCTTTTTCACATTGTCAAGACCAATGTGGGATACCATAGCATCAAATGTGCATGTGTATAATTTTGAAAAAAGGTTCCAAAAGTAAAATATATGAAAAATAGAGAACTATAAAAAGAGATGAGAGCTTGCTGTACTTGTCTTCTAAATGTAAATGCAAT
Source organism: Lepturacanthus savala (assembly GCA_030544235.1). Lineage (NCBI taxonomy): Eukaryota > Metazoa > Chordata > Actinopteri > Scombriformes > Trichiuridae > Lepturacanthus > Lepturacanthus savala. The sequence goes on from CM060466.1 coordinate 25,444,501, forward strand.
CAACATGGAGCAGAGGATGCTTTCAAAAATAATGCCATATATACTTACTATTTATCAGTTACCCTGAATGTTTCACAATTCTTCAGTATATTTATGTATCTCAGTTGTTTCTCTCTCTTCAAGTAATCCCAGATTGACAGTTGAGGTCAGGGCTCTGTGGGGGACGCACCATCTGTTAAAGGACTCCTTGTTCTGTTTGTAACCAAAGATAATTTAATTGGGAGAGGCAGGATTGCTTCCTCTGTGCTATCGGCTAGTCCAACCACTGGTAGGTCCTCTTGATGTCAGCCACTTGTTTGATACCTGCCATGTAGGGGTTTGTCCCTCCACATTAACCCCTTTAGTTCTGATTATCCTGCCTCTTTTTGATTCCATCCAGTCACATTTGTCCACATTTTTTGACTTGACAAATCAGTTTTGAGTTGGCCTCTAGAGTTGTCTTCCACATCCCCATCATGGTCTAGTTGAAGGTCCTTAGGTTACAGTTCCAGACATTCCAGTATCCAGTCATAGGCGTTCCTGTTTGTAGTCAATCCAGGTGGTGCACAGGTTGGTTTATCTGCTTTTATTGACCAGTAGCTGGCATTGGCTCTACTGGTGTTATTGCCAATTTCTGTTGTGAGGCCCACTCATGTTAGAGAGAAGTTGGCACCTACTCTTACCAGTGATGCCTGACAGAGCCTTCCATGTTGTACAGAGACAAATTATTGGCTGGTAGTCTACTATGTTTGAGTACTTGCAGAATCATATGCAGAATTTGTCCAAAATTATTTAAAATGTTATTAAAATGTTTTTGAATAAAGTTCGACTAACTTAAATGCATTTTCTTCATACAAATATTATCACTTGACTCTCACAAAATTGAGTACACCCCTCACATTTTGTAAATGTTTTATTATATCTTTTCATGGGACAGCTCTGAGGATATGACACTTTGATATAATGTAAAGTCTGCCATGTACAGCTTGTAAAACAGTGTAATTTAGTTGTCTCCTCAAAATAACTCAACACACACACCCCATTTCTGTCTAAAACGCTAGCAATAAAACAAAAGTGAGTACACCCCTAAGTGAAATGTCCAAATTGTGCCAAAAGTGTCAATTTTTTTTGGTGTGGCTACTACTTTTTTTTCTGTCACTGCGTTAACTGCCTTGGACATGGAGATTAAAAGAGCTTCACAGGTTGCCATAGAAACTTCTTTCGCTCTATGATAACATTTAGACAGAAGTGGCTGTGCGTTGAGTTATTTTGAGGAGATAACAAATTTATACTGTTATTAAAGCTGTATACAGACTACTTTACGTTGTATCAAAGTGTCAGATCATCAGTCTTGTCCCATGAAAAATATATATTGTGAGATAGCGGAGATTCAGTTAGGCAAATTAAAACAATTCTACTTGTAACAACTCTGTTGTACCTACTCACTTTGAGTAGGTACAATCACATTTGAGGAAACCGATGCAATAAAACTTAAAACTGCCTTAAAACCAAGTTGTATTAACTCAAAATGCATGCAATATTTGAAGATAACGTAAACAATTTAAACAAGCAAACATTTTGTTGAATTTAGAACAATAAAATTAATTTTAAATTAATTAAAAGAATAAACTAGAAGAAATAAATTCACCAATGATTTTTTATGATTAAAATGAGAAAAAAAAGAGACAAAATCAACGCCATTATTGACTGACTGATGAAATGAATGCACATTTTTTATAGACAAAAAGATAAAGAAGATAAATTATTACCCTTGATTTATCCTTTCATATAATGGAATGAATAATCTGGTTCGGTTCAGTGTTTAGCTCAGCACGTCTCATAAAGGGTTTAATTTACAGATAAGGTTTCTCTTTTTTGCTCCAGGAAATGATCAAGGCCACCCTGTGCTGTGAGGAGCTATTGAGTTTAGAAGAGTCCAAACATACACCATGACTACATAATAACTATGCAGACATGGCTATAAAGAGATGAGAAGGGAGCTATGTCTATGTTCAGCTATTTTATAAAAAAAAGTACAAAAACATTATTTGGGTTTGGGAGCAGATAAACTGGTCTGGTGAGACCTGATTTTATGCATATATTAAATGTGTATATAAAATATATATAAAGTACCATGCAAGGCAGCCAACCGTAGACACATGAGTTGATGGTACCAAGCTATCAATTAATGCAAAGAAGAATCCAAAAATTCCTTGGGATGTCCCATGTCTTGATTCTTGTCCTGGTCAACAAACAAACACAATATGTACAATACATGCATAGGGGGGTGCTAGGCTCTGCTGCTCACATTCACTGTACATTGTACCATGCTCTAAAAATAGGTTTCCTTGTTCCTCATATACCATCAGATCTTCTTCATCTGTGGTTTAATTTGGTGATGGGAGGAGCTGAATTCTCAATTTCTTCACGCCTGAGTTCAAAGGTCTGCTGCATATGCTGGTGGATGAGAATTATGTTTCTCTCTATCAATGTCTTCTTGTACTGCATTTCAAGTCTCTGGATCTCCAGTGTGTCCTTAGTTTCTCCATTGGGCCAATGAGGGAGAAAGTTGACTTCCCTTCTCCTGGTTCCAGTGATGATGGTCTTCGATGGTGCAGCATCTGGACTGGACCTGCTGCCCTTTCCTGCATTCACAGCTACATCCTATATGCCAGGCCTGCTTAGTTTAGTCATGTAGTTGCCCATTTTTCCAACCTGTTTTAGGACTGTTTTCTTTCAGACAGGTTTCAGGGTTTGCTTATTGCCTCTACAGCCTTGCCAATCTGTTTGGTACTAGGGTATGCTTTATGCAGTATTTCCTCTTCATCAATTTAGAAGTGGCGGCCGCTACTCCTAAATCCTAGCCACATTTTTCCACCCTGGAGGTAGGTACTCATGAGCACTACACTACAGTGAACTACAAATAACTATCCTGCTCAGTATTTCCTCTTTGAGGAATGTTTGAGGTTGTTACGCAGTCATCAAGCACGTCAGTCTCCTTGGCAACGGGTCATAGAGTCACAGGAGTGTAAAGTAGCGATATACCAGCCAAGCATAAAGGTAGACTTAGGGTTAGCTTGAGGTAATTTGATATGGATTTTACAAGATAAACAAGTGTTTACTATATGCGTGATGTTAGCTAACGTTATGTAACAAATCAGTAGATTCAATTAATTTGGCCCGGTGCCAACTTAGTGTCACTAATGTGAGTGAACTAAGTAATAGCATTAAGCTAATGTAAAGATCTCCATGCCATTATTTTCAAATAAATATGTTGTAAAAATAACATCTGCAATCAAGTGTCATTTGATTATAATGCCACAGCTCCCCAGAGAGTCTGCCCCTGCTGCTGAAAAAAATCCTAGAGGAAACACTGTTCATGCTTATATATTTTAGCAACCATTATATCCAAAATGTTGTTTCTAATCCCTGGTCAACCTCAGAGATTTACCACATCTTTCACAAATGCAGAGTTGCCCTCTCTCAGAGAATACTCCACCTCATATTGGGGTTTTGGACCGGCAAAGATCTCTGGCCAATCGGCAAAGACGCTGTGGTGAATCTGTGTTATCAGACAGTAACAACGTCTCATCTGTGCTGGTTGAACTGATCTGACTCAACAAATCTGACTATCTTAAGGATTGCTCTGGATGGTAGCCCCTATATTTAACTAAATTGCATAGGGTGGTGTCTCTGTCATCTCTGATAAGTAATATGTTCATGATCTCTTTAAACACTGGAAATGTAGCACATGCATCAATGAAAACAAACGTGCCATCTTATCTGTGAAGCTAGATATTAATGAGTGTGTATCAGTAGGTAATGACTCAACATTGACACATTTTAACGCTGTACTGGTGGCCTGAAAAATCATGGAGATGACAAATAGAATGCCATCATGTTTTGGTGTCTGTCTGCCAAAGTTTTTAGTACTTTTTTGTAGTTATTATTGCCACAAACAATTTTCTTCCCATCAAATCCCCTTATCCAGAGATGCACTAGAAGACCAAAGCACCTCATGAGATGAGAATAATGCTCAGTGTAATAATGTTCTGGTCACAATAGTAAGCTGGCTAAAACTTCTTGAAGCAGTGTCTGTGATCTGAATTCTTACAGGCTATGTACTGAATGATATCATCATTGAAATTATGAGGCACTGCAAGATCCACTATGTCTAAGTCCATTAACACCTCCCCAAATTTGTCCCCTTCTGGGACTCTGGAGCCAATGGTAGCAGGGAGCAGTCTAAGTAGAGCCTGGTTCTCATGCCCATTCCTACCAACTCTTCCTTGACTAGCAAAATTTTGTGGAATTGGGTGAATGCGATCAACCTTCTCTGAATGTTGAAAAGGAAAGGAATATATATTGCCCTGTTTAGTTCTTCCAAAGGGAAATCTTTCTTTGCAATCAAACCTTTCAAAGAGTGTGCAATTTCAATTGGAACCGCACACTCAATCAGGTCATGTAGGATGTGGAAATCCTGTGATAGGAAGGAAATAAGAGAGGTGGTGAGAAACAACTGTGTTTTACACCTAAATTCTTATCACTGTTATTGTCCTGTATTTCATGAATAAGATTATCATCAATATCATTTGGTCTTATCTCAAAACTGTCAGAGACTGCATCTAATGATTGCATTTCTGTCTGAGTGGCAAGACAAAATCTGCAGATATATGTCGACCTAAAACTCTCTGTGAAACCAGCTAGCCGCAAAGCTAGCAGGATATCAGCCACAACAGAGTACTGTTGAGACAGTTGATAAATGTTTCAGTATATACACCAGAGACTTCCAAGAGTTTTTAGGTTTTAGGTCAATCAAGAGAGTTGCAAAAACCTTTGCAACTCCAAACTCCTGTACATCATTTGAATTGCACAGAAGAGGCAGTTGAGTGGTACTTTGCTGGCAGGTTAGCTAATGTCTAATAAACTCCACAGACTGTGTATTTTTTGATACTGAGAGGTTTTGCAAAGTCATCAACATAGAGAGTTACTGATATTTTCTCATCCTCATCTGAGAAAAGCCTGTTTTCCTGAGAGTAGGAGCCATCACAGTGTGACAGATACTGTCCAGGTAACTGTGAAGTGGCTCCCTGGACTTTTTCAAATGAATCTGTGTTTTCGAAACAACAGCTGCAGAAATCTGAGAATGGCAACATACATAAAGGTACGCTGTAATGACAAAATAATTACCTGTTGAAAGGGATCCTTCAAAAATAACAGATTTATACAAAACATTACTATCCGAAATTGCCTGGACGATCTCAATGACAGGTGTTCACGGAAAGGGCAGTTATGTTTTTCCTGTATCTTGATTAAATTTTCGATATAACCAGAGTTTCTGAGAGTGTAAACAACTGATCAATATGGTTGATGATTGCTCGCGTTGGCCTCTGTGATACATGGAGAATGGTTTGCATATTTAAGAAAAATACAGCCAGATTGTAGTGTAACTGCTCTGCCAATCCTTCATTGGTACTGCCTACTACTAGACCTTATTTATTTTAATCTGAAAGCTGTACTGCATCATGTTCAATATCACTATCCTCAGAAACCTGTGGGACATTTTGTACTACAACTGATACATTATAATCTGATTCATTTTGATGTTCTCTGCATTTGTGTGCATTATATGTGGAGTAAACATTTGTTTTATATTTGCAAGCCCTGAATGGACATTGCACGGTTCCTTTCTGTCTTGACCTAAAACACCTGCAAAAAATGCCTATAAAAATCTATGCTATTCTAGGATAAATGTCTATCCATCCATCTATTGAATAATAATCTATTTGGCTGAGCCGGTCACATCCACACTGGCGCACATTCAGTGCCACAATGGCACAATGTGATAAACTGGATTGTGTTGAATTATTGATGTCCTGATTGTTCTACAGAGAGTCCAAAACCCACACTTTTATTTATTCATCAGACAAGAAAATAGGTTACATTCTCAGTTTTGAGAAACTGGAAATCTAAAATGACTGTCATTCTTACTTTAAAATGTGGTCTACATTCACAATATATTGATAATCACAATGGATTTTCTATACATCAATTATTTGCTTCTGCTCTTTTGTAAGAGGATTAATTATTATTTGGAGGCATTGGCTAATTGGGCACAAAATGGTATTTTATAAACTGAAACAAAAACAAAAAGTGAAAAATCATAAACTATACGTAGCATAATAGCAGCCCAATGATCAATGGAGGATCCATTTTTTTTTCTAATGGTATGAAGTCAACTTGAAGAAAAGAGTCAATGAAACTAATTTTAATTATTGTGCCAAAAATTAAAAATCCAAAATTTAACTGAACTCCAAACAACTGACTTGACTGACAACACTTTAGAGTTTTAGTTTTAATTAGGTTACATTGATGGGATTGAGTGACTGCAAATTTTGGGGTGGACTAAGTTATTTTAACTTGCTTTTTTATTAGTGATGTACCGATCCATGTTTTTTCTGATCCAATCCGATACCAATCCCTGAACATATCGGCTGATATCCGATACTGCTGTTGAATGAGGTTGAATCATCACACAACCCCCCCCCCAAAAAAAAGTCTGTTACATCCAGTCCTGAATATGTCTTATTTAGGTGTTTTTTTTGCCTGTTCATTCTTTTTTGCGCTGGACTTTCTTTTGTTTTTTACCTGGTGTTCGGTTGCTACTGTGAAGAGGAAGCATCGATTCATCAGACCAAGGCGTTCCCTCTACTCAGAACTTCTCTCTGTGATAAACATCCTTGATTAGCGGCTTGTGAGCGGGTCACGGGACACACGTTGGGGTTGTTGTTTGTGTTGTTTATATAACAACGTTATTACCGCCCTCACAATTTTCACGTTGTAGATGTCACACACAGTGGTCGGATTTGTTATCTTATTAAGTTTAAAATATTTCCAAATGACTTGGTCCGTGGTGGCTCCATGTTACTGTTTGCTTGAATGCTGTGCTGCTGTGTGTGATGACGTAACCAGCAGCAAACAAAGAATCAAAGTAACTAGATGCGTGACTGGATCGGCATCTTTCATCCGATATCTGATCCAGCTGATTTGTCCGATCCGATCCGGGTATCAGATCAGCCCATCTCTATTTTTTATTAAGATGGGCTGTTAGGTTTTAGGTTAGTCCATCTGTTATATTTCTGTTATTTTATCTATTCTATGCAAGGAAGTTATTTTATTGGCATTGAGTCCATGACACATTTCCCTGGAGGACAATTAAGCATCTTCTGGTCTATTTTATTGATCCACTCACTGTGATTTTATCTAATAATTCACACAGATGGTGTAGCCAACAAGAGCAATTTAGCAGCAGTATTTTGCTGTGGGCACCAGTATTTTGCCCACAGATCCAGTGACAAGTGTCAATGAAGCCCGGCTAAAGAAGTCCGAAATCAAACCAAGCAACCAAAATTGATGTCCATGAGCAGATCACAATAAAAAGTCATTAAAGCAGGACATCAACCACTGCATCTAATCCAGTGGTTCACAAACATTTTCACAGACCCTTAAACTCACAAAAACTGGACCACGGACCCCATTTAATTAGATTTCTGCTTTTAGATAACTAACTGTATAAAATGGAAAAATAAAATTTGAAATTAAATAAATGTGCAAAGGGAAAATATGTGAACTTTGAGAACCACTGATCTAATCATACATTCATGTGCAAATCATTATTTTAATTCATTTATGCATCAACACAACACGATATCAACACTTTTTAAATAAAAGGACTATGACGCAGTTCAGTAAGAAAAGAAATGAAGTCCAGCAGACGTCAAAGTGCAATTTATCAATGTGAAAAACATCAGCAAGTCATTCAAACAGGACTGCAGTTAGTCAGACATCAATTTACAGGTCATGAATACAGTGTAGAGAGACAAAATAAAATGCAATTGAAAAGCAGGAACGGTTACAATGGAAACCAGAATGGAGATAATGATACAAATTAAAAGAAATATTATCAGAAAACATAGATACTGGCCAGCTGTTTAATTTATTTTCATTAATCATGCTACACAATTTATACACAGTCACCCACAATAACATGCAAATAAGAAGAATTATACGTAGTTAATAACGACAACAACAACAACAATCATCATCATCATTATTTTATATTATAACCAGCTAATGAGAGGATTTCTTCATAAAGAAAAGCTGTGAATGCAGCTTTTACTTTAGGCTGCTAATTTAAATTCCCAAAAATGTCTATTTTATTATTATTTATTTTATTGTGAAATCAAAACAAAAAAAACAAAAAAACACTCTTAATGAGGACATTTAAAAGTATTTAAAAAGGATATAAAAGGTATCAAAGGATGGACTCTGATATGTTTTAAATGAACAGGTGATGAGGTCATATTATTATCACATTACTGAGTTAGTTTTTCAAGCAAAGACTTTTTTTTTAAATTTTTTAAAATTTTATTATTAATTGATATAAGCTGTTTTGTCAAAGGTTTGACTGCGTTATCATGGACCTGCGCTGTAAAAAAAAAAAACATTACCTTAAAGTTTTAATAAATAAATACTATGCTTTCAGTTGCATTTACAGTATTAGGTCATTAACTTAAAAAACAAAACAAAAAAGATTAAATGCTGTGATTTCAGTTGTATTTACAGTATTGGGTGATTAAATGTATACAGTAATACGGTAGCTTCTGGTGGTGACCACTGTGTTTTATTGTAAAATATACAGCAAACTACTGTGATAACTGCTTATAGTAATGTTACTGTGTTTAACACAGTGAATAACTACAGATTTCACAGCAAAGATTTACAGTGTCTATATCAAAATACTTTAATGTCACAGGTGGGCTCACATCTCACACTTGCAACTGCGATTGCAGCATAAATGTACAGATGCAGTTTCTCATGAACCTCAGGTCAAACCATTTGTAACATTGCTGATGCCTGAATTACTTTGAATCATCTTTATTCCCAGATGATTCGTTACTGTGTTGTTACTGTTGTTACTGTGTATGTAAATAGGTCTAAGAAGGTTTATATTTGTTTAAAAAGATTTGTGTATTCTATGTTAAAAAAAGTAAGAATAAGTTAATAATATACTTACCTAATATACTTTTCATACCATTGTTTTTACCAGTTTTAAGCAATATATTTACGGTGACGTCACTTTCGGTTTTCGGGAGGTCTTCTTCTTCACCCACATTGTTTGTAGTTAGGCAATGCTGTAAGTACTAATACGTGTGATTGTATGTTTATGTGTATATACTGTAAATTGGTATATCTGAAATATTGAGTAGGTTGTTTGGTCTTTGTTACTTTTACTGTTTTTATTGTCTGTTAAAATCAGTTAGGTTGTTGGCCATTATTTGATTCACCTGAGCCAATTGATTAATGTAAATCTATGTTTGTTTGCAGTTTTTACCAGTCACGCATCAGTTCAATACATCAGATGAAAAGCCACTCTACGCTTCTGTCATCTTTATTAAATTGGAGTGAAGGTTAACTTGATGTTTATTTTGGTTCAACTACAGCCAAAAGAGAACATTACAGTTACTCTATGCCTCATCACCTGAGGTATTGAGAGTCTGAAATATCACAGATTTATATCACACAAACAATAAAATTTAAATAAATGCATCAGTTTTCGTTACCACTTTAGTACAGACAAATGAAGTCAGATTGTGGAGACAATTATCTATTACAAGCTTTACATTGCAAAATGACAATTAGCATGACCCTCATGAGACCTAAATAACGCCAACACTGTTGTTTATGAAGCAGACTAGACAGCCAATAAGCTGCTCAGCTGCAGCACACAAAACAGCACGATAGCATACCTGGTTACATACTGGTTTGGTCATTTTTCTTTGTATACAAAGACGCCTTTATGAAATACAGCAAATGGCCAATGCATTAAGGCTCCAAAATCACAGATTTATTAAGAGGTGGTGTCATGCTTTAATGACCCTGTTAATGCATTAATGTGATTCATAATGTTTTCTAAAAGCTAAAAGCTACTTTTCACCATGGAAAACAAATGTGATGGACATGACAGTCAAAGGAGAAGGAAGCCATACTTTCTTTACCTTAATTGATCGACTGGTTGTTGATCAAGTCTCAATGTCCTCTGAGTCTGTACGTTGGTGCAGCATGGATGTTGCATCTCACCCTTAACACTCAGGTCATCAATAAATGAAGGTGTCACAGTGCAGTCACTCACTCAATGAACCATTTCCTTCCAATGAAACAGCTTTTGCAATGTTTGTCAATACTTCAAATATGACCGCACACACAGAATCAGCTCTAGGTTAATAAACAACGGTGAAAAAATATTTCCTCTCAGTCACTGTTTTCAATGTGAAAATGCTTTCAGTAAATAACATGGCTTGATATTTATGCTTTGCTTTACAAATTGATGCTAGTAAATACATCTTTCAAAAGCATGTACTTTATAGTAAAAAAAAAGGGAAATGTAAATAAAAAGAGAAAATAAGAGCTTAAATTAAAAGTCCATCAAACGTTTTAACCCTCCTATTATTTTCTGGGTCAAATTGACCCGTTCTAAAATTTGAAGATGTAGGAGTAGATCTAGTTCAGTCTCAAACTTCCTCTGCTTACACTAATTAGTGTAATCAACATATTATATTAGTAATATATAAATATATTATTATTACATAAGCACCCCCTGCATGTTTATATCACATAGATACTGTTTGAGTCAATTTGGCCCAGCAGGTAAAAAGGATGTCAGAAATGTCAGAGTATTTTGCAACTGTGAGACTTATTTTACCCCAATATCACTCACTCACTCACTCACTCACTCACTCACTCACTCACTCACTCACTCACTCACTCACTCACTCACTCACTCACTCACTCACTCACTCACTCACTCACTCACTCACTCACTCACTCACTCACTCACTCACTCACTCACTCACTCACTCACTCACTCACTCACTCACTCACTCACTCACTCACTCACTCACTCACTCACTCACTACATTTCTGGTTCATAAACTGTGCATCTGTGTAAAACATAAGTTGAATGTTTCAATGTTATATTTAATGTTTTCTAAAAATATTTGTCACTTTGTTTAAAATGTTTCAAAAGTAATCAAGTGATGAAACATAAAAAAAAAGTTTGAACATGTATTTTTTACAAAAAATGAGTGAATTATCTTAATTAAATCATTACCTGTTAGAGATAAGGAACACCATTGCTCTAAGTATTGATAGACTAGTTAGTAATGAGTTAGTAATGAAGGATTAACAATGCTTGTCAGTATTTTTTTTGTTTTGTTTTGGACATCTTTTGTATAATTCAACATGGATCGGGTCATATTGACCTGGAACACTATTGATGACATAACAGGAGGGTTAAAAGCAAGAATTCATTATAATACTTGCTGATAATTAGTGGAGGGCAGCAAATATTAGTGTGATGTGACACTACTCTCAGAAGTATTGAAGGCAGTTTTATAACAGTCTCTTCCTTTCCCATGATGAGACCAGAATAAAGTATGTAGCAGTCCATAAATGCACAGTTGATCTTTGTATCTGCACAATCTTTATTAAATGTGTTAAATGGAAAAAGCAGGAATATACCATTTACCCCAGCAACAAAAAACAAGTGGGAGTCACAATTGACAAATGTCTTTATGTAACCTAAATATATTCAGTTTGCTGTCATAGAGGACTGAAAAGAAGAAAAGAATTCACATATATTCACAAATAATTTGAAAACTTTCTTCTTAAAAAAGACTCAAAAAGACATTGATTATCAGAATAGTTGCCGATTAATTTAATAGCTGAAAGCTCATTGGTTCATCGACAAATCATTCCAAATGAAACCATGGATACCCTTTCTTTTTTAGATTATTAATATTTGATAAGATGGTGACATGTAATGAAAAAATAACACATGGGTATAAAATAATTAATGTGCGGGCACAAGATAGTTATACTTTTCATTTTAAGAGAGATATTGTTCATCGGACCTTCGCTTTTGACTAAACCTTTAATCTTCAACTTTTCATGTTTAACTGCAGACTTGAGTCTGTCATTTTAATTCATTCCAATATTAAAATAAAATGCCAACAACTCAAAGTGCTCCATGCGTATGATGTCACTGACAGGGATTGTCATGTGACCTGTCACATGCAGGTGGAGTAATCGTTAATTAGCGACACCTGGTGACCTGTCTGTGTGTGTTTTTGTGAGAGAGAGAGCTGAGTCTCACTTTGCTGTCGCTTTGCTACCATTTGTATTTCGATTAGATCACTGTTTTTGACGCAGTTTATTAGTTAATTGTAGACAGATTACTGCTGTGTTTTACCTGCAATAAATATGAAAATATACTTCTTTGGAGCTTCTTAATTACTACAGAATCCAGCACACCAGGTATTGTCAGTCACTGTCAGTTAGTTGCCTGCACCGTGTTTACTGAGTTACAGTATACACATCTCCATGGAAATGAAAACAACATCTATTTGTGGCCACGCATTAGTAACTCGTGGACATGCATTATTTATTTTTTTATCCAATGTCACCTGAGGGGCTCTGTAGTAATCGGAATAAATGCTGAGCATTGGTGGATATAAATCGGAGCTGATGTTATCCTCAAAATTAAAACAGTTATGTGTATTGATAAAGTGTTGTTTTTTTTTCTCTGAACAAGTGATGTCTGTGTGGTCGTTTCTCTCAGGTGATTTTACATCCACTGAGACCTCGCATGTCCCTGGCTCAAGGTAGCGTTTGGGTAGCCATTATCTGGATAATGGCCAGCTGCTTCTCCCTCCCACATGCAATCTACCAAAAACTACTGACGTTCACATACAGGTAAAATGACACAGATGTACTTATCAATGAGGACAGCTCCTTGGAAAGGTATTTCCACTTGAAGTGGACATCCGTCATGCAGGGGATGGGGAGGGAGTTATCGCTCCTCGTATAACCCCTTTTTCTTTATCTTTTGTGTCCATTGCTCAGTTATTTCTCATCTATCCACTGTCCTCATTTTCACCTCCTTTACTAATTTTTCTGCCTGCTTTGCTTCTTCTATAACCTGCCTCACCAGTGAGGAGAAGGAGCGCAGCCTGTGCATCCCAGACTTCCCAGAGCCGTCAGATGTCTACTGGCAGTACATTGACCTCTTGACCTTCATACTTCTTTACATGCTGCCGCTTCTCATCATCACGGTGTCCTACACGACGGTGGCCCACCGGCTGTGGCGCCACAACGCCATTGGCGATACCACGACGGCTCAGCACGCCACCCAGAGACGGAAGCGGCGGCGGACCTTGGCCATGTTGCTCCTGGTGGTCGGCGTGTTTGCCGTCTGTTGGTTCCCGCTCAACTGCTACGTGGTGCTGCTGTCCAGCCAGGCCATCCACTCCTCTAACGCCCTGTACTTCTGCTTTCACTGGCTGGCCATGAGCTCCACATGCTACAACCCTTTCATCTACTGCTGCCTGAATCCCACCTTCCGCCAGGAGCTCCGGCACCTCCTGGACATGTGCAGGAGGAGGCAGAGGGCGGTGGTGAGGGTGGAGCCGGAGCTGCACCCGGCAGCCGCCTGCTCCCCCTGTCACAGGACCGCCTGGCCGGACAACCACGAGACTCTGAGTCCAAGGAGCCCTTTGTCACATTCGGGCCAGGCCTCTTCACAGCAGTGCCCCGCCACCTCCAGTCAGTCCAACAACCTTAAAGATACCTACGTGCTCTTCACGGCGCAGGCCCTCTCAAGGAGAACTGACATACTCTCAGTGGAGCCCATCGTGGCTGTGAGCTGACTGGGAAAACTGTATTACCACCAGTCTTTGTGATTCTTGATCCATTTAGGATTTCACCATGCTCCAAAGATTGGGATTGGGAAACTTGTTAGAAACTCTAAACATACATTTTCAGCTTCTGCTCTTTCCCCTTGTGCTACATTATATATCAAGGACTGATTCCTCCACCTAGCAACAGACAAAATAACCTCAACACAAGCACCATTTAGCTGTTATAGCTTTTGAATGCATCAGTCAATCAGTCTTTGTTTGTTGCATGTGATCACAGTGTAACTGCAATGAAATGTAATCCCTGTTAGTTCCTTCAATTGTGCAATGAAACGAGTTTGAATGAGTAACTCATTGACCCTAGTGGCCCGAGGGTGAGCACTTCCTGCTGAGACAATCTTATCTTTCACTCAGTCTGGAGCTTATGATTAGTTCGGAAAAAAAAGAAAAGGCATATTATCTATTTTTTTTAAACACAGACAAAGTAAAATGTTGTACAACAGCTATCTTGTAAAGCAGGGATTCCCATTGTGGGGACACGCACACGCCCAAGCTGGTCCTCAAACTGCCTCTAGGGGGTACATGAGAAGAAATATCAAACAGTGCTGTAATAGTGTGATAATCAGTAACTACACAATTACACTGTAATGTTTTCAAGTGAAGATTTTTCACAAAAAAATATATAAAAAAAAAATCTCTGTTAAAATTTAAAATCAAAAACTTACATTTTAATAAATTAATAAACGCACACAAAATGCACTTCGGCTCCTGCTGGTGAACCTGTAACTAGCAAGCCGAGCTCGGGGCAACTAACTGGCTTAAGTAGTTCATTCATGCAGATATTGGCTGAATTCAGGGCTTGTCAAGTCTACAGATATCAGTCATGATACAGGAGAGGGAGAGTGAGGAAATGAGACATGAGACAAACAAACAGTTGTGTTAGAGTGAGACCTATAAGCGAATCTCAGGAGTCAGAGAAAGATGATTACCTGTAATAAGACATAATTTCCCCCCATCTTCTCTCATTATGGGCCTTTCTGCCTCTGAGCCTGTGCGGTGTCCTCGTACTCACTCATCCTGTTTGCGCTTCAAAAGTGATGATGTGAGCGGAGCTTCTTTTGCAATTTATTTCATCTTTATTGCATTGTAGTTAATTTCAGGTGTTGAGAATCAGAGCATGCCTGATTCCATCTGAAAATGTATTTGTACACAAATATGTGAACGCTCTTGAGGTATATGAGGAACATACTGAAGACAGACAGATAAATTGATACTGTATATTGTAGTGGATCATAAATAATTCAAGTTCTTCAAAGGCACTCTACATAGCCCATTTGTGCTAGTCTGTGCCGTGAATTCTGTCTAAATCATTGTGCTGTATTACTTAGTGCATGTAAATAATTCTTAACATGTAGGAGAGAAATAATAAGAGAGGCAGAGAGATGGAGCTTTTTTAAAATCTGATATGTCACTAGTAGCTAAATAGCCAATATAGTAAGATTATGCTTTGGGGACTTCTTCCTAAATCATGAAAAGGCTATGTGCAAACTACAGAGCCAGAGTTGATTAAATGATGAATCTCGCTCAGAGCTCAAAAGACCTTTTTAAATAGGAATTTATTTTAAAAATTCTATGTTCATAATGGGAAGGTAATAAGATGGTGTTCATCTGTTATTACAAAAAGCTTGATCTACTTTTAATGAGAAATACTTAGGAGCAAGAGAGGACGGTTGGAAATACCATGAAAGGAAGTGATTTTTGGCAATGCCTTTATTCTATGATGTATGGCAAATCCCAACTGTGGGGGTTGGAGATAAGTGGATGTCTCATCTAGCCTCATCCTGGATCTGTTCAGGTTTTGCCCCAACAGCCAAAATTATTCCATTATTTGGTCAATTATTCTAGTAAAATAAGTCCTAAAACTTGTGATAGAAAATAGTAGAGTGAGATAATTACTCAATACTGGGCTTATTATTGAGCAGTAGGTCAGAATTTGCCAACTGACATGTTAATGTGAGGAAATCCAGTTTTCCGTTTCAGTTGACAGAAACCAGGAACGTGTTATGGAAAACTCTTTGACTTGTAAAATTAAATCATCTGAGTGTTTGGTTATTTGCAGCTCTGGAAACAAGTAAGAGACCACTGCATTTTTTTCTGAAATCAGCATCTCTACATGTATTCTAGCCATTTTATTCCAGCATCTGTTGAATTCCAACACATGCACACCTCATTCTGCTTATAGAGGTACCAGGAGTGGAATAAAGTCACCCAAGAATGGTAAATACTTGTGGAGAGCATGCCAAGATGCATGAACGCTGTGATAAAAAATAATGGATATTTGCACCAAATACTGATTTCTGAACTCTTCTTAAGTGTAAAATTAGTATTATGTTGTTTTAAAATGAATTTGATTGTGTAAAATCAGAAAAACTGATAATTATGCAGTGGTCTCTTATTTTTTCCAGAGCTGTATTTGTGGTTTAGAAAAAGAAATCTCCATGAAGTGTTTTTTTTCTCTAATTCACTGCTCTTATTCCTATGGCCTCTCTCCCTCTATCTTTCGCTTGGCTTTCAGCTCACTCACACTTCCTCTGTCTCATGTTTTTTTTTCAGCCAAGTTGCCAGAGGGAAACATTGACAGTTCACCTTTCTGCAAATACTGTGAATGCCACCTTTTGACATGCATATCTTGTCAACATCTATTGACACATGCAGACTTTTACAAATACTGTTTCATGCTGTGACAACGCAGTGGTTAAGGTGTGGTTAGGGTTAGCCACAAGAAACACTTGTTTAGGCTTAGGAAAAGGTTGTGGTTTAGGTTAAAAGGATGAACTCTTGTCCTGCCAGAGTAATTTAGAAACGTTGCCAGCCACCACCAGCGTTTCTAATCAAATTCACTAATCTTTTAACATCCCCAGAATATTCAGTTCTATGAATATGTAAACAGGGAAGAGAGTGCTAATTTCAGATATAAAACTATTTTGTTCTACATTCATTTATTAAAATACTTGAACTCAGGGCTTTTTCACTGAAAAAGCAACTTTTTTTAAAACAAAAAGCTGAAAAAAATATACAATACATTTTCAAGCACAATATCAACTTCAAAATTGTATTTGAGTTTTTTCTCATTTTTTTTCAACTTCATTTTTAAAAAAAAAAAAAAAAAAAAAAAACAGAATTGGACCTTGAATGGCTCGACCCCACATCCAAATAGTTTGTTTCTAAGCAGCAGTGGCTCACAATCATATTAATGATATTGCTCTGTGTCCTGTTTCTTAATCAAAAAAATTGATTGGAGACTGAGACAGTCACTGCTCTGGGACTTGTTCGGCTGTTAGCCTTTTGATTTCCAATTTCTGAGTATGACTGGTTCATAATTCTCTGGGCATTAATTCTATTTGTAGCAGGTAGCATTTGCCTAGCCAAAAAACTGCTTTATCTACTTCCTATAGTCACCAAAATTTTTCAAATGATCTGTCAATGCGTGAATGGTACAAATTGCCCAGTTAACAGCGGTGTTCAACAGGTGTCTCCTGCAACGTTTCCTTTGCAGCTTAATGAGTGCATGAAAGGTGAATTTGCCATTGTATTCAATGATTCCCTCCAATGCAACCAGATATATTGAAATATTTGTTGAGGTATTGTCATCCTCTTTGATCCCAGTCAATGAGCTTAAACGAGAATTTGTATTTGCTACCTGAATATATGAAACCTCAGAGTTAGCTAATGCTAACCTAATGTGAAAAAGTATGTTTTAGTGGGTAAAAGTATGTAAACATATGTATTTGTATGTATTAGTATGTTATATGTATATTATGTAATAATATGTATTTGTATGTATGTTGTGTAATATGTATCCTCAGTATGCTGCTCTACAAAAGCTAGGTGCAGTGGGCCATAAAGCTAAAAATAAATAAATAAAAAAATAATATTTTCAGAATTGCTGTGGCTGGCTTGTCAAACGTATAATGGATAGATTAGTTGTAATATATTAATAATTATAATAATATTAGGCTATTTCATGTTGCCAAAAAAAAAAAAAAAAATATGCTCAGACCTAACCTAAATCTAGATAATGCACTCTGCCTTTGTACAGAATCAATACACAAGGAAGGTAAAACACAGTATCTACGACCAAAGTGTTTCATTCAGTTTTAAGGTTGTTTTCTAGTTTAAATAGAAAAATAAAATGTCTTTTGATGAGTTGTAATTTAGTTGCAATTGTTCATTTATGAGAAATTATCAAACATGTATATGAAACATAATTACATAGTTATACTTGTTATATCTATACATAGACCTTCATTGTGATCTCTTTTTTTATCACTATTTACCCCATAAAACAAATTTGATATATACAATATCTATATACAATAGGCTTGAATTCAAACCTTTTTCTTAAATCATTTTATTACACGTTATTATTTTTGTTTTAATTCTTTCATGCCAGTAACAGATAATTGCTATGAAAATAATTGAAACATTAAATATGTAACTTAAAACAGCTTATTTTCAATTAAAATAGAAAGTACCACACATACAGCACAGGCCAAAAATTTGGACACACCTTCTCATCAATGTGTTTTCTTTATTTTCATGACTATTTACATTGTAGATTCTCACTCAAGGCATCAAAACTATGAATGAAGACGTGGTGTTATGTACTTAACAAAAAAGGTGAAATAACTGAAAACATGTTTTATATTCTAGTTTCTTCAAAATAGCCAGCTTTTGCTTTGATTGAAAAACTAGAATATAAAACACGTTTTCAGTTATTTCACCTTTTTTGTTAAGTACATAACACTATAAACATGTGTTCATTCATAGTTTTGATGCCTTCAGTGAGGATCTACAATGTAAATAGTCATGAAAATAAAGAAAACACATTGAATGAGAAGGTGTGTCCAAACTTTTGGCCTGTACCGTACATTAATAACAATTTTTTAAATAGCCTTTTAAATCAATAGAATGTTTTATTTAACTGCCAACTAATTCCTAAATGACCAATTATTAAGACTAAATTTCAAAGAAAAAGTTTCATATAAGTTGCATATTTCAACATTTTATGACTTTGTCTAGACCAACCACCAAGTCAAGAACACAATCAACAGAAACAGTTTTGATTTTGACCAGTTGATTATCTTGAAATTAATGCAGAAAAAAAGTGTTACTATCATGAAAAAATTAAATGAATAAATAGCGATACGAATTACAGGATCACACAACAGGATTCACATCAAGTGACACAACAGTTGTAGAGAAGAAAATATATATAACATGAACGTAGGCGATAGAGTTGCATGTCATGGCAACACAGAAAACTGATCAACTTCAAACTTGGTGACTGTGAACCTAGAGGTTGTATCGTATGTGCAATGTCACAGACAGAAATATTCTGGTATTATTACTTTCATTATTCTACATAATTTAATTTTGACCAAAAATGTTTATTGCTTTGGATGACATTTGTATTAGTATGTAAAAAGATGAGAACGTATGTAAAGTTTACTCTTTTGTTCACTTAACTTTTACATTATAAACATATGTATTATATGTAAAAGGATGAGAACACATGTAAAGGTATGGATTATTATGTATAGTGCCTATTAGTGTATATTAGTATGTCTAGTGTGTATTAGTATATATAGTATGTATGAGTATATACAGTGTATATTAGTATATCTAGTGTGTAATAGTATATATAGCGTGTATTAGTATGTCTAGTGTGTAATAGTATATATAGCGTGTATTAGTATGTCTAGTGGGAACAGTGTTTGTTTCATTTTGTGTTTATGTGTCATCTGCTCCCATTCACTTAACATTGTGAACATACTTGTTAAAAATAAACTTTATTAGTATGTAAAAATCTATTAGTATGTATGAGTATTTAATATGTTAAAGTATACGTTAGTAAGTATATCAGTGAGTATGTATTATTATGTATTAGTATATTTTTGTGTGTATTAGTATGTATTAATATGTAAAAGTATGTAGTAGTACTTACCGGTATGTATTAGTATTTATTAGCATATTCTATCAACCAAAGTCTGCATTGAATTTACTTTTTTAATGACTGAATTTAAGACATTAGACAAGCAATTAGTTTCTCTGGTACAGATTACAAGCATATTGTATTCATAACAAATTTTTAAGAAGAAAAAGGAAGAAGAAGCTAAATGTGAGGGTTTCTGACAGTCTTTGTCATTGTTTTGTGTTGTTAATAGATAATTGTTAATTAATTGCAATTAAATATTTAAACAAAACACATTTGTCTGTCTTCATCATCATTTGGGAATCAGATCAACCTGACTTGAAAAAGCATGAGCATTTACAGATATTGAACCTGGCAGAATGATGGGACAGAAGTCCACATACACAAGTACACACTTCATCTCCTTATTTGATTGTATGAGCTCTTACCTGCAGTAAACTTGGTTGTTATAAAAATGACACAACTAAGGCTTATAACCATTCTTCATGTGCTCTGGAGATCTTGTAGTATTATACTCATTCCTAATGATACTAATTTTACACTTTTTTATGCTTCAAAAATTTCCATTCTACTGGACCCATAAATTCTACTGCCATGTAGCTTGCCTGATACTGTACTTTCAAGGTAATAAGCAGGACACTAATGCATTTCCATCCATCTGTTTCATGATCTTTTCAACCCTGAATGGAAAATATTTTGTGGAGGAAAAGGTTCAACAAAAGAAAAAAGTATAATGGAAACAAACACTTCATTGTCACAGAAGCTTTTATTCAGAGAAAGAGATGAGACATGGGTGCGGATGAGTGTTTGGACCAATGAGGAGACTGTAATGTTCCTAAAATTCATAAATAAAAGATATATAAATATCCTTCTTCTGTCTATGCTTTGCAAACATCAGATTATTTTAACAGTAACTGTTCTCTGCAGCGGTTTAATGGCACTGGTAAGGGAGGATGAGTCCAATGATAAGTCAGTCAGTCATCTTCTATACCTGCTTATTCCTCATTAGGGTAGCAGCGGTCTGCTGGAGCCTATCCCAGCGCATTACGGCGAGAGGCAGGGATACACCCCATTCACACCTACAGGCAATTTAGAGTTGCCAATTAACCTCAGCATGTTTTTGGACTGTGGGAGGAAGCCGGAGTACCCGGTGAAAACCCATACAGACATGGGGAGAACATGCAAACTCCACACAGAAAGGTCCCAGACCCAGGACCAAGGAGGTCTTGAACCTGCAACCTTCTTACTGTGAGGCAACAGCGCTAACCCCGGGCCACCGTGTAGCCCTCCAATGATAAGTGAATAGAAAAATGATTTCTGTGATTTGGTAAAAAAAAACATATTAGCAATAACTGGATGGAAACAGGGCGACACAGTGGCGCAGGGGTTAGCGCTGTTGCCTCACAGCAAGAAGGTCGCAGGTTCAAGACCTCCTTGGTCCTGGAGGTCTTGCAAACTCCTTTCTGTGTGGAGTTTGCATGTTCTCCCCGTGTCTGCGTGGGTTTTCACCGGGTACTCCGGCTTCCTCCCACAGTCCAAAAACATGCTCAGGTTAATTGGTGACTCTAAATTCCCCATAGGTGTGAGTGTGTGAGTGAATGGTGTGTGTGCCCCACGATTGGCTGGCGACCATCTGGGGTGTATCCCTGCCTCTCGCCGTAACGCGCTGGGATAGGCTCCAGCAGACCCCTGCGACCCTAATGAGGAATAAGCAGGTATAGAAAATGACTGACTGACTGACTGACTGGATGGAAACAGCTTCCTCAATCTAGTCTTTTCCACACAAATACTCAACACCCTGTTCTTTTATTCAGAGCATAAGAAATAAGATGGACACAGCTGTGTCACATGAGTGCAGGGGCAGGAAGGGACAGACTCATATGATCCTTTAACTGTACCATAACATAGATCCACAAGCTTATTGTGTCTTGTCGGACATGTGACTTAATGGTGGAAAAAAATTCATGAATTTCATGAATTTCTCCTGTAATGGGCCTGTGCTTGTAATTCATCAGAGGATATTTACTTCAGAGAGTTTTCAAGGTTTGCATGAGGCAAACACAATGATAACATAATTTATTTGAACTTCGCAAGTCAGGAAAAAAAAAAAAGACATGCACAGCCTCTAAATCAACTGCTTCATTCTTAACCAGGACTTCACCACCTTTCAATACCCACAATCCATTAAGGATTAAGGACACCATTAAGGAGACAATACAATTTCATATCTTACTAGAGTCTATTCCAATGGATTCATAACCATTACTTCTTTGTGCACCATTGTGTTTTTGAGTATCTAAGACAGACTCCTAGTAAATGTATCTGTAAGATCAAAAACGCAACGAGGCTATCATTACAGTTCTCTACTATCAGCCTGTTGTCAGTATGTCTGCAAACCACAGATACAATGAATTCCCATGTCTTAGAAGTGGAAATGTAGTTAAAATGATGTTTCTCTTAAAGGATCCATATCCTGCACTTTTCCCGCTTTTATTTGAAGCTTTACCCAACATGATATGTTTAAAATTAAAAGTACATAAGTTCACCTTAATATAGTTTTACAGTGCTGTCTGAAATGCTCTCCAAAAGGCTCAGGTCATTTTTAGTCTGTCTCATAAATATTGATCAGCCTCTCTTCTGATTTTCTTCTGGTTGATTTTCACTTGAAAGTCTGAAAAAAATGGATGTGACGAACTGGCATAGCCACGGGTGTGCCAGGGTGTGCCACTCACAGAGGCAGCTGGCACACCCTCCAAAAAATGCTGTCAGACGACATGTTGCAAGGCCTGACCTGACTGTGACCCCTCGCTCAGCAAGTGTCATGGAAGCGTGTGGTCAGAGACAGATTTGTTCAAATAACGCAAAAACGATTATCTCTAACATTCAGAACGGTCTCCTTGAAACTGCAGCATTACTGAAAAAAATCAAAGCGAAGCTTCATTCAGAGACAGACACATACGATGCCATTTTAGTTGATGATTATAAGGACCTGTCAAAGAAAGCGCTTGTGTCTGTCACCTTATTGTATGTGTATCACTGTAACGTGAGAGAGAAAGCTGTTGGATTTGGAGTAGCAGTTACGTCTGGAGAGAAATCCGGGGTGCAGGTGTGGCTCAAAAGAACTTCTCCTCATGCAGTGTATGTACGATGTCACTCCAGCTGCCTTAGTCTGATGCTTTTAACAGCTTCAAAAGTGTCTCCCATTGTGGCTACTTCTTTTAAAGTTGTGAATTCACTGCATCATTTCATGACCAAAGTCGACAGACATGCACCATTTCTACAAATCCAAGAAGACCCCGTCTGGCTTGTATGATCCACAGATATCAGGAGGAGTTAAAATCAGAGTCTCAGTTAGTCATATAGTAGAAACACTGAATGAATTTATGGAGGTGTCAGGTCAGAATAAAACAGACACACAGTCTCTCTAGCAACAACCTCAGACCAAAAGATTCATATTTCTTCTTGTTTCATTTTCTAAGCTGTTCAGTGCAAGTGATTTTGCAACAAAAAGCCTGCAGTCCCCATCTATGCCACTGACTAACTACATCCACATGATTGGTGGCGCCAAAGAAACTTTTGGTAGTTTCAGGAGTAACTCAGATGGGTAATTTGAGAGAATAATCAGGCTAACTGATGGCACCATGAATAAAATCGATGTTATAGGCCTGCCAAGTTTGCTGGCTCGCATGTGGCCTCTACAGTGGGCAGGAGTGCACCCATCAGGAGTGATTCTGATTTGCAGTCCTTGTGGATTGTTATCCTTAACAGACAGCTGATCGAACTGAACTGCTTTGAGGGTGACTCCTATAGAATAATAAGGCTGCTGCCAACCTGCTGCCTGCATCAGGCGTGCTTTTCCAGCTGGAGCCACTGCAAACATCGAGCAGCATTATAGTCATGGTTTGGAGGCCTCTGAATTAACTGTTTGGGCAACTAATCAAATAGAGAGTGAATGGGGGACATTAGTTCCTGTCATTATTGACGTGTTAGACTCATGTGACAAAGATGTTTTTCGTGAACTGTTTACTGCGTATGGTGATAACCATGCTCTGCAGAGCGCCTGTTTTCAGGTGTGAACAGAAAAAAAATCCACTAGCTGAGCTACAATGCTCACAGAGAGACTGAAGAACACATCTCTTTTCAAGTTTGAAGAAGAGCTTGAGGAGAAACTAGACTCTGATGAAATAATAAATCCGTTCCATGCCAACCCCTGCTTCTTGCCCTTTAAATTGAGAACAGCACATCGCACACAGGTAAGCAGCGATATTGGACCTTTATTCTGCTGTTAAGCCCAACAGTTGTGTTCAGATGTATAAATAGCTTTGTTGTTGCTTTGTCATGTAATATGGATATGTTATGGCTTTATGAGAGTGCATGAGTATACGCATGTGTTATATTTGGGCACACAACATCTCTGTGTGTTATATTTTTGAGGTGTTTTTTTTTTTTTTGAGAATGCAAAGTGTGCTTTTCTTATTACTTTGATATTGATTTATTTGAGAGCATGTCACATGTGTGGATGTTTAAACCTGCTGTGAACTACTGTTGACTAAGACTTATAGAAGGCACATGCAGGATATGTTTTGTGTTCATAATGTTGTATTTGAGAGAAATACATTCTTTTGAATGTTTGCGGAGGTGTAAGATTCAAAGATATAAAGATCAAAGATCCAAAGCGTTTACTGTCATGTGCAGTGTAGAAACAAATTTCACTGTACAATGAAATTCTTACTTGCTGTCCACATGAATGTCATATCAATAGGAATAAAAATAGTAATAAGGTATTAAAGTTAAAGTGAAATAGAATAAAATAAGTAACATAGAATATAAATATAAAGTAAGCAGATTAAGTACAGATATTTTCAAGCAATGTGCAAGGTGGAATGAGCAGAATGAATAGTGCAAAAATGTAGGAATAAGTATGTTCTTGGCACAGTCATGGCTGTATGAGGTAGTTAAGTGGTAATAGTTTAAATTGTAGTTGAAAATGAATTTGGCACACCCAGTATTTGCTGGTGCACAGCCAGTGTCTCTTCTGGCAATGCCAGTGGTGGGTGACAGTGGATCATATTGGGAACTTCTACAGGCGAAGGGGAACCTGTATGACATCACAAAGAAAAACAAGTACAAACAAGATGTGAAATGGAAAATGGAAAAGTCCAGGCTGTGTGGCTCTGTTTTTCTGAGTGTTGGATGCATGGGACAATTTTTATGTCACCGCTAGACCTTATCTAGAGTAAAAAAAATCATTAAAGTGACCATTTTCATGACATAGGGCCTTTAATGATGAATAATTGCTGTGAATGGAACATCAAAGAAATTAAGGGTAGGCTCAAAGCACTCAACGGTGACATTAAGTGACCTCTTGATCACTTAAGCATAAAATGACCATTAAAAACACTTTTCTAAAAGCATGGACATTCAAGATGTAGCATCCACTTCAAGGAGGTAGCAGCAGTGGTATTGTTTGCACTATTGATCGCTTCTGATCTTGGTTTTATAGTCGTTATAGCAGTTTTGTGTATGTTGCCCACTGTTGTTGCTGATTCTAGTCAATTTTATAGATGACATTGACAAAACTGTCCAGTTTTAACATCATCAATGCCCATGCTTCTGCAGTGAATTCTCGCTGGATCACCTACAACTGGATCGGCCTACAGCTGCTCCCTATCTAGAGGTGTCAGCCTGCAGCGTCTCCTCCTTCTATTCCGAAATGAAGTGTTGGTTTTCCTGTTGGGCTCCATTATAGCAGGATGGGTTTGAAAATAGAGATTATTTACATTAAAGGGTTAACGTTTTGTTTGATATTAATTTGATCTGGGTTGTTTATTTGTTTATTAGTTTAATTGATTCTTTAATCTAATAGGTTTTTGCAATATGATTCTTGATTGTAATTTGTGCTTTTTTAAATTATATCCGTTAATTTAGTTAACCCTGCTGTTATATTATGGGTCAAATTGACCTGTTTTCAAGTTTGAAGATATAGGAAAAATATTAAGTGTTTTTTTTCAGGATGAAACTTTATCATCTTGCCTTAATTAGTGTAATCAGTGTATAAAATGAAAATGGTTCATACTGATCAGGTCAATTTGACCCAGCATCAAAATAGAGGTAAAAGCAGAAATGTCAGGATATTTATTTCTTTGCAACTCTGAGACCTTTTACACACACACATGAATTGAACATGATTTTTTTTCTTTTTACAAAAAACTTATGACTTATCTTAATTAAACAATTACCTGTTAGAGGTATGATAAGAATACCATTTCACTAAATACTGATAGAATAGTTAGTAATGGAGTTAATAATGAAATTAACAATACTTGTTATGATTTTTTTGGTTTTGGACGTCTTTTTGACCATTGCTGTTGCTGAGAAATAAACATAACAGGACGATTAAGGCCTCGTTAAGACGGGCCTCAGTAAGGAAAGCCCTGTGTGGTCTTCAGATGATTCCTGTGCCTTATTCCTGAATCACCAGGAATGACATTGACTTTGACATGTAAAATTTCCCATCATTCTGTAAATTGGCAAAAGAGCAGTTGATAAAGGTTTACTGTTGATGAGATGTTATTGCAGATATATCCATATTTGATGTGTATTCTATTCGTGGTGTTTTCCAGTCCTGTGAACTGATTCTGTTTTAGCAGGTTTGCTGGGTCTTTATTCCTAGATGCAATTCTTTTTTTTCACTCTATTTCTTTTGATTTCTTCTGTATTTGGGGATGTGTGTGGTGACTTTCCTGGGATCCCTTTTGCCTTTGTTATCCATTTCCCCACCAGAAGCCTCAGCTCTGATCAGGTAAACTTCATATATTGCAATGTCAAGTGTTAAAAAAGAACATTCTTTATAACGGTGAAATAAGGTAAAACAATATTTTCCAACCAGAACCACGTCTCCTCCTCTCATTTGTGTAATGAACCTGTATGACTTTATTGCTAATAGTATAAAATAATTTTTCTGGGTGAAACTCACAAAGTGGCATTTGTTGTTTTTTTATTGTGATTTGAAGGAGTAATCTTTGAATTAATTATATGATTGTATGGTTTATTATTTATAACAACAACTAGCAATACCTCATGCCACAAAGCCATACATAGAAATTAAAACCAGTATAATGCATAAAATTGAGGCATTCAAGCTGAAATATGTCCTAGATATATACGTTCTTTTGACATTTTAAATCTTGGTCATCCTGGCACTTGGGTATCTGCTGTGTTTATGTAATCTGTAAATGTATGCAGACTGGATAAATGATCCAGCATGAAATCCTAACAAAATGCTTTTCAAATGTGGCGGCGCTGGCGTCTCCAAATAATTATACACACAAAGACATTCTTTCCATTCAATGTTGTGTGAAATTTTTCCCTCTTGGAAGTATATCGATTCTCTTGAGTACAAGCTCTGTGTTTATATTAAGCACAAAAGAAAAATAATGGTTCATCAGCCGAAGTTGGAGAAAGCACATATGAAATGATATATGAAATTACATGAAGAAAAGCTGGCATTTTAAGACCAAGAAGCTATTCTGTAGACAAGTGTATTCATGGACAGATAAAAAATAAATAAATAAATAAATAAAACAAGGCAGTAAAAAGCATGGGACTGCAAATTCAGTGTAGACTCAGTTATGGCCATAAACACTTGTCCCCGTGAGTCATACCAGATCAACTCAGCAGCTTCTCTCTGGTATGTGTGACGTAGTGTAGCCGTGGCGACTAGATATTGTTGGACTCTCCTCTACACACAGCACTGCCGTGGCCCTGTCCACTCGCTGTTTTACTTTCCCCACAACCACATCTTTGCATGGTTGAATAGATCAAACCTGTGACCTCAAGGAATCAGAAGCCTTATTACATTGTGTTGGTCAGATTTGACACTAATGAACTTTTAAAAAGTACAAATTTAGAAAGATTTGACAGAATTTGTATTCCTAGAGAGATTTATTTATTTTCCAAAAAAACACTGTGCTCCAGAGAAGAAGAATATAAAATCTCAATAAATGACTCACTGAGGTAAATGCAGCCTTGGAAGAAGATTGCCTCATTAGAGTAAAACACAGAAGTAACACTTTGCAGTCAAAACCAAATAAAAAGGTTTTTGCGCCTGTCTTTGTTCCAACTGTCAATGTTTTTACCACAGCCACCAAGAAAGTATAAATAATTGTGCTATCATAGTATGTTAATAAATACATCATTTTGAACCAAATTGTGAGTGAGTGTTTTTTTTTGGTCTTTTTCAAATTGCAGACAACCTGGAACTTCAGCAGGCAAAAGTCATAAATGCATGCCTGTCCATACACTCACACAGACTAATCTATTTCCCTGTGTAAAATATGAACTAATATATTAATGAAATCAAATATGTAATTCTGTTATTTGCATTTACTCACAGAGCACTTTATTGGGAACATGTAAAATCAAATGCAACAGCTTGTCCATGAATTCTACATTTATATACATTTTTTGTTGTTTTGACATTGTCAGAAAGGTAATTCTACTTCATTTTTATTATCACTGCCAAGGAAATTATATTTTAGTGGGTGTTCGTCTGTTTGTGTGGTTGTTAGCAAAATACCTCAAAAGGTTTTAGCCGGATTTTCGTCACATTTTCAGCAAATGTTGGGAATGGTACCATGAACAGATGATTAAATTTTAGTAATGATTTTAGTAATGACCCACAACACTCACTTGGCTGTTTGGTAACATTGTGGTAAATGGACCTTCAAACAGGCCCCAGTATTTGTGCCACCTGGTGGTGATATATGACACCTGCATAGCTTGTTGTTTTTTTTTTTTTTGTTTTTTTTTTTGCAAACTACAGACACTAAGATTTTAACTACACAATAAAGACCTTCCATGGATACAATTACATATTATTCTTAACTTAAAAGAACAATCAGAAAGTGAAAACATTAAGCATATGTGTGTCTACTAATTAAGTTACTAAGTAAGTTACTAATCTAGTTACATGGTATCTACATTAACTTAATGTTGTCTGTAATTTTACATTTTTAGTTAATTTAAAACTAAATTCAAGTTCACAATCAATCATTATCTTTATTTTTCATAGATTATTGTAACTTATTCATTTTTATAGCTACAATATGAAAAAAATAAAAATAATAATAATAAAAAAAACAGGTACAAGGGAAATTATTGTAAAGGGAAATAAACAAGTTTTCCAAAGTAAGATACCATGTAAGATACAATTCTAATAATGATCTAGTTCAGTTTAGTCCAGTTTAGTTTGGGGGGTTTGGGTCTACTATGGGCCTGATGTCAATAAGTTTGCTCATTTTAGTTTCTATGTCTCTGTAACAATATAATTTTGGCGGATGAGCTG